>OY728142.1:1996591856-1997191856 GCA_963277665.1 Viscum album | reverse complement strand
TAGCATAAAATAAATGTGTTTCATTTCATAATCATAACGTTTTAAAAACTGCTTTAAAGACATGATCTTTACGTCACTTTAAACCCACGGAAAGGGAAAGCGGGTCTCATGTATGTAAATCCCAGAATTTAAAATGGAACATTTTGATATATATGTGAATACCCTTGTAGAAATAAGAGGTTTGAGAATTCACTTTATAACATAAAATAATTTTTGAGAAAAGAGAGAGGCATTTTGAGGGGAAAATTCTGCAGCATAACGGCTAAGTTTCGGGGTTTTAGAAAACATTGAAATGAGAGGGGACATGGGTCACCCTCTCATAAATGATCCATAAAACAGTAGGATGAAAGAATAAGAAGGACATATGGACATGGTAATGAAATTTTAGGGACATACCATTTGAAATGAAAAACATGGAAGGAAAAAAATTTAGATTTCTCTTATGAAAATTCGGCAGCCTTACGGCGTCACTTAACTTCAAAAGAAAATGATTTGACAAGATCAAATAGGGTCCCTCATAATATGATCATAAGAGATCAGTATGATAGATATAGAGATAATTCCCCAACATAACAAAAAGGGACTTGAAAGAATTGACATGAAAGTAGAACTTCAAAACGAGAAGGGTGAAGAACCACTTTAAAATTCGGCAGCCTAACGGCGCCACTTAAAACATCAAAATACTGAATTGAAGAGATCAAATGGGGTCTCTCATCATATGAACATAAGAGTCCAGTATGATATATATAGAGATCATACCCCAATATAACAAAAAGGAACTTGAAATAATTGACATGAAAGTAGAACTTCAAAACGAGAAGGGTGAAGAACCACTTAAAAATTCGGCAGCCTAACGGCGCCACTTAAAACTTCAAAATACTGAATTGAAGCGATCAAATGGGGTCTCTCATCATATGATCATAAAAGATCAGTATGATAATTTAGAGATCATACCCCAACATAATAAAAAGGAACATGAAAGCCTTGAATGAAAATAGAACTTGAAAACGAGGAAAGTGAAAGAATCCCTTAAAAATTCGGCAGCCTAACGGCGCCACTTAAACATTCTTAAAACGAATTGATGAGAGAAAGGGGGGTCTCTCATCATATGAACATGAAATAGGAAGTAGGATGAATATAAAAGAACATCCTCCAACATAAGAACATGGAGTATAAAAGAAATGACATAAAAGAGATTACTTGAAAAGAAAGAGAGGGGTCAGATCCCTTACCTTAAAACGTGACTATTGAAACTCAAAGGATTGGACCTTGAGGGCTTGGGGGCACCTTGGGAGGACTCCTTGGAAGGTAAGAAGACCAGAACTTCGTTGGGGGAGAGTTGGGAGTGAAAACTAAAGGAGGAAAGGGTGGGTATTTATAGGGAAAGTGAGGGGACAAAGCATTAATGGCCAAGGGACACCTCACTAGTGGTTTTGGCAAAACCATGGGCTTGCCCATGGTATTTGCCCATGGTATTGGCCACTTGGAACACCTCACACCTTATCTTACTATTCATAATTCTAACATATTGAATATATACTTAATACATCATTTAATGATGTCATTAAACACCCGTAACTTAAAAACTATACTTTCACTATTCACCGAAAATTCAACTTTCTCAGAATAATCCCAAAATTTCACCTTAACCAAATATCAATGCTATGATTTCAAAAATGAACTCCATTTTATAAAAATATTTTTCTAAATATTTTTAATTTTATTTTTAAATAAATACACTATTCATCGAAAATTCATTTTTTTCAGAAAAATCCCCAAAAATTACCATAACATAATATCGATGCTCTGAGTTAAAAAATAAAGTCATTTTTATAAAAATAATTTTCTAATTATTTTTAATTAAATTTTTAATTAAAAAACACTATTCACCCAAAAAAACTAATACTTGAATAATAATTAATGAAACCGTTATTTAACTATTTTATTGAATCACATTACTTAATCAAGGTGCCTAGATTATTTTAAAACTTTCTTTAAGTGAGATTACTAATCCATTTGGTCATATTACTAATCCTAATCATAAAATCACTATTCATAATTTACTATTCATCAAAAATCAAGTTGGTCTTATTAGACTCTAAATTTAGTACTGAACATAATTGCAGAAGACCTTTTTTTTGAAAATCATTACACATTTTTAATTATTTAGGGTTTACATAAACATATTTAAAATATCCTTTTTCTAAAATTCATCAAAAATCTGCATACTATATTTATCCGGTCATTTCAAAATTCTTAAACTTCATCATAAGAATAAATCCCAATTTTTATTTAAAACAAGGATTACACAAGGTAGTTACGGACTCGTTACATAACCCCTTATAATACCAGCATAGGACCTAAGAGTAAGGTGTGCTAGGGTGATAGAAGCTTGGGGCGGCTCAGTCAACATTGCCCGAGTAGTAATTTCTATCAGTTTGAACTTCTCACGAAGGCGATTCCGTTCCAGCTTCACATGATGAAGTTCGGCTTGGATTTGATCCAGAGCAAAGCCCAGTGGTGCTACCTCCTTCCCAAGCTCTGTTAGATGGGCTTCGATCGGTCCAAGACTACTAGGTGAGGCCATCGAATCTTCTTTCTATAATAATTAACCAAGATCACTTATATCAAAACATTTTGTTCACAGCAGTCATATTGACCGATGGTTATATAATAGTCAAAACCCACTGATCTCATTTTAATTATAATCATGTTTATCAAATAAAACGTTTTTGTTGAGTATAACAATAACACATAAAATTGGGAAACAAAATTTATTTAAAAAAAATTCGGGTCGTTACAATCTTCCCCCCTTAAGAAATTGCGTCCTCGCAATTTTAAAATTGGGTTTTGAAATTTCATTGAAAGTCCCACATCGGAAAAGGAGTCAGTAAAACTATTACTTTAAAATAAAGAAAGGGAAGTACAAAGGTCACCCGAGTTAACCCACACTAGGGTTCCATGTAGGAAAACATGGACATGGAGGAAAAAACAAAGGGTCAAGTTCTGAGGGAGAGTGATAGAGAACATGATTAGGAGAAAGTTAACTATGAGAAAATCCCAAACTTATGATGTGTGTAAACGGTCTTTGATTACCTAGTAGGAAACGTAAACCAACAACATTTTTGTTTTACGTTTCTTTTCATAATTTTGAGGATTTCATTTACTACATAGAACAAAAACATAAGAAAATATACCTACCTTCAAGTAGAGTTTCATCCTTTAACAAGTCCCTACCAACACTAATCTTTTCTCCAAATGATGAGAATTCAAAAACACTTGGTCTCATAAAAGCACAAGAATCATCTTCTATAGAATCACATAATCTACAAAAGATTAACTATCTATTTATTCTATCTTTAAACATTATCCCAAAAACTGAAAGGTTAAGGTAAAACAACTCTTCAAAAAGAAAGAATCCCAGAGGAATGGAAACTACTTTTAAATCATCAAAGTTCCATGGTACTACCCAAATTTCATCATAGACCATTCCCTAAATAACGGTCCTTAAAATTCCTCAAAACAAACCAAACTAAGATTGAAACCCAAATACAATAAGGATTTGATAACATAGTCTTTCAAAACAACTTCATTGTTCATCTCCAGACAACATCAACCACTCCTAACATCTTATAAAAAAAGTAGCTAACCTAAACATATTTTACCCAAGATAGTTTAGTCATTCCCATAAGTAACCTAAATTACTATAAGTTCACCTTAAATTCATCGATTCTTCAAAATATAAGTCAACCTTACTCCTCAATTAAAATACCGTAGTAATCTATTTACCTCGATCAAATATGGTTCCCAAAATAATGAACGTCTTCCAAAATAATAATCATATTTTAATCCCCTAATCATCCCTATCATATTAATTCTAAAATCGTCGCATTTCCTATCACATTGGTTGTCGGGACATGTTCTTCCATTTCCCACCATTAACTAAGAAGAGAAAGCATAATTAGGGGTTTAAGTACTTAGCTAATAATCATGAAAAGGAACTGAAAGCATATAAGGATAACTTGTGTATGAAAGGTATACCCTAACTTGTGATCTCCTAGGTTCCCATCTAGGTTATGAATGATCATATATTCTTATGTGAACCTTTATTTTATTTTATCTTTGTTCCTTTAACAATGGTTCATACCAAGCTTATGAATTAACCAAAGCATATCCCCTGGGAGTGTCGTAACCAAGAGTGCAGCAATGCCCGTTGTTGTGTACCAGTTCCCGTTCGAGTCTAGCTCAAAGCGGTGTTTTCGGGTTTTACCCCTATGTACATCTGTGCCAGAGCCACCTCTACCTGCTCGTATCCAGACAGGGATGTATTTGCTTGGCAACCCCTTACTCAATACTCACCAAAATACCAGGAAGATTTCCTATATTAAACTTTTCTATAGGGTTCCTCCTAGAGTTTTCATATCCTAATTTCCACAAATAACTAAACCATCCTTTGATACCAACTATAGCATCCCGTCTTTTTATAACATAAACTTTCATTACATTACACAAAACTGAGGATCTTTAAGGTCTAGTGTCTTGGAAACCAGGAACATAATACATGAAAACAACATAAAACATTCTTCTTAAACACTTGAAAGGCGTCTCCTTAAGTTCATTCTAGGTTCATTACTGCATCTCATAACCTGGGGACATACATCAAAAGAAAGGGTGAGCAGAAGGCCCAGTAAGGGAAACAAGAGGAACATTTTACATGTGAACTTGGTATACTTCAATAAGGACATGAAAAGAACTTTAAGGCATGAGAAAGAAAATCATGAGGCATTTCATAATAAAAATAACATTTTCCATAACATGAAGATGTGGCTACATCATTTAACATAGACAATCATGAACATATCACCAAGGTCCATCCCCAAGGTGTCATTTGAAAATTACCAAGGTTATTCACCAAGGTATCATGAAAATTGTAATCTCTAGTGGTTACATCATTACCCAATGCATTGGAGCGCTATCAGGGCGCACCCTTAAATTTGACTTTATTATCATGTGAGCCACATATATCATCATCAAACATTTCATTAATAACCCACATAGCATAAAATAAATGTGTTTCATTTCATAATCATAACGTTTTAAAAACTGCTTTAAAGACATGATCTTTACGTCACTTTAAACCCACGGAAAGAGAAAGCGGGTCTCATGTATGTAAATCCCAGAATTTAAAATGGAACATTTTGATATATATGTGAATACCCTTGTAGAAATAAGAGGTTTGAGAATTCACTTTATAACATAAAATAATTTTTGAGAAAAGAGAGAGGCATTTTGAGGGGAAAATTCTGCAGCATAACGGCTAAGTTTCGGGGTTTTAGAAAACATTGAAATGAGAGGGGACATGGGTCACCCTCTCATAAATGATCCATAAAACAGTAGGATGAAAGAATAAGAAGGACATATGGACATGGTAATGAAATTTTAGGGACATACCATTTGAAATGAAAAACATGGAAGGAAAAAAAATTAGATTTCTCTTATGAAAATTCGGCAGCCTTACGGCGTCACTTAACTTCAAAAGAAAATGATTTGACAAGATCAAATAGGGTCCCTCATAATATGATCATAAGAGATCAGTATGATAGATATAGAGATAATTCCCCAACATAACAAAAAGGGACTTGAAAGAATTGACATGAAAGTAGAACTTCAAAACGAGAAGGGTGAAGAACCACTTTAAAATTCGGCAGCCTAACGGCGCCACTTAAAACATCAAAATACTGAATTGAAGAGATAAAATGGGGTCTCTCATAATATGAACATAAGAGTCCAGTATGATATATATAGAGATCATACCCCAATATAACAAAAAGGAACTTGAAATAATTGACATGAAAGTAGAACTTCAAAACGAGAAGGGTGAAGAACCACTTAAAAATTCGGCAGCCTAACGGCGCCACTTAAAACTTCAAAATACTGAATTGAAGCGATCAAATGGGGTCTCTCATCATATGATCATAAAATATCAGTATGATAATTTAGAGATCATACCCCAACATAATAAAAAGGAACATGAAAGCCTTGAATGAAAATAGAACTTGAAAACGAGGAAAGTGAAAGAATCCCTTAAAAATTCGGCAGCCTAACGACGCCACTTAAACATTCTTAAAACAAATTGATGAGAGAAAGGGGGGTCTCTCATCATATGAACATGAAATAGGAAGTAGGATGAATATAAAAGAACATCCTCCAACATAAGAACATGGAGTATAAAAGAAATGACATAAAAGAGATTACTTGAAAAGAAAGAGAGGGGTCAGATCCCTTACCTTAAAACGTGACTCTTGAAACTCAAAGGATTGGACCTTGAGGGCTTGGGGGCACCTTGGGAGGACTCCTTGGAAGGTAAGAAGACCAGAACTTCGTTGGGGGAGAGTTGGGAGTGAAAAATAAAGGAGGAAAGGGTGGGTATTTATAGGGAAAGTGAGGGGACAAAGCATTAATGGCCAAGGGACACCTCACTAGTGGTTTTGGCAAAACCATGGGCTTGCCCGTGGTATTTGCCCATGGTATTGGCCACTTGGGACACCTCACACCTTATCTTACTATTCATAATTCGAACATATTGAATATATACTTAATACATCATTTAATGATGTCATTAAACACCCGTAACTTAAAAACTATACTTTCACTATTCACCGAAAATTCAACTTTCTCAGAATAATCCCAAAATTTCACCTTAACCAAATATCAATGCTATGATTTCAAAAATGAACTCCATTTTATAAAAATAATTTTCTAAATATTTTTAATTTTATTTTTAAATAAATACACTATTCATCAAAAATTCATTTTTTTCAGAAAAATCCCCAAAAATTACCATAACATAATATCGATGCTCTGAGTTCAAAAATAAAGTCATTTTTATAAAAATAATTTTCTAATTATTTTTAATTAAATTTTTAATTAAAAAACACTATTCACCCAAAAAAACTAATACTTGAATAATAATTAATGAAACCGTTATTTAACTATTTTATTGAATCACATTACTTAATCAAGGTGCCTAGATTATTTTAAAACTTTCTTTAAGTGAGATTACTAATCCATTTGGTCATATTACTAATCCTAATCATAAAATCACTATTCATAATTTACTATTCATCAAAAATCAAGTTGGTCTTATTAGACTCTAAATTTAGTACTGAACATAATTGCAGAAGACCTTTTTTTTGAAAATCATTACACATTTTTAATTATTTAGGGTTTACATAAACATATTTAAAATATCCTTTTTCTAAAATTCATCAAAAATCTGCATACTATATTTATCCGGTCATTTCAAAATTCTTAAACTTCATCATAAGAATAAATCCCAATTTTTATTTAAAACAAGGATTACACAAGGTAGTTACGGACTCGTTACATAACCCCTTATAATACCAGCATAGGACCTAAGAGTAAGGTGTGCTAGGGTGATAGAAGCTTGGGGCGGCTCAGTCAACATTGCCCGAGTAGTAATTTCTATCAGTTTGAACTTCTCACGAAGGCGATTCCGTTCCAGCTTCACATGATGAAGTTCGGCTTGGATTTGATCCAGAGCAAAGCCCAGTGGTGCTACCTCCTTC
Source organism: Viscum album (assembly GCA_963277665.1). Taxonomy (NCBI): domain Eukaryota; kingdom Viridiplantae; phylum Streptophyta; class Magnoliopsida; order Santalales; family Viscaceae; genus Viscum; species Viscum album. The sequence continues at coordinate 1,997,184,267 of OY728142.1, read as the reverse complement.
CCAAGCTCTGTTAGATGGGCTTCGATCGGTCCAAGACTACTAGGTGAGGCCATCGAATCTTCTTTCTATAATAATTAACCAAGATAACTTATATCAAAACATTTTGTTCACAGCGGTCATATTGACCGATGGTTATATAATAGTCAAAACCCACTGATCTCATTTTAATTATAATCATGTTTATCAAATAAAACGTTTTTGTTGAGTATAACAATAACACATAAAATTGGGAAACAAAATTTATTTAAAAAAAATTCGGGTCGTTACAATCTTCCCCCCTTAAGAAATTGCGTCCTCGCAATTTTAAAATTGGGTTTTGAAATTTCATTGAAAGTCCCACATCGGAAAAGGAGTCAGTAAAACTATTACTTTAAAATAAAGAAAGGGAAGTACAAAGGTCACCCGAGTTAACCCACACTAGGGTTCCATGTAGGAAAACATGGACATGGAGGAAAAAACAAAGGGTCAAGTTCTGAGGGAGAGTGATAGAGAACATGATTAGGAGAAAGTTAACCATGAGAAAATCCCAAACTTATGATGTGTGTAAACGGTCTTTGATTACCTAGTAGGAAACGTAAACCAACAACATTTTTGTTTTACGTTTCTTTTCATAATTTTGAGGATTTCATTTACTACATAGAACAAAAACATAAGAAAATATACCTACCTTCAAGTAGAGTTTCATCCTTTAACAAGTCCCTACCAACACTAATCTTTTCTCCAAATGATGAGAATTCAAAAACACTTGGTCTCATAAAAGCACAAGAATCATCTTCTATAGAATCACATAATCTACAAAAGATTAACTATCTATTTATTCTATCTTTAAACATTATCCCAAAAACTGAAAGGTTAAGGTAAAACAACTCTTCAAAAAGAAAGAATCCCAGAGGATTGGAAACTACTTTTAAATCATCAAAGTTCCATGGTACTACCCAAATTTCATCATAGACCATTCCCTAAATAACGGTCCTTAAAATTCCTCAAAACAAACCAAACTAAGATTGAAACCCAAATACAATAAGGATTTGATAACATAGTCTTTCAAAACAACTTCATTGTTCATCTCCAGACAACATCAACCACTCCTAACATCTTATAAAAAAAGTAGCTAACCTAAACATATTTTACCCAAGATAGTTTAGTCATTCCCATAAGTAACATAAATTACTATAAGTTCACCTTAAATTCATCGATTCTTCAAAATATAAGTCAACCTTACTCCTCAATTAAAATACCGTAGTAATCTATTTACCTCGATCAAATATGGTTCCCAAAATAATGAACGTCTTCCAAAATAATAATCATATTTTAATCCCCTAATCATCCCTGTCATATTAATTCTAAAATCGTCGCATTTCCTATCACATTGGTTGTCGGGACATGTTCTTCCATTTCCCACCATTAACTAAGAAGAGAAAGCATAATTAGGGGTTTAAGTACTTAGCTAATAATCATGAAAAGGAACTGAAAGCATATAAGGATAACTTGTGTATGAAAGGTATACCCTAACTTGTGATCTCCTAGGTTCCCATCTAGGTTATGAATGATCATATATTCTTATGTGAACCTTTATTTTATTTTATCTTTGTTCCTTTAACAATGGTTCATACCAAGCTTATGAATTAACCAAAGCATATCCCCCGGGAGTGTCGTAACCAAGAGTGCAGCAATGCCCGTTGTCGTGTACCAGTTCCCATTCGAGTCTAGCTCAAAGCGGTGTTTTCGGGTTTTACCCCTATGTACATCTGTGCCAGAGCCACCTCTACCTGCTCGTATCCAGACAGGGATGTATTTGCTTGGCAACCCCTTACTCAATACTCACCAAAATACCAGGAAGATTTCCTATATTAAACTTTTCTATAGGGTTCCTCCTAGAGTTTTCATATCCTAATTTCCACAAATAACTAAACCATCCTTTGATACCAACTATAGCATCCCGTCTTTTTATAACATAAACTTTCATTACATTACACAAAACTGAGGATCTTTAAGGTCTAGTGTCTTGGAAACCAGGAACATAATACATGAAAACAACATAAAACATTCTTCTTAAACACTTGAAAGGCGTCTCCTTAAGTTCATTCTAGGTTCATTACTGCATCTCATAACCTGGGGACATACATCAAAAGAAAGGGTGAGCAGAAGGCCCAGTAAGGGAAACAAGAGGAACATTTTACATGTGAACTTGGTATACTTCAATAAGGACATGAAAAGAACTTTAAGGCATGAGAAAGAAAATCATGAGGCATTTCATAATAAAAATAACATTTTCCATAACATGAAGATGTGGCTACATCATTTAACATAGACAATCATGAACATATCACCAAGGTCCATCCCCAAGGTGTCATTTGAAAATTACCAAGGTTATTCACCAAGGTATCATGAAAATTGTAATCTCTAGTGGTTACATCATTACCCAATGCATTGGAGCGCTATCAGGGCGCACCCTTAAATTTGCCTTTATTATCATGTGAGCCACATATATCATCATCAAACATTTCATTAATAACCCACATAGCATAAAATAAATGTGTTTCATTTCATAATCATAACGTTTTAAAAACTGCTTTAAAGACATGATCTTTACGTCACTTTAAACCCACGGAAAGGGAAAGCGGGTCTCATGTATGTAAATCCCAGAATTTAAAATGGAACATTTTGATATATATGTGAATACCCTTGTAGAAATAAGAGGTTTGAGAATTCACTTTATAACATAAAATAATTTTTGAGAAAAGAGAGAGGCATTTTGAGGGGAAAATTCTGCAGCATAACGGCTAAGTTTCGGGGTTTTAGAAAACATTGAAATGAGAGGGGACATGGGTCACCCTCTCATAAATGATCCATAAAACAGTAGGATGAAAGAATAAGAAGGACATGTGGACATGGTAATGAAATTTTAGGGACATACCATTTGAAATGAAAAACATGGAAGGAAAAAAAATTAGATTTCTCTTATGAAAATTCGGCAGCCTTACGGCGTCACTTAACTTCAAAAGAAAATGATTTGACAAGATCAAATAGGGTCCCTCATAATATGATCATAAGAGATCAGTATGATAGATATAGAGATAATTCCCCAACATAACAAAAAGGGACTTGAAAGAATTGACATGAAAGTAGAACTTCAAAACGAGAAGGGTGAAGAACCACTTTAAAATTCGGCAGCCTAACGGCGCCACTTAAAACATCAAAATACTGAATTGAAGAGATCAAATGGGGTCTCTCATCATATGAAAATAAGAGTACAGTATGATATATATAGAGATCATACCCCAATATAACAAAAAGGAACTTGAAATAATTGACATGAAAGTAGAACTTCAAAACGAGAAGGGTGAAGAACCACTTAAAAATTCGGCAGCCTAACGGCGCCACTTAAAACTTCAAAATACTGAATTGAAGCGATCAAATGGGGTCTCTCATCATATGATAATAAAAGATCAGTATGATAATTTAGAGATCATACCCCAACATAATAAAAAGGAACATGAAAGCCTTGAATGAAAATAGAACTTGAAAACGAGGAAAGTGAAAGAATCCCTTAAAAATTCGGCAGCCTAACGGCGCCACTTAAACATTCTTAAAACGAATTGATGAGAGAAAGGGGGGTCTCTCATCATATGAACATGAAATAGGAAGTAGGATGAATATAAAAGAACATCCTCCAACATAAGAACATGGAGTATAAAATAAATGACATAAAAGAGATTACTTGAAAAGAAAGAGAGGGGTCAGATCCCTTACCTTAAAACGTGACTCTTGAAACTCAAAGGATTGGACCTTGAGGGCTTGGGGGCACCTTGGGAGGACTCCTTGGAAGGTAAGAAGACCAGAACTTCGTTGGGGGAGAGTTGGGAGTGAAAACTAAAGGAGGAAAGGGTGGGTATTTATAGGGAAAGTGAGGGGACAAAGCATTAATGGCCAAGGGACACCTCACTAGTGGTTTTGGAAAAACCATGGGCTTGCCCATGGTATTTGCCCATGGTATTGGCCACTTGGGACACCTCACACCTTATCTTACTATTCATAATTCGAACATATTGAATATATACTTAATACATCATTTAATGATGTCATTAAACACCCGTAACTTAAAAACTATACTTTCACTATTCACCAAAAATTCAACTTTCTCAGAATAATCCCAAAATTTCACCTTAACCAAATATCAATGCTATGATTTCAAAAATGAACTCCATTTTATAAAAATAATTTTCTAAATATTTTTAATTTTATTTTTAAATAAATACACTATTCATCGAAAATTCATTTTTTTCAGAAAAATCCCCCAAAATTACCATAACATAATATCGATGCTCTGAGTTCAAAAATAAAGTCATTTTTATAAAAATAATTTTCTAATTATTTTTAATTAAATTTTTAATTAAAAAACACTATTCACCCAAAAAAACTAATACTTGAATAATAATTAATGAAACCGTTATTTAACTATTTTATTGAATCACATTACTTAATCAAGGTGCCTAGATTATTTTAAAACTTTCTTTAAGTGAGATTACTAATCCATTTGGTCATATTACTAATCCTAATCATAAAATCACTATTCATAATTTACTATTCATCAAAAATCAAGTTGGTCTTATTAGACTCTAAATTTAGTACTGAACATAATTGCAGAAGACCTTTTTTTTGAAAATCATTACACATTTTTAATTATTTAGGGTTTACATAAACATATTTAAAATATCCTTTTTCTAAAATTCATCAAAAATCTGCATACTATATTTATCCGGTCATTTCAAAATTCTTAAACTTCATCATAAGAATAAATCCCAATTTTTATTTAAAACAAGGATTACACAAGGTAGTTACGGACTCGTTACATAACCCCTTATAATACCAGCATAGGACCTAAGAGTAAGGTGTGCTAGGGTGATAGAAGCTTGGGGCGGCTCAGTCAACATTGCCCGAGTAGTAATTTCTATCAGTTTGAACTTCTCACGAAGGCGATTCCGTTCCAGCTTCACATGATGAAGTTCGGCTTGGATTTGATCCAGAGCAAAGCCCAGTGGTGCTACCTCCTTCCCAAGCTCTGTTAGATGGGCTTCGATCGGTCCAAGACTACTAGGTGAGGCCATCGAATCTTCTTTCTATAATAATTAACCAAGATCACTTATATCAAAACATTTTGTTCACAGCGGTCATATTGACCGATGGTTATATAATAGTCAAAACCCACTGATCTCATTTTAATTATAATCATGTTTATCAAATAAAACGTTTTTGTTGAGTATAACAGTAACACATAAAATTGGGAAACAAAATTTATTTAAAAAAAATTCGGTTCGTTACATATCTAGCATCCACATAACCAACTGACTTTGGTTCTGAACATTTTGAATAAAGTAACTCCCGATCTTCAGATCCTTGAAGGTATCATAATACTTATTTGACATCATTCCAATGCTGACGAGTAGGAGAAAAACTATATTTTGTCAATAAGTTTATATAAAATGATATATTTAGCCTTGTATTATTTGCAAGGTACATCACTGCTCTAATAGCACTTAGATATTGATGGACCCACAAGGTACTTTAGTGAGAGATGCCTTGAGGGGGGTGAATCAAGATATGAAACCTGCTCGTGTTTCCCCATATACCTGTGAAACTCTCACTGTCCTAACAGTTCTTGACCTCACTTATTAGTAGGGTCACTCTTGTGTTCACCTATTACGTGATGATCCAATTAATTGGCGCGCTTATCTAGCCTTATTCAGATAAGATCGATGATCACTCAATCCACATGCACTGATTGTCATCCTGTAAAATAAAAGACAAGCAAGCATACAAGTCAAAAGAATTTTACTTGGTTCACCCGCACTGGGCTACGTCCAAAGAGCACACACCAGCATTGCGTTGATGTGCCAAAATCCACTAATCTTCACTAGTCCTATGTATACAGTGATTTGACTATAGTCACTCCATGATAGACTCACTACCTTTACAAGATTTAAGGTCTTTCTCAGTACCACCCCAAGGGTCACTCCCTTTGTCCTCTCCCTTTGCTTACCATTTCAAGAGAGAATGCTTTTTGGCTCACAGGAAAATACACGTCTTCACTGTCTAATAGTTGATGCACTAATTAGTGCCCATTGATCTTTACTCGGCTCTTTCAAAAACTAGTTGTGAATATCACCATTGTAGCAGCTTCACTTTCCCTATTAAACTAGTCTCCATGGAATACAAACTTCCTTTGGAAAAGTCTTCAAGAAGTTCTAATAAATTTTTGTGTCATGAAACTTAACACTTTCATTGAACATTTTCACCAGACTTTCATGAAACCCACAACCTTTCGTGAAGCTTTCCAAACCATCGTGAAACCCCTTGGTCAGATTGACACAATTCCTTTCTTCATGGAACATATATTCATATGAATCTTTAACACAAGAAAAACCTTCACGAAACCCTTTTGCAAATTTATAGCCTCTGGATCTTTAATAAGTCTAGCTACTTCAAATGAGAGGGATAACGACCTATCTATAGATGTTTCCACCCCTTCACGAAAATTACTCGCTCATCACTGCCTTTTCACAAAACTCTTCATACATGTTCATGAAAATCCTTGTCTTCGCAAAACATCGGGGAAATTTTCCATTCATGAAACTTCTCATAATCACGTAACTTACCTCCCTTTTCCATTCACTAAACTTCTCATAATCGCGTATCTTACTGCCTTTCTTCCATCTGCGAAACTTCTCATAATCATGCAACTTACCGCCTTTTTCTTTCATGGATCACCAATCTTTCATTAAACATTCTTTCATGAATCTACAATACTTCATGACACCAAACTTTCTTAAATTCCATGCATTTTCCATACTTTTACGAGGTGGCTCTGGAAATCCAACTTTCACAAAACTTGGCACTTCCTCCAAATTTTGGACCCAATTTTTTTTGAAAACATTGGTAAACAACACCACCCTGTACACACAATTTTCTACACCATTTTCAGAGTTTCCATACCTCTATATTGAAGATTTTTCAACATACATGGTCAACAAACACAATGGAAATTCCACAACTGACCTTTGTATGATGCAACCTTGTCTGGGTGCTCCACTTTCTTTGATAGCTTCAACCCATCTCTCAATATTATCATGATAGACATTCCATGCCCACACATTGCTTCATTCACCATGATAATTTCCCTCTATTGGGAACATCACTGTCTCATGAAATCTTTGACACAGTGAATAGAAAATATAATGTGCTTCACCACACCATGTCAATAGAAACACCTCATCCAACACACCATCTCACCAGGGTTGATAGTGATAGGGTTGATAACAAATCAAACACATAACACATGGAAAAACCAATTCTCATTGGTGTCCAAAAATATCCCCTTTTGGATTTTTTGGAAACACTTTCATGAATCCTATGATTATCCATGAATTCCAATACCACTTATTTATTGTTGTTGGTGATCGATATCCACTATTTCATGTTGTGTGGCATATGATAAGACCACTTCTTCAACCCCCTTGGAAACTGTTTTCATCATGAACTCATTCTATGATTTATCTTCATTGAATGAACATATTTAGCATCATCATATTTATACCCTTCACTTCCTACTTACCTTATGAAGGGTTGGGCAGGAACACACACAGATTCATGATCCTTTCTTTTCTAGACAGAAACTGCACATGGATTCATGATCCTTCCTTCTTCCCCTTTGACATCAAATAAAAAGTATACTTCATACCTATGTACTAAGTATAGAATCCTTGAAAACCTGTAATATGGGAAACATGGGTGTTACTTTATACAATGTTATTATTCTCCCCATCTTATTGATTCCAAACAACATAAGCCTCCATCCTTTCTAAACCATTAAGACCATGCATCATGTGATTGAACTCTGTCTTCTTTATCAATGATGCGCATAGGTGTATTTATATCCCCCCACTTTCACATGGTCCTTGAATTCGATAAGGAGAGATAAAGAGACTCCTATGATATGAAACTCTTCCTATTTTTAAGCCCACTAGTTAGACCCACAAACTCTCTTCTTATGTCACATCATTTCTTCACATGTGACTACAGGTTTGAGAAAACTCTCCAACTCAAAAACATATTTCAGTTGAATTTGCCTTTAATAAGATTTTTAGTGGGTGAACTTACCTTTTAGCAAATATCCATTAAAAAAACCTCTAACCCTACTGAGTCATAACTCAGTGTAAGAAAATAGAGATAATGTTAATAACATCATCATTGTCCATTACACCCACTTACTTCCATATATCTCTAGAATCCATAGAAATTTAGCTCATTTCAAGGATTTTTTCCAGATTTCTTCTTCATCTCTAGACACCAAACTGATACCAATTGTTGAAACAGATACCAACTCTCACTGATACTAATATGATGGATGATACCATTTGTTAAATCTTTATTGATGCCAAATAATTAATTAATGAATCGTTTGTTTATCTTTCAAGATCACTTCCTAAATTGTACCTGGTAACTAATTTCATCTCTCATCCATAAGATGTCTTTCCTTATTTTTTGGGGTTACCATCTGTCATATTTTCATCTTGAATTCCCTAATTTTATTAGCATTTTCACCAAATATAGAATTAAAATTTATCTTAAGAGTTATCCATCCATAGAAGTCTCTGATATACTGATAACAGTCAGATGATATCCCATGTTAGATCAAGAACAAATAAAACATGAGATCTCATCTTGTTTCTGCTTCCCTATTTTTCTATCTTCAATATCTGACATCAGATAGATCATATGATCTTAACATTAATGTTTCATGTATCTCGATACCACTTGAAATCAATTGAAATATAAACTCTCAATTCCCAGTTCCAATCACCGTGACTCCTCATTACTACCATGATCCTTCTTCTATTCTCATTCATTGAGATTTTAGATATAATAAAAAATTTTGATTGTACTGTTTTAAATCAGTTTAAATTTTGGAGCACATCACATAACCACTTTGCATCTTTTGATGTAACTTCCCCATGGATCATATCTCTCATAAAACCTAAAACACTTCAATAACTGTTTAAATAATTTAAAAACATATGGAGAGGGGATGTTTCACTTCTTCAAGTTGAGGAATGAGGCTATTCATGGTGGACCACCCCTTTAGTATCAAACTTTCCTTTTCCCATTTTTAAATTTAAGGATATTAGTGTAATCACCCCCACCAACTTCTTCTTATTCATGGTCAATATTCATGAAAATATTCTTCAGTGTCTTGCAAGACGATCTCCTTTGAGTAATGTCACTTACACAAATTTGATTTTAGATGTTTTCTTTAGACTTCCCCTTTTCTGGCTTGGGAATTTCCTTTTCTTCATATCTTAACCCACAAAATTTTTTCCTTAGGCACTCTTAACATCAAGTACTACCTCACACATTATTGATTGGATCCTTCTTCTCCACATATTCTTGTAGCTTTTTTTACCCCTGCTTGATTTATCAGCTTTCATGACCCATTTATTTTTTCGGGATGTATCTTTCATATGATAAACTTTTAGAGTCCTTTCAGTTTTAAAAATATTCTTCTTGTCTTTCCATGAATCCTTATTTTCAACACCTGATTTTGAACTTCTCTTCAAACTACAATTTTCACTTTTCTTGGGAACTCCCACAATTATCTTCTTCTCTTGCCTTGTGGTATATTTTTAAATCCCACTTAATAACTCCTCATGAATTTCCTCTTTAATAGTCAATAGAGCCACCTTATATTTTTTCTTCCATGGAGAATCTTTAATTTCACGATCATCTTTCATTCTCACAGCTATAGAATATTTCTTCTTTTTTCCTCCATATTTGTTTTCTTTCTTTCCAGGAGGGCTGCTATGAGTAAAATTATGTTGATGTCTGATGCACCTTTCATTGAGCTCCATTATTTTCTTCTAGAATGCTAAATCTATTCTCCACCTTAACCAACTTTATTTTAGTGAAAACATTCTTATCATTAATTTCATTAATGGAGGAACTCCTCATGGAACTTTTAGTTCTCTTTCTACAATAATGCCTAGCCATATGAAAATGTTTAGTATAGATAAAGAATCTTCTATAAAAACCATACCTCATATATTAATTCCTTTATTGAGATGTTGTTTTAGTATATGCTCCCCTTCCTTTATGACCATGGTCTTCTAGGTAGATACTCATGGTATTTCCCACGATTCCAAAGCAGTAGCACTTAGTGGCTACCTTCCTCTTAGAGTTGTCTTGTACATGTTTGGCATAGTTATTTAGATTACTTTTTGACTCTGGATTTCCACAATTGTGGAATCCACTTGTTGATGCTCCCATATGAGGGATTTTTGTCTTCTAATTCGAGGTTTTTAGCCACCTTTTGAGCTCTTTGATCTTCCCATCCTTCTCCACCAGTTGAGAATTCATCTTCCTCAGACATTAGCTTTCTTCTATTTTGGATTTTAACTGATCTCCCTGATATTTTTTTTGAGAGGGATAATCTAGCTTTCAGATCATTCTCAGTGGCCATCTATTTTTCCACTTCATGTGAAAGTTCATCAAGTAAGTCACTTCGACTCTTCAAATTTTCACCCGTCTTCACAATGTCATCATTCTGATCCACCTTTACTTGAATAATCCTTTGGTTCTCCTCAAACAATTCATCCATGTGTGAAACCAATTCATCATTCTTAGCCCTCATATTTTGAACCTAATTTTATTTATGGCTATTGCCTTTGGAACAAGATTTACACTCTTTCACATTTGAAGACATATCCTATAATTTCTTGGACCATGTATTATTTTTATCCCTCATATTTCTTTCCATGTCAATTATTCTTTTATTGAGACTGTTTAGTTTGTTAACCTCAATTTTCAGCTCTTCAACATGGATCACTTGAGATTCATTCTTCTTTCTCGAATCCATGTTTTCTTTTTTCCATCCCCTGATCAAGATTATCTATTGTGTGGATATATTCCACCTTTTAATATCTTTATATATCAAAATCCTTAGATAGTTATTCAACATCATTTTATGAACAAGTATATATACAATTAGATTCATCCATACCTTCTATTTGGGAGCCACTGGGATCCTTTATCTTGATCACACACTTCTAAAAAACTGTTCCATTATATGGAATTCCTTTGGAGTTATAATTCTTCTTTATATTCTTTCTCTTTACCATATTGTACGGGCAGAAAATATTTCATCTCCAAAAAATAATTGGATTAATTCAGGTCAAAACAAATTCAATAATAGAAATCTGGCTCTGGTACCAATTGTCGTACCCACAGGGGACTTTAGTGAGAGATACCCTGAGGGGGAGGGGTGAGTCAGGGTATGAAACTTGTTTTAATTTCCCCTTGTACCTATGAAACTAAAACTATCCTAACTGATCTTGGTGTCACTCATTATTAGGGTCACTCAAGTGTTCACCTATTACATGATGATCCAATTAACTAGTGTACTTATCACATCCTTATTCAGATAATATCAATGACCATTCAATCCAAATGAACTGATTGTCATCCAACAAAATATAAGACAATAAAACACACATGACATGATAATTTTACTTGGTTCACTGACACTAGACTACATCCAAGGATTACAAACCAACATTGCGTTGATGTCCCAAAATCCACTAATCTTCACCAGTCCTATGTATACAATGATTAAGTTGTGGTCACTCCGTGTTAGGACCACTACCTTTAAAATATTTAGGGTTTGGATCACTACCATCCAAGGATCACTCCCTTTGTCCTCTCCCTTTTCTCACTGCTTTAAGATGGAATGATTTTTGGCTCACATGCTAATTCACATATCTACTGTTTGATAGTTGATGCACTAATTAGTTCCTATTGATCTTTACTCTACTCTTTTACAAATTGGTTTTGAATATCACCATTGTAGTAGCTTCACTTTACCAGTTGAACTACTCTTCAAGAAATACCATCTTCCTTTGGTAATGTCTTCAAGAAGCACCAATAACTTTTTGTGTCATGAAACTTAACACTTTTGTGGAACCTTTACACAACTTTTGTGAAACCTTTTCTCTTGATCAGAAAACTTCATACTTCCACAAAACTAACAGTTTTCACAAAAACCACAACTTTTTGTGAAGCTTTCCAAACCTTCATGAAACCCCTTGGTCATATTAAAACAATTATTTTATTTACAGTACATATATTCATATGAATCCTTCACACAATAAAAAGATTTAAGAAACCATTTAATGAATTCAGATGTTTTAGATCATTAACAATTCTAACTGCTTCAAATGAGAGGGGTAACGTCCAATTTATAGACGTCGATGCCCCTTCACAAAACTTTCTCACTTTCCACTTCCTTTTAGTGAAACTCTTCATATCGATTCATGAGACTATATATATTTGTGAAAAAATATGGAAAATTTCCATTCATGAAACTTCTACTAATAGCATAACATACTACCTTTTTCCATTTGTAAAAATTATCATAATCATGTAAATTGCCATCATTTTTCTATTCAAAAAACTTTTCATAATCATGTAACTTAGTGACTTTTTCTTTCACGGATTAATAGTCTTTCATGAAACATTATTTTTTGAATCTTCACACCTTCACAACACCATACTTTCATGAAACACTGAACTTTCTTGAATTCGATGCCTTCTACATACTTTTATGAGGAATACCTAGAAGTCCAACTTTCATGAAACTTGGACCTTCCTCCAAATTTTAGACCCTAATAATTTGAAAAACATTGGGAAACAATGTAACCTTGTACACACAATTTTCTGTACAACTTCTAGAGATTCCATACCTCTTTCTTGAAGCTTTTTCAATATACTTGGTCAACAATTGTGCTGGAACTTACATAATTGAACTTTCATGATGCAACCCTATCTGAGTGATCCTCTTTCTTTGATATCTTCAACCCATCTCTTAGTATTTTCTGAATCAACATTCTATTCTTTCACATTACTTCATGAACTCTACTGATTCTCTCTATTGGGAGCATTATCATCTCATACAGTCTTTGACATGATGAATAAAAAACCCAATGTGATTCACCACACCATTTAAATAGAAACACCGCATCCAACACACCAACTTACCATGGTTTACAGTGATAAGTTATACAATGAATCCAACACACAACACATGGAAACACCAATTCTCATTGGTTTCTAACATATATGGTACTTTAAGACCAATTAGTTCTTCATTATCCACTCATTGTTTAAAAGGACCTATATCTCAATCAAGTGATCATACAACCATTAATGTACTTAATGGATGTGATTTATTCATATTAAATATCTACATGACTTTAGCAGTATATCATTATTGATCAACACGAAATTCATCCTTATGATGTTAAATTTGTAAAACAAGTCATAACTTTTTATTTCTAAAGTATTTAATTTAAAATTATCCCATTAAATATTTTTTTACCTTGGAAAGTTCATTGTTAGTCCCAATAATATTTAAATCATCAACATATACTGTAATTATCAAAAATTTAGATCCAATCCTCTTAATGAAGAAATATGGGAAAATTGGATCATTTTCACAACCTTCCTTTATTAAATATTTACTTAGACGATGATAACATATATGCCCGACTGCTTTAATTTTTATAATGATTTATTCATCTTAACTGAATAAAGATATCGAGATCCATGATATTTTGTTTGAAATTTGAATGTTTTTAGGATTTTCATATAAATATCATTGTCAATATCACCATAAAGATATACAGTCACAACATCCATCAGGCATAATTCAACTTTCTCATGTACAATATATATCATGAGATACCGAAAGGTTATCATATCCAATATAGAAGAGTATGTTTCATCTTAATCAATCCCATATTTTTGTGATAATCCTTGAGAAACTAGTTATGCTTTATATATCACGACTTTATTATTTTTATTTCTTTTTTCTCAAAACACCCATTAATATTTAATAGGCTTGATCCCTTTAGGGTTTTTCACAATCGACCCAAAAACCTCACGTTTAACAAGTGAGTCATGATTAGACTCGATGACTACTTTACATTAATCTCAATCTAGTCTTTTTGCAACATTCATTAACCATTTTAAGTTATTGATACTCATCCATAATTTAAAAGTATACATTGAATGAAAATGTGTTGTCAACAATGGTCTCCAATTGGTTCCAACATCTTCCGATGTTGGTGAAATTTATTGAAATTTATTCTTGATCTTGATCATGTACTTGAGGTAAATTTAGATTCTCTTCAGGTTCATTTATATCTTTAACAAATATAGATTGTTTCCCTTTTCTTTGATGATGATTTTTATCTTTTGAACCAACTGTTCTCCCACACTTCAAGCATGGATTGGAATCATTATTGGTAATACCATTAGATTTTTCTTCAGGGACATAAATTCTTATCGGTGCATTCACAGTAGGTATATATAATTTTGTAACCCATTTTGAATCATTGAATGAATTGGGACATTTATTTTCTATTTTTTTGATAATTAATGATCATTTAAACTTCAATTTCACTCATATTAATACATGGATCAATATATAATAAGGAAGTTTTCTTCCATGATATTTATTTTGAAGATAATTTATTTTACCCTTTTAATGTTGGAAATTATTTTTCATCAAAATTATAATAAGAAAATATTACCATGAATACATCTACAGTAATAATATCAAGATATTTAATGATCAAGGTAGATTCAAAACCAACATATATACCAAATCTCCTTTGGGGTCCCATTTTTGTTTGTTGTCAGGGTGTTACAGGGACATATACAATACAACCAAATATCCTTAAGTGTGAAATGTTTGATTTATGGACAAAATATAATTTCAAATGGGAATAATCATGATAGATTTATGTCCTTATTTGAAGTAGTGTTGCTACATGAAAAATTTCATATCCCCATACTAAATTGGGTAATTTTATTTTCATAAGAAGTGGTCTAGAAATAAGTTGTAATTGCTTTATAAATGATTCAACTAGACCATTTTGGGTATAAACATGAGCTACAAGATGTTCAACACTTATTCCCAATGACATGCAATAATTATTAAAAGAACATGATGAATACTCACCAGCATTATGAAGTCTAATTTGAATGATTGAATAATCTAGGAATTGTTCCCTTAAACTTATTATTTGGGAAGGTAATTTCACAAATTCCAAGTTGAAGGTGGATAATAAACACACATGATAATATATAATTGATGCATCAATCATGATCATAAAATATTTGAAAGGTTCACATGGTGAGTGAATTGTTCCACATATATCACCATGAATTTGATCCAGGAACATCCGAGATTCAGTTTTGTTTTTTGATGGTGATGCTCTTATAATTAATTTTCCTTGAGAACAAGAAGTGCATGAAAAGTCATGGGGGTCTAAGAACCCTTTTATCAACCAATGAATGACCATGCATACATTTAATTATTTTCCTCATAATTATTGATACAGGATGACCCAAATGATCATGCCACACTACAAATGTATCATGGTTGGTAAACTTATGGTTTACCATGTTCGATTTGATTTTACAAAGATTGATAAAGTAAAATCTAGATGGAAATCTTGAAAGATTCTCTTAAATAAGTTTTCACTCATTATTAATTCTTGTTATATAGAGGTATTCAACACCTCCTTTATCTATAGACTCTATGTGATATCCATTATCACAGATATCTTTAAAACTTAGTAAATTGCATCAAGAATTTGGAGATAACAAATCATTATTTATCATAATTTTTGTACCACCAAGTAGAAATATTGTTTTCTCTTCTGGAGCCTACGATTAATTTTGCACTACCAGTTAATGTAATTACATGAGCACTCTATATTTTAAGGGTGATAAAATATTTCTTATATTTAAGAATTATATGAATCTTGGTACTTTGGATGAAGAAAATATCTTTATTATAAAAATTATTCCCAACAGATCAATTTATATCATTCATTTCTATTAAAAAATAAAACTTACATATAAGAAATGAAATAAAAGTAACAAAATGAAACATGCGATATAAATTTTAAAAACATTACAAAAATAAAAGTTCATTTCTACCATAAGAATTCATGCATGATCTATTTTTTAACACCTTGAGGGTGTAAAAAATAATTAGAAATATCAAAGTTTATAATATCATCCTCATATTCGAAGGCATGGTTAGTAAAATTTTCTACAATGCTCTTTTTCTTCCCTTTGACAGATTATTGATAAAGATCAAAAAATGCTTTGGGGTATGATAGGTATACGGCCAATTCCCCTTCACGCCACATCAAAAACATTAACTTTCATCATTCTTTTCTTTCTGCAGTTGCGTCTATTCATTATTGGACCACTTATGAAGGTTCCTTTTCCTATTATCATTTGATGTATAAAAAACTTGAGCATACTCGGCCTTGATTGCATCAATTATTTCTACAAACCTAATTATAATAATTATCATTTCCTTCAGGGAATGAAGTCACACTGGTTGGTTAAGATTCATGATTCCTCATCCGGAGTTTATTATTTTGTTCAGAAATAAGAAGGTAAGAAAGTTATTCATAGTATTTTGTAAAACCCTTCTCATGATATTGTTGTTATAGAATGACGTTCTAGGCATGAAAAGTAGAAGATGTTTTTTCCATCATATCAGTGTTATTGATAATTTATCTAAATAATTTTAGTTTTGATGTTATTTTAAACATGGTGGAGTTATATTCAATAACCAATTTATAGTCTTAGAATCATAAATGACTCCACTTGAATCTTGATCTTAGTAGTATTACTAGTCAAAGGTGATCATACTACTCCTTGAGATTCTTCCATAACGCCATAGGATCCTTTAACTTGAGGTAATCATTCATCAAATCATCATGGAGGTGATGGTGGATGAATATTAGGGCCCATGCATGATATTGAGTGGAATCATGATTTTCATCTTTAATTGTTTCACCAAGTTCGTTTGCATTGATGTGAACCTCTACATCCAGAGTCCATGATAAGTAATTATTTTGAGAAATGTCAAGAGAGAGAAATATATGCTTCATAATATTCACCATATAAATTTTATCTTACCCTAACTAACCTTTTTTTCTCAGCATAACAGTCATGATAAAAATGTTTTGTGAAACTGGTTGATTGAAGGTATTATAAATCACAAAAACATCGATTAGAGGCAAAGAAAAGATGAGTGAATAATGACGTCAAATGCCTAGGATGGAGATAACGAAATAAAATGGATCGATGGTAAGGGAAAAAATAAGAGAGAAAGAACACAAGTTTATGAATAAAAAAATACACCACTTCCATTAACATATCACCATATACATAGAGTACATATGACTTGATCCAACAATCAAGATTAATATTTATGAATCAAATCCAGTGGTGGAAATATCAAAATATTGGCCATAAGAAGGGTTTTTTTTGAGTAATGAAAAGTCTTCATTAATTATAACTTATGACATCCACATCATAAATGATAATTTATAACAATATTTTCCATTAAAGAAAATAATAAATGACAATACACAAGCATATATACACCTTGTAAGAGTTAACCCACAACCTCTCACATATTAGCCAAGGACCCGATCAAATCACCTGATGCCTTAAATCCCTAAAATTTCTTCCATAGGACTGCTAAAACACATCCTTATCATGTTACCTCTATAGGAAAAATGTTATTTAGCGACATTTATTTTACAATGGTTTTGAAAATTGATGTTAAATATTGATTTTTTTTCAATGAAGGTTTTGAAAAACCTCCACTAATAATTAAATTTTAATTTCTATATTTCTAATGTCGAATTTAAAAAACCATCATCATTTATCGAAAGTTTTGAAAACCTATATTAAATGTTTAATTTATTTATTTATTTTTATATGGGATTTTTAAAAGACCCTCGATAAATGTGTTAAAATTATTATGCATTTAATATTTAATAAAATATAATTAATAATTAATATATAATTTTTTTGTGAAAAATATCCACTCAACACATACAATTCATGATCTTTATAATGTTGATCATTCCCCTGTGGGTGTACCAAGCCCTGAGTCTCAAATGCGAATCATAACCTGAGTGGGTAATACACACTATTAGTTTGAAATTTATAAATATTAATTAATAATTAGTACTAAATATTTACTAATTAAAAATTAAAAACTAATATATATTAATTATTAATTAAAAATAAATAAATAATATTTATTAATTATTATTCACTGATTATTATTAATTAATTAATAATTATTAATTAATAACTATTAAGTATTTCTCATTAAATGTGATTTGAATAATTTTTTTTATTAAAATACAATTATAAATTAAATTATATAATTTATAAATTGTTTTTTAAATTATAAGAAAAGGTATTTTAGGATATTATTAATTTATAAAAGTGTTTATAAATTAATTAATTGTGAAATGTTTATATTTAATTAATTAAATGTTTATGAAATATTTATTAATAAATATTCCATAATATTAAGTGTTAATATTAAAACGCTCTTTTCAAAATTATATGAATCGAATTATAATTTAGATATAAAATGTTTATATGAAAATAATAAGAGTAATTTATAAAGGGTTTATAAATTAAAAAATAAGGTAGAATATAAAGCATTTGTATTTAAAATTATGAATTGTTCATAATGATTAATTTGAATCATTCAAATAAAAAAAGACTTATTTTGAAATTATTTAAACCATATCAAAATGAGTTTTGATTAAATACATGATCAAATGTTTAAATAATATTAATATATGATATTTATATTATTTAAAATGTTTACATAATATAAAATGAAATATAAAATGTTTATATTTCATAAAATATCATATATTCAAAGGAAAAGTCATATAGCGAATAATGTGATGAAGTTCATATTGGAAGTAAATATAATTTTTATATTGTGAATTGTTATGTATGCGTTATTTTAAATGTCAAATTTCTTCTATAAAATTTTCATACACGTATCTAAGGAGTTACATGCTAGGTTTGATACTGGATTTAGTTCTCTTTTACCTTAACTTCATCTTGTATTGAGTTATGATATTTAATTAAGTAGTTAATTATGATTTATACATATTAGGTATTAGAATTATGATGAAATTGAAATCTATAATGAGTAAAGTATCTATGGGTATAGAGACTTTAGGTTAGACTTCCCACTGGCCTGGATTCTTATTCCTTATTATAAAAATGAATGGGTTGACTATCTATGGCTATAGGATTACTAATGTAAGGATGATTGGTTTTGTATAATTGTAATGTTTTACATGAAAGAGTTTCATGTACCTTACGCACAAGATGAATTTGGATATGTGTGAATATAACTGGATTTTGATTTGGGTTAGTAATGGAATTTGTGAGTTTTGTAAATATTTACACATCAATATGGTTTGAACATAATTATTTGGTGGAAGGAATATGATTCCAAACTAAATCACTAGAATCATGTGTTGGGAAATGACCCACGATCGACCACCTGTGATTCTGATAAAACCACTGAAACTTCACAGGCTGATCCATATGAAGCTCACACGCAGGTCAACACAACATAAAATTGAACCTCTAGAAGTTTTCTTCACTCAATTGTGTATATTGGAAGTATGAATTCATTGAAAACCAGCCACCATACAAACATAAATATAAAATTAGTTTCCAGCATCTATTTTTTGATGTTAGTTTTTTTAAAAATGGAAGTTAAAATTTTACTTTTAATATTGAATTTAAAAAATGATGTTAAAAGTGTTTTGTTAATTTTTTAAAAATGTATTCATTATTAATTTTCAAATTTTCACATCATGCGATTGAGATTTTTGTCTTCCTTATTACAAATACATTGTGTGATTGCAGATTTTTTATTTTCTTCTATACATACATCAACCAGATCACTATTAATATTTTTTCTCAATCATCTTATTTCTCTCACTTTTAATTTTTTTTATGTACTACTATTTTACCTTTAGATCAATTTGAAGTGGCAATCTATCCATATTGTATTTATTTTGGGGATTTTTTTTCATTATATACATTTTTTGACAATTTTCATTTGTTTATTATGAATATGAAGCTTAAAATATGAGTGTGATTCTATATGATACCTATAAGACATTGATAAAAATTCATCATGAGTTTTTCATTGTGAATAAAATAAATATTGAGAAATAATCCATAAATCTTAAGAAAACTAGTGTAAGTAAAAAGAATAAAAAACATCAACTCTTGTTTTTTCATTTGGTCACTGAAATGTTATGATTGTTACATTATTTTTCTATTAAAATTATATTATGTGTACTAAAATTTTAGTTTTAAATAAATTTTATCACCTTTCACATTATTTATTTTTATAACCAACATGGAAAAACACTTTTCATGTCAGTTATATATATAACCAACATGTAAAGTTAATTTTCATATTAGTTATATAGATAAAATACATGGAAAGTATTTTTCCATTACATTTCCACATTAGTTTTATATAACTGAAATTAAAATTTATTTACAATTTCATCAGCAATAACATCGGTTAAAAACCGGTGTTAAAATACAAAAAAAAACTGATGTTAAAAAACCTTTTTCTATTAGTGAAATTCAACCTCACAAAAAACTCAAACAATTATCATAAACATTCAAGGAAATAGAAATACAAAAAAACTTAATCACATAAATAAAGAAATAAAAAAATGTATTAATGTGCTTCACACAAGTTGTCATACATGCAAAAGAGAAACACTATAGTTTTTTTCATTCACTGAAAGTACAATATTACAATCAACTAAAAAAATAGTCAGTAAAATTTCATTATAGAGATTTAACTATCTATAACACTATACATAAACTACATGTACCATTCATATTAATGATGTACTATGCAGATCATTCCCAACTTCCTTTTATATGTAACTTTAACTGGTTGTCCCAATTCCACCATCATCTCACATTCATAGAATAAACTGATATGGAATGTAACTAGAAATATATAATAACTCTATTGACTTTAACTAGTTTCTTTGATAACCATCTCTAGAAACTTAATTCTAGAGTCTTCTTCAAACATACTAGACCACCTATGACTTTATCAGAAGATATGAAATTTCGATGACCCTACTTATTCCTGGAGAGGTTAAATAACCATTTCCTTCACACCAAGTCCATCCACCTTCCACTAATCAACTTCTAGTAGATGTAAATCCAATTCATGAATTTCCGGTAATTTGAAACTAGGTTTCACTTCCAAAAAATTACCACTTGAAGACTTGTTTTTAGAGAAAACACCTAAGTAAAATCTACAAAAAACTTCCTTCCTTTATTATTTCTCAGTACAAATTGTTTCTCCAATACCCTTATAATCAATAAAGTACCACTAAGGCATGATTCTACCACAAAATTTCTTGAACTAATGTTTTAGTGAACATGTATATTAGATTTTGGTTACCAAAAATCTTCTAGATATCTAACACTTTCTCCTCTATCATGTTTCTGATGAAGTTCCACTTTAAGTTAATGTGCTTAATTTGATCACGAAACACCAAATTTTTATCCAAGTAGATTTTACTTTGGATATCATAAGAAACAACTCATCCCTTCTAAATTATTATAAGTCCCTTCAATATACACTTCAACCAAACCAATTCCGTCCCTAATTTTTTTTAGTTATATACTCAAATTCCATTGTAATTGTGTGATGATCTTTTTTAATCATGACATCCAATTGATCATCATTCCTCCATAGGTAACCATGAAACCAATCATGATATTATGGATATCTAAATCTATAATAAAGTATTAATTAATAAATCCTTTTAAAAAATCTTCTTCCATGAAGAACAACACTATAATTTTATTCCTTTCAAATATCGAACGATCTATTTAATAGATTCTCAATGTTCCCTTCTAGGGTTTGACATAAATTGAATCATAAATCGAACTAAAAAAAACTATGTTTGACCAAGTACATATCATTGAATATATCAATCTTCCAAAAACTAATGCATAAGAAATTTTCTCTACGTATCAATGCTCTTCTCCCCTTTCAGGTGCCTATACCTTTGACAGTTTAAAGTTTTTGGAAAGAGGAGTCTAGAATAATTTGTATCTAGTCACCCTAAATCTTTTGATAATATTATGGATGCACTCTTTCTGAGATAACACCAAATTTCCAACTTTCCTATCTCTATCTATATGCATCCCCAATATCTTCTTGGCTTGCCCGAGATCTTTCATCTCAAAACTTAGAAAAAATTACTATTCAATTTTTGAATCCTCATATCTTCTAGTCCACCTAGAAACATTTCATCGATATATAAAAGAAAAATTATGAAATTAATATCATCCTATTACTTTAAATAATCAACACAGTTAATATAATTGAATATTTAACTACTGATGATAATATTTCTAAGAAATCAACACCTTTATTATGCTGAAATCCCTTTGTCACTATCCATGCTTTTTAATGATTCTTTCCATAAACTTCTTCATTCAATCATAAAATCCAATCATTTTATAGATACTTCTTACCTTATGGTAACTTTTTCAACTCCCAAGTTATATTGGTTTTCAATGAATCCATCTCTTTATCCATTACTATATTCCACTATTTAGCATCATTAATTGTTTATTATTATTTTAGATATTTTGGTTCTCTTTTATTCATTAATAGTAGAAAATTTATATCATCTTCAAACCTCTAAACCAGTCTTCTAACTCTGGTTGATCTCCTAAATTGAGTTGGCTATTCTGAACTACTTGAATCTTCTTGTACTTCTAGTACTCCTACTCTATCCACCCTTGAACATTCTAGAATTTATTTTAATGATCTTACTTATGGTATTTCAATTCTTTCATTATTCTCATTAGAGTTCTCTAGAAGTTTTGAACTTATAATGCTCTTAATCTGACCAACTTGGACTTCGATAGTTGATTTATCTTTATCAACTTATTTTCCCACCAATTTGTAGTCCTTATAAAGTACCTTATCATTAAATAGAACATATATAATCCTGATGGTTTGTCATTTATCATCATACCATATACAATATCCAAAGATTTCATCTCCATAGCTGATGAGGAAACATACTTGTTATTTTTCTTTGATCTTATCACAATTCTTGGCATCAATATAAATATATTTTAAGCTTATGAAAACCTTAATATGATAAAAATATGGTCTTTTACTAGACCATAGATCCTCTAGAAGTTCTTGTTCAGCTATTTATGTTGGACTTCAGTTCACTAGATAAGTTGTTGTGTTGAGTTCCTCTACCCAAATCTCCTTGGAAATTCCTAAGTGTAACCTCATACTCCGATCTTTCTCTATCAAAGTTCTATCCATTATATTAGTCATACCATTCTGATGTGAAGTTGTAGGAACTAAATTCTCATGAATTATCCCCCTTTTCTTATATAAGTCATAAATTATGTATATAGTGTACTCACATTCGTTGTCTATATGAAGACACTTCAACTTCTAGCCACATTTATTTTCTTGATAAATATTTCCATTGAATGAAAACCTGAAGTACACAAAAATTATGCTTTATAAAGTAAATCCATACTTTTCAAGTAGAATCATCAGTAAAGGTTACAAATTAGAGAGACCCACTATATGACTAAACATGGGAAGGTCTCAAAACATCTAGGTGAACTGGACCTAACTTCTGAGCTCTAAGATCCCATCCATAAAAATTTAAAGGCACCATTTTTACTTCCCCCATATATATTTTTCATATCTTATGAGTTCTATAGGATCATGATTCAATATTCCTTTTTTCATTATAAATTTGGTGTTCTGTTCACTAAGGTGACTGAGCTTACAATACCAAACTTTCATATCTCCATAGGTTATACTTTTGACAACTATAACTCCATATGAATTTCTAGTTAAGTAAAGAGTTCCATCTTTTACCCCTATTTCTACCACCATAGATCATAGGGTAACCTTCCATACCTCATTGATAAAAGTAATTAGAAAACCAACTTTATAAATATGTCTAATGGAAATAATATTTTTCTATAAAATAAGGATATGACTTACTTCCATGAGCCTCATGAATCCCCCATTCTTCACTCATATGTTGACATCTCTTTTTCCAAAAACTTCTAGGGCTTCATCATCTTCTAGATGAAATTTCCCAAACTTACCATATACATAATTGACCTTGAATCTTTTATCATTGGTTAAATGATAGGATTCTCTAGATTTAATCACTTAAAAACAAATTGTTTCCTCCTTTGGCAGTACTAATAAAATTTGAACTATTGAAAGTTGACACCCTTTAAATGTTCTCCTTATGAATTTTTCATTTCTTCTTGATGTTCTATTTCTTCCCACAACTCCAACATGTACGAATTAGACCATGCAACTCGCTTTAAAATCTTTCACAATCCTTATCTTATAATAATTTTTTCTGATAGACTTTCTTTCATTGAGTTGATCATCCTTTTCCATCAGCATTGAGTGCATTTTCCAATGGTACTTGGACTTCTCTCCTCCTGAGATCCTCATTCCGAACCAAGTTCCGGATATCCTAAAACACCAAATATTTCTTTATTCTAGAATTACTGAACATAGTAACAATCCCATCCCAACTTCTAGAAGTGAAGAGAGCATAAGTATCACCTAAACATCATATGTGAATGATACATTTATAAATTTGATCTTCTCAGAGATAATGTTAAAGTCATTTACATGATATGACTATGTTATTCTTTTTGATTAACTTAAAATAAAAAAATTACACAACATGAATACTTTGTTTATCATCATATTCTTCTTATAAATATCCATCAAAGACTTCATAACTTTTATTATAGTTTTATTTTCTTAGAAGTTGAAGGAAACATTCCTTGCCAAAGACATCCTCAAAAATCTGAGTGATTTCCTATCCATCCATTCCCATTCAACCTTATCCATTTTTTCCAGACGTTCAACATTGATCAGAAGATCCATGCCCTTTTTAATCAGATGGTATCCAACAACATTCTCCCAAAACCAAAGTATGTTCCATCTAATTTATTTATTTAGATCTTTCCATCATTTGATTCCATAGCTTCAACTGACAGTAAATTCCCACTAAAAATGAAATCACATCAATGAAATAGAGAAAAAAACAAAACCTATGCCACCTCCATGATTTGAACTAAACCTCAAGATCTTATACCATTTTTTGGAAAATGAACCATGACCAACCACCTATGATGCTAATAAAACTACTTAAACTTCACAAGAAAATCCATTGGAAGTTCACATACATATCAACATAGTGGGAAACTAAACATCTAGAAGTTGGAATCCATATACCATGTGTTTTGGAAGTTGGAAGTCCTTACACCCTACCCACTACACTAAGTCAACCTCACACATAACTCAGGAAATTATCACAAAAATTTACGACAATGAAAATAAAAAAAATGGAAGAACATAAAGTAGGAAAAAACAAAAAGGCATTTACATGCTTCAAAAAAGTTATCCTGTGTGCACAAGATAAATATTGTGGATTTATTTTCATTCACTAGAAGTACAAGAATATAACCAACTGATAAAATTTTCAGTAATATTTAATTATAGAGGATTAACTCTTTATAACACTATACAGAAACAACATGTATTTTTCATATCAATGATGTACTATACAGATCGGTCCCCAATTCCTTTTATAGGAAACTTCAGATAGTTTTCCTAGTTCCTACATCACCCCAAATTCATGGAAGAGCCTCCATATGGATTGGAACTAGAAATATATAGCAAGTACACTGGCTTCAACTAGTTTCTTTGGTAACCATATCTAGAAAATTAATTCTAGAGTCTTTTTCGAACATTATAGATTGATGATGACTTAATTAGAAGATATAAATTTCTAATGACCTTACTTCCACCTGGATAGGTTGAATATACACTACCTTCACACTGAGTCTAGCCTCCTTCCGCTAACCTACTTCCGGTAAATATCAATCTGGTGTAATAAATTCCAATAATCTAAAACTATGATTTACATCCCAATAATATGCATAAATTAAAAAATAACATGAGATAAGATGGTGAAATTAAATCCATTTAAAAACACTAAGTATTAGGTTTATTCCAATGCATCACTTATCAAGGCCTCAATTATCCAACTAAGTAGTTTCATGTTAAATCTAGGTTTCCCTAGGAAAGCAAGTAATGGGTGACCCTAATAGGATTAAGTGAATGTTCTTATAATTTTATTTGGGTTACAATTATCTAGAAAACCTCATGATATAGCATGATAGAAGAATCAAGTTGGGATAATCTATATGATGGATTTAAAAAAGATTTTTCCTATCAACCATACAATATTTATATATGATATGATTTTTATAATGGCCTATGTAAATAAATAAGTGGTGATATGGACACTAAATTAGACTAATTTCTTAGTAAAATATGGATATTATCCCACTAATATATATGATGAGTTTAAAAGGAGTCATAATTTTAGTGAGACCACATTTAATAAAAGTCTTTATTAAATGAATATAAAACATGATACCCATATAATAATTTTTTTTGTTTTCAATAATGACATAATAATAATCTTCAAGTTTGACCTTGAGATTTATATTAGATAAGGAAAATTGTAAAAATAATAATTTCCTTGACTTGTAATGAAACATTTTAATAGTTCTTAAGAAATACAAAAAATTTAATGTGTTGTAGAATCCCCTTCCCAAGTGATCGACTGGTGAAGCTGTTCAAAAAATGGATATAGGTGCCTATGAAAATAATATGAAGGATTCTCTAGAAGTATCTACTCTCATGATTATAACCATGGAACCTAGGTTGAAAAAGAAACATTATAACTTGTATGATTACAATATGATAAACAACCTGAAAATTATTTATCAATAACATACAAAGTATGAGAGGTATGAAGTGTTTAAGGCTCTATTTTGGTGAAAGATGGTAGAAAAAATACCAGTATCAATTCATGTGCTCAATATAATTGGGTATATTAGTGACTTAGAGAGACTAGGATCACCTCTTAGCCTTGATATGGTCACAAAATTCATTATACAATCACTATCAGAAAGGTTACAATGGTTTATTAAGAACTATAATATGAATGAGTTCAAAAAACGTTTACCCAATCTCCTTAATATACCACAGATAGATGATAAGGACATGGGAGGTCCAAGATTAAGTTCCATAATGATGGTTCATAGGGTTAGGGAAATTTTTTTCCTAAAAATATAAGAAAATAGGTCATGTAGAGTCCATAATTACAACTAAACTGAAGAAAAGGAAGGAGGGGAAATGCTTTCATTATGGAAAACCTGACCATTAGAGAAGGAACTATCTAGAATAATTTAAGGGTTTCAAGAAACCATGTGGGGATCCCTCCTCCAATATGAATGTTATACAACTAAATTATTATATTCTAAAGGGCATATGATACAAACTATATGGTTCACAAGTGTTATAAATATACACGATTTCAAAAATGGTGAAGATTTAAGATGAGAACTTAAAGTATTAATTCAACTAGTGAAGAAAGGGGTTGATAAATCATGGTTTTGGATATAGTGGACTACTTAAATACTGATTTTATCATAATAAATATAGTGTTATTATCATCTCTTTTACTTCTTATGTGATAAGAAACTTTTTTGTGAACAAATTATTGTTATCCATAAAATGAGACAGTTGTTTTGATACACAATTTTTTTGGTAGAGGGGATTATAAGAAACCAAACACTACATAAACCCAAGAACCCTGGTGGGTCAAGCCTAATTCCCTCCCATAAGGAATGAAAATCACCCACTGGACTAAATTCTATGAAATTCTTTAAAATAAGACAAGGATAAAAGTAGTTTTATCTGGGATAAATTGTTTATCCAAGAATATGAAGGAATATGATTCCACCATCAATAGTGATATTTTTATTTATAAATTATTCTTTTTATTAAAATTTACTAACACATAGAATACCATATATGATATGGAAATAATAGTTTTTTTGTAATGCCCCGACCCCAGTTACCCAGAGTCAGTGCGTTATTACATAACATTGGCATGATCACAAGAAAGATCAAGTCTCGAAAGACCGATTAGTTTAGTAGCCTTAGAAACACTAGATACATTCATAAAGTTTACATTACATCATAAATTGAAAACTACAACAACATATTGTCTCCACACTCATATCCCCTTATACTATCCCTGCAGGTCATTCATAAAATACTTCTTCACATCCTGGGAAAAATAAAACATAGAAAGAGGTGAGCTCAAATGCCCAGTAAGGATAACAATATAGTGGAAACTTTTATAAATAAGCATAAACATTTAAGGCAATGTATAACTAAAACAAAAGCCTTTTAAACTTGAACTTCAACATAATATGGCAAAGATAAAATGAAATAATTCCATTTACTTATTCAAATGGATATTCTACTAGTCGAATAATCACATGCAATATCAATAACCACTTTCATAATGATGGAATGCATACTGCCAGACTATCATAACCATGTAGCCAAGGCCTCGTGCCAAGACTACAAATAATATTTTGTCAAGGCCTTATGCCAAGACACTAGTTTGTCTCATGAGACCTACCGATTCATCAAGGAGCTATAGAGGGCTCCACCCGTCACTTATTAAGTCCAATTCATTCCTCATATGAACAAGTTTAAACATAACATAAACATTCATATTAAAACTAGCATACGAAATGTCAATACTTTCTCCATAAACCATGAATGGTATAAAAATAACACATCCATAGTCAAACATATCACAAAACCTTCAATACAATATGGAAGATTTGTATCATAATAAATAAACTTCAAATAAGCTTAAAATCCATCAAAGGATGTTGACATAGATGAAATCAAAACTATTTGAGAGAAATATCTCTTTTTTTTAAATCATTTAAAAGTCACATAATTATAAAATAAAACTTTTACTTTGAAAATATTCTTAGATATTTTAAGGGAATCTTCAAAGATTTTATAATGGTGGAAAATAGTCGCACCTGCAGTATAAGTTAAAAAAAATACATTCTTACCTTAATTCCGTCGAAAAGGTTAAAAAGGACCTTGTTTGGAAAACGACGGAAAGATCCCTTTATAAACTTATTATAAAAAGTCAAACAAGGGTATAAATGACTTTAACCCATATTCTGTAAAATAGTAAGAATGTTTTGAAATACATTTTTAAGAAACATGGATGTGGATGATAAAGATGTCCCAGTAGATAATTATATATAAACAACCTCGGATAATGAAGAGATTGTAAAATAAACCCTTACCTTGTACTTTTCCTTGGTCAAGGGTTGGTTAACCTCATTTATAATGGTGAAATAATTGTTATTAAATTATACAAGAATCATATAAATTAATATGATATCATATATGATCTTTTAATATTGCTTTGTTGATCATATCTTAGTATTATCATTGTTTCGGGTGTTAACTTACTCATTTTCTTTTATATGTTTTGTTACATAAGCCACGTTTGTTATAGATAGGTTGTATCTTATTCATATCCAGAATGATATCATGTCCCTAAATATTATTTTTAATCATCCAATAAAATTTAGTCTTGAATGGATACGATGGGGAATGAATCTCATCGCGTTCGTGGAGACGGTAATCCGTACGTACGCACAATCGACAATATCATTCTTTTGATATTAAAATAATATATAATTTGATGGTATATAATATATAAAGAATAATTATAATGTTATATTTATTATTTACAAGAAGTATACATCATTATTATACCCATCTAAATAATAATATATTGAATAACAATTACACCACAACGTGGAGACGGTAGGTCGTACGTACGCACGTATGGTGACATGTCATTCAAAGGATAGAGAGAATACTGAATATGGTTGTACCATATTTATAATAACATCAAATTATATATAAGATACTGGAGTTATTATTTTATAATGGTAATAACAAACAAAGAAGAAGTTGAAGAAGAAATGAATTTGAAACAGGGTGGTGAAAACAATACCTCTTCTTCGGGTTCTTCCTCTTGATTTGATCAAAAAGGCTCATTAGGTTGGATTTCTAATCAAAATAAGGACTCTAGGTTGAAGTGAGGGAAGTTTAGAGAGTATTTGGGTAGGGGTTGGCCGAACCAAAAGGCTTTGAATGTGTGAATTAGTGAGAAGGGGGAGTGCCCTTTTATAAGAGGGGTGAGGGGCACCTTTGGAAAAGCTAGAAATATTATTTTATAATAAATTCATATTAGTTTTATAATGGCTCCAAAGTGTATTATTAAAAGTTTAAGGTGAGGATAGGTCTAAAACCACTCAACCAATAGGTTTTAGACAGGTTTGGGTTACTATATTAACCTTATCTTTTAGTTTTAACTCTTGGTTAATTAGTTTGACACTTACCATGTCACTTTGTATTTTTATATTATATAGTTAATAAACTTACTATATACATCCAAGAGATCCCCAAGTGGTCCATTAATGATACAACTATCATGATACAAGTAATTTTTCTGAAACTTATATTTTTAGGAATTTAATATCAATTAATAATATAATATTTGTTTTAAAAACTCTTTTATGTCAATTTTGACACTATTTGGTATTTGATTTTTTTGAAAATCATAACAGCATGATTACTTCGAAAAAGTTAATTAAATCAATTATAACATGTAATATTAACCTATAAAATTAGTTTAATTTATTAAATTTCTCAAATTATATTTATTTGGGTATTTATAATATCAATTATTTTAATATTTCACTAATAAGGTAATTACTGCATCATCATTGTGTCATAAATAAATTAAATTATTTAATGTCTAAAAATTATAAATAAAATACCATTATGTAGGAAATTTTTTTTTATTTCTAATTAATATTTATAGTTGAAAATATAACATATATAACCCTATGTAAAAATTGTTTTTCTAAAAGATATATGCTTATGTCATTTTTGAATTTATTTTAACTTAATTAATATAAAGTGTCATTATCACTTACAAGTGGATCCATGGGGTCCCAAAATCGGCCCAAAGATGATCATGGTCGGACATGTATCAACCAATAAGGTTAGTACACGTTTTAGGGTAATTTATTATTATTATAATATTATTTTTTTACCCTTATTTACTGGATTTACCCTTTAACCATGGTAAATAAAATATTTACCGAAGTAATTATTTAAAATGTCTAAAGATAAAAGTTACATATTTACACAATTTGGACATCCTGATTCCAAATATAAAATTTATTTTTCCAAATTCAAAACACAGAAGTGGCAGAAATTAATTTAAAATTAATTCACATTGTTAAAACAAAAAATGTGTTTTTAAGAGATAATAACTATCAAAAGATTGACACTTGTTTATGTCTGGTTTAAATATGAAATTATGTCCAATGACCAACACTGTATTATATGGTAAAAATATATTCAAAATATACTTTAAAACCAATCAAATTCATAATTTATCACTATTAATTATTTTGATTAAAAAAGTTGTTTTTAATTAAAATTTAACAATTTTCACTATTCATCAAAATATAAAAGTTATCCGAAAAGTACCAAAATTTCACCCTAGGATAATTTCCATATTCCGAATCCAAAAATGAAGTCCATTTTGAGAGATAAAATTTATAAAATTTTAAAGTGTGTATTACTATTCATAACGGCTAGTTCGATTGGTTGTGGTGTGTTAGAATCTCGAAGTTGCGTACAACACACGCTACTGTATTATTCAAAGAGAAGCATACAGTAGAAGATTGGGGTGTTACATTCTCCCCTCCTTCAAATAATTTTATCCTTGAAATTTCTAGAATACTACCACCTGAAAATACTCGGGTGGTTCTTCATCATAAGTTCCTCGGGTTCCCACGTTGCCTCTTCCATCTTATGGTTTCTCCATAGAACTTTTACCAAACGAGTCATCTGGTTTCTCAGCACTTGTTCTCTTGTATCAAGAATCCTGATGGGCTCTTCACAATAAGACAGATCGGGTTCTAGTTCTAATTCCTCATAGGTGAGTACATGCATTGGGTCAGGCATGTATTTTCTCAACAATGATACGTGGAACACATCGTGAACTTTGGAGAGACTTGGCGGCATTGCCAAACGGTAAGCTACAACCCCAATTCGTTCTAGAATTTTGAAAGAACCGATGTACCTGGGACTCAATTTAACTTTCTTGCAAAAACGTATAACTCCCTTCCATGGAGATACCTTCAAGAAAACATGATCTCTTACCTGAAATTCCAAATCCTTCCTTCAGTTATCGGCATACCTCTTCTGCCTACTTTGAGCTGCTTTGATGTGGTTTTGGATTACCTTTACCTTTTCCATTGTTTCCTCCACTAGTTCTGGGCCTACAAGTTTTCGTTCACCAATGTCATCCCAACAGGTTGGTGTACGACATCTCTTTCTGTATAACGCTTCATATGGTGCTATCTGAATACTCGAATGGAAGATATTGTTATAGGAAAATTCTACTAGAGGTAAATATTGATCCCACATACCCTGAAAGTCAAGAGAGAAGGATCTCAACATGTCTTCTAAGGTTTGAATAGTCCGTTCTGAATGTCCATCTGTTTGAGGGTGGTAGGTAGTGCTCAAACGAAGTTCAGTATCCAAGGCCTTCTGAAGAATCTTCCAGAATCTTGAAGTAAAATGAGGATCACGATCCGAAACTATCGATAGGGGTACTCCATGAAGTCTCACAATTTCATTAATATATAGTCTTGCTAGAAGTTCCAGTGGTAGATCTTCTCTTATTTCAAGAAAATGTGCTGACTTGGTAAGATGATCAATAATAACCCATATTGCATCATTCCTTCTAGGAGTCTTTGGTAGTCCCATGACAAATTCCATCGTAATATTATCCCATTTCCACTCTGGTATGAGAAGATGTTGCATGACTCCTCTAGGCTGTTGCCTTCCAGCTTTCACTTGTTGACAAACCATACATCTTGACACAAAATCAGCAATCTCCCTCTTCATATTGTCCCACCAAAAATGTTCCTTCAAATCTCTATACATTTTGGTTCTCCCAGGGTGTATAGAGAAATTGGAACTATGAGCATCGTATAACAATTCCCTTTTTAGATCAGGTATATCGGGAACACAAAGTCTCTTCCCAAATGTCAAAATTCCATCTTCATACACAAAGTCTCTCAATCTCCCATCATTCACAGCTTTAATCTTCTTTTGAAATTCTTTATCATCAGTCTGAGAACTCTTAATCCTTTCTAGTAAAGATGGTTTGGCAACCATTTGAAAAATCATTGATGTTTCACCTTCCATGGTTATTCCCATGTCCATCTTCACTAGATCCATGAAAATTGGATCCCTTTCAATTCTCATATTGTTCAAAACTCCATGATCTTTTCTGCTCAAAGCATCTGCCACCTTATTTGCCTTCCCCGGGTGGTAGTGTATCGTACAATCATAATCCTTGAGTAATTCAAGCCATCTCCTTTGCCTCATGTTGAGTTTTTTTTGAGAAAATATACTTCAAACTCTTGTGATCAGTATAAATCTCACATTTTCACCATAGAGGTAGTGCCTTCATATCTTCAAAGCAAAGATCACAACTGCTAACTCGATGTCATGAGTAGGATAGTTTTGCTCATGAATTTTCAACTATTGTGATGCATAAACAATAATCCTATCATTCTGCATAAGGACACAACCAAGTCCTTTCTTCGATGCATCACTATAAATAATGAACCCATCATTCCCTGATGGTAGAGTCAATATAGGAGTATTGACTAATCTTCTCTTCAGTTCTTCAAAACATTTTTCACACTCTTTTGTCCAAACAAATTTAACCCCTTTACATGTGAGCTTTGTTAATGGGTTAGCCAACCGGGAAAAATTCTGGACGAAACGTCGATAATAACCTGCTAAACCAATAAAACTTTGTACCTCAGTTATACTCGTAGGTGCTGGCCATTCTTGGATTGCCTTGGTCTTATAAGGATCAACAGATATTCTATCTTTAGAGACAATATGGACAAGAAAAGAAATCTCCTGAAGCTAGAATTCACACTTGCTAAACTTCCCATATAATTCATGTCTTCTCAGAGTCTTCAGGATAATGCGCACGTGATTTTCATGATCTTCATAGATTTTAGAGTATAACAAGATATCATCAATAAATACCACCACAAATTCATCGAGATAATCCTTGAAAACTCTATTCATTAGATCCATGAATACAGAGGGTGCATTAGTCAGTCCAAAAGGCATTACCGTAAACTCGTAATGCCCGTACCTTGTTCGAAATGCTATCTTTGGAATGTCTTACTTCTTCACACATAAATGATGGTATCCAGATCAAAGGTCAATCTTTGAAAAGTATTGAGCTCCATGCAGTTGGTCAAATAAATCATCAATGCGAGGTAGGGGATACTTGTTCTTTATTGTTATAGCATTGATCTCCTTGTAGTCGATACATAACCTCATAGATCCATCTTTCTTTTTAACAAAAAGAACAGGGGCTCCCCATGGAGAAACACTAGGGCGAATAAATCCCTTATTACTCAATTATTCTAGTTGTTTCTTTAGTTCAACTAATTCTATAGTGGCCATTATATAAGGGGTCTTCGATATAGGCCTTGATCCAGGAATTAAATCAATGGAAAACTCAACTTCTCATTTTGGAGGATGTCCAGGTAAATATTTCAGAAACACACCTACATATTCTTTCACAACAGGTACATCCTATATTTGAACATTCATTTCCTCACCCATAGTCATTTCATTCTTTTCCTCCCCAATAATTGAATTTAGTTGAGCTACTGAGAGTGGATCTAGATAAGAATTAGGTGGCAATGATTCTGCTCTAAAGATAAGGTGTTCCTTATCATCATCATCAAAAATCGTAACCTCCTTTTTCTTACAATAAATCTTCACATCATGGTCCGAAATCCAATCCATACCGAGGATTATATCAAACTCAATCATAGGTATGACGATGAGATCAGTGGATAAAGAACATTTATGTGCTCTAATGGGGACTGATTCACAAAACTTTGTTGCAATGATACTTCCCTTGGGAGTTTTAACTGACAACTCACTTGTTAAATCAAATTGAAAATATCTAATTTTCTTAGCAAACTGGGAAGATATGAAACAATGAGATGATCCAGAATCAAATAATGCATTTTCTAAACTTGAGGAAACCATTAAATTACCTGCCACCACGTCTTTCAGAGCTTCTACCTCAGTAGTAGTAATAGCATAAGCTTGGCCTTGATCCCTTGGCCTTTTCTGAGGTAAGTTCACCTGACGCTTAGGACATTCATTTTCATAATGTCTCATCTCCCTGCAATTGTAGCATTGGACATCGGTAGCTTCCTTCTTCCCCTTGCAATCACGATCTTGGTGGCCTTTTTCACCACACTTGTAACAGACTCCCATTCCTTTTAAGAAAGTACCATGGTGTTTCTTCCCACATTTACTGCAAGATGGAAATTCAACTTTTCCCTTCTTACCATTATTTCCATTCCCATATTGATCAGCAGATCTTTTCTTCTCTTACTTTGCTTTAAAGTCATAAGACTTATAGAATTCCTTTTCTGTCTTGATAGCACACGAGACAATGTCTTCGTACGATGAGAAGGATTGTGAGACTAATGCTCGATGGAGAAATGGTTTTAACCCATCAAAGAAACGATCAATATTACTTCTTGGGTTATGTATATAATCTCCAGTATACCTTGCTAACCTCGTAAAGTTACCCTCATACTTTGCGACATTTTAATCCTCCTTTTGTCTCAGACTCATAAATTTCCTTTCCATATCTGCTCGATGGTCACGAGGAAATTATTTTTCTAAAAATAGATCTTTGAACTCCCTCCATTCCATATTTTATACCTCATCATCTTCCTTCATGTTTTGAATCAATGACCACCATTGATTAGTATCTCCAGTGAGGTGATAAACTGCCATGACAACTTTTTACCTTTCACTACTCCCCAAAGCCTAAAATATTTTCTCTAGGGAACTTATCCATTGCTCAGCTACTAATGGATTTGTACTCCCATTGAATGCTGGTGGTTGCTGCCTCATGAAGCGATCTAACATTGATCCTCCATGCTGTGGATCAGGTTGCTCCATACGGGTAAGGTTATTATTCATAACTTGAGTGAGTTGTCCCAGCATGGTGATTAGTTAATCAGCACCAGTTGCATCACCAGCTCCACTATAATTATCTTGAGCAGGAGGGAAATCCCTACATGAAGTGCGTGCATTGATACAGTTTCTATTTCTTCTACTAGGTGCCATTTCTAAACAATGGCATAAACTAGATCAGTTTATGAATCAAAATACAAAATTCCATACTTATAAAACACTTAACATAAATTGAACTATTTATGGATATAATCCATAATCATAAAAATATTTTCTCTGAGGACGTATATACTCATAAACCCTTCATAATGATTTGTAAAGAAAATGAGAGTTATCCTAAGCATATCCCCCGGGAGTGTCGTAACCAAGAGTGCAACAAGGCCCATTGTCGTGCACCAGTTCCCGTTCGAGTCTAGATCAAAGCGGTGTTTTCAGGTTTTACTCCTAGGTACATCTGTGCCAGAGCTGCCTCTACCTGCTCATGTCCAGACAGGGATGTATTGCCTAGAAAACTCACAAAATCTCTATAATACCAAAATTCTAGGAAGTTCTTCTATACCAATCCTCAAAGTTTATCTTAGATCTATGTGCTCTAATTAGAGTTTATCTAAATCTAGCTTCCAAGGTTTGTACTAAACTTCCTATGATACCAATTGTAATGCCCTGACCCCAGTTACCCAGAGTCGGTGCGTTATTACATAACATTGGCATGATCACAAGAAAGATCAAGTCTCGAAAGACCGATTAGTTTAGTAACCTTGGAAATACTAGATACATTCATAAAGTTTACATTACATCATAAATTTAAAACTACAACAACATATTGTCTCCAAACTCATATCCCCTTATACTATCCCTAAAGTTCATTCATAAAATACTTCTTCACATCTTGGGAAAAATAAAACATAGAAAGGGGTGAGCTCAAATTCCCAGTAAGGACAACAATATAGCGGGAACTTTTATAAATAAGCATAAACATTTAAGGCAATGTATAATTAAAACAAAAGACTTTTAAACTTTAACTTCATCATAATATAGAAAATATAAAATGAAATAATTCCATTTACTTATTCACATGGATATTCTACTAGTCGAATAATCACATGAAATATCAATAACCACTTTCATAATGATGGAATTCATAATGCCAGACTATCATAACCACGTAGCCAAGGCCTCGTGCCAAGACTACAAATAAGATTTTGTCAAGGCCTTGTTCCAAGACACTATTTTGTCCCATGAGACCTACCGATGCATCAAGGAGCTATAGCGAGCTTCACCCATCACTTATTAAGTCCAATTCATTCCTCAAATGAATAGGTTTAAACATAACATAAACATTCGTATTAAAACTAGCATACGAAATGTCAATACTTTCTCCATAAACCATGAATGGTATAAAAATAACACATCCACAGTCAAACATATCAAAAAACCTTCAATACAATATGGAATATTTGTATCATAATAAATAAATTTCAAATAAGCTTAAAATCCATCAAAGGATGTTGACATAGATTAAATCAAAACTATTTGAGAGAAATATCTCTTTTTTTGAAATAATTTAAAAGCCACATAATTATAAAATAAAACTTTTACTTTGAAAATATTCTTAGAAGATTTTAAGGGAAGCTTCAAAGATTTTATAATGGCAGAAAATAGCCGCACCCGCCGTATAAGTTAAAAAAAGACATTCTTACCTTAATTCTGTCGAAAAGGTTAAAAATGACCTTGTTTGGAAAATGACGGAAAGATTCTTTTATAAACTTATTATAAAAATTCAAACAAGGGTATAAATGACTTTAACCCATATTCTGTAAAATAGTAAGAATGTTTTGAAATACATTTTTAAGAAACATGGATGTGGATGATAAAGATGTCCCAGTAGATAATTACGTATAAACAACCTCAGATAATGAAGAGATTGTGAAATAAACCCTTACCTTGTACTTTTCCTTGGTCGAGGGTTGGTTAACCTCCTGTATAATGGTGAAATAATTGTTATTAAATTATACAATAATCATATACATTGATATGATATCATATATGATCTTTTAATATTGCTTTGTTGATCATATCTTAGTATTATAGTTGTTTCGGGTGTTAACTTACTTGTTTTCTTTTATATATTTTGTTACATAAGACACGTTTGTTATGGATAGGTTGTATCTTATTAATATACATAATTATATCATGTCCCTAAATATTATTTTTAATCATCCAATAAAATTTAGTCTTGAATGGATACAATGGGGAATGAATCTCATCGCGTTCGTGGAGACGGTAATCCATACGTACGCACGAGCGACAATATCATTCTTTTGATATTAAAATAATATATAATTGGATGGTATATCATATATACAGAATAATTATAATGTTATATTTATTATTTACATGAAGTATACATCATTATTATACCCATCTAAATAATAATATATTTAATAACAATTACACCATAACGTGGATACGGTAGGCCGTACGTACGCACGTATGATGACATGTCATTCAAAGGATGGATAGAATACTGAATATGGTTGTACCATATTTATAATAACATCACAGTATATATAAGATACTGGAGTTATTATTTTAGAATGGGAATAACAAAGAAAGAATAAGTTGAAGAAGAAATGAATTTGAAAAAGGGTGGTGAAAACAATACCTCTTCTTCGGGTTCTTCCTTTTGATTTGATCAAAATGGCTCATTAGGTTGGCTTTCTGATCAAACTAAGGCCTCTAGGTTGAAGTGAGGAAGTTGAGAGAGTATGTGGGTAGGGTTTGGCTGAACCAAAAGGCTTTGAATGTGTGAATTAGTGAGAAGCGGGAGTGCCCTTTTATAAGAGGGGTGAGGGGCACCTTTGGAAAAGCTAGAAATATTATTTTATAATAAATTCATATTCGGTTTATAATAGCTCCAAAGTAGATTATTAAAAGTTTAAGGTGGTTATAGGTTGAAAACCACTCAACCAATAGGTTTTAGACAGGTTTGGGTCACTATATTAACCTTATCTTTTAGTTTTAACTCTTGGTTAATTAGTTTGACACTTATCATGTCACTTTGTATTTTTATATTATATAGTTAATAAACTTACTATATACATCCAAGAGACCCCAAGTGGTCCATTAATGATACACCTATCATTATACAAGTACTTTGGCCGAACCTTATATTTTTTAGGAATTTAATATCAATTAATAATATAATATTTGTTTTAAAAACTCTTTTATGTCAATTTTGACACTATTTGGTATTTGATTTTTTTGAAAATTATAAAAGCATGATTACTTCGAAAAAAGTTAATTAAATAAGTTATAACATTTCATATTAACCTATAAAATTAGTGTAATTCATTAAATGTCACAAATTATATTTATTTGGGTATTTATAATATCAATTATTTTAATATTTCACTAATAAGGTAATTACTGCATCATCATTGTGTCATAAATAAATTAAATTATTTAATGTCTAAAAATTATAAATAAAATACCATTATGTAGGAAATACTTTTGGATTTCTAATTAATATTTATAGTCGAAAATATAACATATATAACCCTATGTAAAAATTGTTTTGCTAAAAGATATATGCTTATGTCATTTTTGTATTTATTTTAACTTAATTAATATAAAGTGTCATTATCACTTACAAGTGGATCCATGGGGTCCCAAAATAGACCCAAATATGATCATGGTCGGAAATGTATCAACCAATAAGGTTAGAACACATTTTAGGGTAATTTATTATTATTATAATATTATTTTTTTACCCTTATTTACTGGATTTACCCTTTAACAATGGTAAATAAAATATTTATCAAAGTAATTATTTAAAATGTATAAAAATAAAATTTACCTATTTACACAATTTGTACATCCTGATTCCAAATATGGAATCCATTTTTCCAAATTCAAAACAGAGAAGTGGCAGAAATTAATTTAAAATTAATTCCCGTTGTTAAAACAAAAAGCGTGTTTTTAAGAGATAATAACTATCAAAAGATTGACACTTGTTTATGTCCGGTTTAAATATGAAATTATGTCCAATGACCAACATTGTATTATATGGTAAAAATATATTCAAAATATACTTTTAAACCACTCAAATTCATAATTTATTACTATTAATTATTTTTATTAAAAAATTTGTTTTTAATTAAAATTTAGTAATTTTCACTATTCATCAAACTATAAAAGTTATCCGAAAAGTACCAAAATTTCACCCTAGGCTAATTTTGATATTCCGAATCCAAAAATGAAGTCCATTTTGAGAGATAAAATTTATAAAATTTCAAAAAGTGGGTATTACTATTCATAACTTCTAGTTCGATTGGTTGTGGTGTGTTAGAATCTCGAAGTTGCGTACAACACACGCCACTGTATTATTCAAAGAGAAGCGTACCGTAGAAGATTAGGGTGTTAAATTTTTGTTAAGTATTCCCACCAAAAGGAGATAAGACCTGTTTCCTAAAAAAATGAGTTTTTGTTTCTTAGCATGATATTATTAGAGAAATATAGTTTCTAAGAGGCTAGAGAGAGTATGTTTTGGACTTAGATAAGTTCAAATTTAATAAATAAAATATTATGCTAGTCAAAGTTCAAAGTAAATTTCACTTGATATCCAAAAATATTTTATAGTATGATGGTAAATAAAAATGTAAAAAGTTATATTTAGTTACCTTAATAAAGTGAATATCACTTTGTATACTAAATTAGTTTAGGATATATTGGTAAAAATATAATGTAAAAAGTTATATTAGTCACCATAAGATTTCAAGGAAATTGTTTTATGTAAAGGGTTTCCAGAATGATGATAATGAAATCCGAAAGATTTTTAAGTAGACAACAAAAGTTATTAACAACATAAAATTGGATGTTGTGTATCTAATAATGTTGAATATGTTTAAATATTTTTACATTAGGAATATGATCCCTAAGTCTCACCATTATTCAAATGACTTTAGGATTAGCTAGTCATAGTGTGGATGTATATGTTTCCAATCATGTCATTAGTTGGAGCACAACCAAGATGGTATTTTTACTCTCACATGACAAGTATAACATATGGGACCTAGATTGAGATATATATAGGAAATGTATGTCCATACATGGAAGGTACATATGATTTTCTTATCTACTTGGATGATGGATATTTGATGTCCTCATCTAATAGATAAATGAAATATGATGTATTTATCAACCTGAGTAGTCTATACCCAGAGAGTTGAGAACATATGAGAGGGATATATGGGATTGATATAATATGTGTCTCATAGACAACTGATTATTTGAAAAAAGGGATCATATAAAAATTCATGCTTGTATATGATGTAGCTTGTGAATACAAGTTTTGAGATACATTTTTTTATGGAGATCACACCAGATCCCATTATAGTTTTACAAGAATTTATGCTTAACTAGGGGTCACTCTTTGATTAAATTTATGAATATAGTGATTCATATTTGTTATTGATGCTACAAAGGATCACGGGGTTACACTTTGTGGTTGACATAATGAGGATTGAGTTAGACTTAGAGAGTTTCTCTAAGTGTCTTAGAGTTTTATCTAAAAAGGGGGTTTGGATGGGGTTTTCATAAGGTAATTCATACAATTTAATACAAGGTGAAGTCAATGATAGCCTTCCAAAAGTGTTTTTAGAATATATCTGAGAGGAATTTTAGATATGGTTTTACAAGTTATCGTATACGATATGATATAAGGTGAAATGACATAAAATAATATTAGGCTTTT
This sequence comes from Viscum album, assembly GCA_963277665.1. Lineage (NCBI taxonomy): Eukaryota > Viridiplantae > Streptophyta > Magnoliopsida > Santalales > Viscaceae > Viscum > Viscum album. The sequence continues at coordinate 1,997,142,409 of OY728142.1, read as the reverse complement.
GTGCAAGTGGTAGATTGAAAAGAATATTACCTAAATATATGTGATATTGTATAATATGATATGTTGTGTCATGTAGTATGAAACACATATGAAAAAAGTATTATATTTAAGCCTTTAGGGTATATTATATCTTACGATATAGAGATATCATATAGGATGATTAGGTATGTTTCATTGTATAACATAGATTAATAATAGGGACATGAATCATATGGGGAAATTCATTTAGAACTACCAAGGATCAACTAATTTAGTTTAACGTTAAGGATTTAATGGTAGAATCTCCATAACACATCAAATATAATTGAAATTCATGGGTGAGTTAATGGTCTAAGGTTAAATGAGATGTAGCTAAGGGTATTTACTAATGCATTTATGAAACACATAAGTAAATGCATGGGATCAGGGAGATTCCCCATAGACTATATACATGAGTCTATACTATGAGTATGTTATGTTTGTGTGATCCTCCTATAAACCTATGGTTGATACTCTCTCCCTCTCATAGATCTATTCTTCTATCCTCCTTAATACAATGAGATAATAACATATCATGGAGGTTCTAAAGGTCCTACCCAAATCATTTGGGTGATTTTTTGTGACCTATGGATACAAATAATAGGGAATATACTTTTGGTTATTCCTTGGGTGATATTTATCAAAAATTAGATGAAGGAAATTATAACAACATACTTTTATGTAAGGTATGAAATCTTCATCTACTATTTATGTAACAACCCAGACATAATCACCCTATAATTACTAGTTAAAAAAAATATTTAATCACTTACACCCATAAGACCTTTAGGTTTAGAGTTTTAGAGAATTAGGTAACCCATTACATTACAAGACCCATACTTTTACATAATGTACATTTTTTGTATAGAAACAAGTTCTTTAAATGATACATTTACTTTATTCAAGACAGATCTTTATAACTAGAACATGACTTTTTATAGTTGTTACTCATTCATATAACCCTATAAAATCATTTCAAAACATGGGATGAGAAAATAAAGATTATTAATGGGTATAAAATATAGAAAACCCATTCAAACATTTATCTATTATAGGTGGAGGGAGTTACAAGTAACTAAACACACACACACACACACACACACACACACACCTAGAAACCCTAGTGGGTCAAGCCTCATACCTACACACAAGGAATGTCAAGAAACCACTAGAACTATTTTATTACAGTACAAGGACTAAAATACTAAAGGATTAGAGGCCTTATAATATGAGTGGATTGAAATCCCAATGTCCCAAAATCTGAATACATTGTTTCCCCCTACCATAAGAATCCCCAACATGTCATTCCAAAGTCATTAGTTATTCATCCCCCATCTAGAGTCATTACAGCTATGATACCATTCATGAGCATTGTATTTCCCCTAAAAAATCCATTGCATCATGCTAGTTTGATGCACCATGATAGGGCATCCCTCTATCCCACAATTGTGTGTGGGAGGATGTCTGTATGATAGGTTCCATCACACCTATCTCTATTTTGATTCGCCCACCTGATGATACTTGTGTAACACCCTGATCAATCACTAACCAATTTCTCTACACTATAAAACTAGTCCCACTATACTGAGAGTCACCTGGAAAGGTACCCATCCATCCCACATCATAGGACAGATAGATGGTTGATAGGTGTTAGCAAACCTATCCTTCTTTCAAGGTCGCCCACCTGATAATACCAGTGTGTTTCCATGATTACGCCACCCGCCTAATGTGTTGGGATATAAACTTGGTCCCACTATGAACCTTCTAATTGGTTATTGATGGATCATATTCCTGTCATGAATGTATCATAGTCCCATGTGTCCCAAAGGCCCAAAAAAGGCCTGAAATCCCACTTATGAATAGTAAACACAATTTCTACAATACTACTGCAGTAACCGTGTCCATTGAGGGTTGAATCATAGACCTTTTGAATTTTATTTAGGATCCTATAAAACTTAGTTATAGGCTATTTGTAACATTTAAAAACATGAAAACCTATGAAATTTTTCACCTTTAAATAACAAACTTTGAGCTTCTAAAACCCCATAATTACTCATAAAATCAACATCTTAGCACAAAGAATTACATAAAAAAATATAGTAAGAAAAAATAAAGATAAAATAATAATTATGAAGGTTTCTTGGGACATAATATTAATAATCACTCATTCAATAACCCTTACAACCACCATTATAATAGAATAACCTATTCAGTTATTTCCAATATATATTCTTTGGAGAATAAATCATTACCTAATTCATTAGAGGGATATATTAGAACAACCCAAAATCATATATAATGTCCAAGTTCCATAACATGAATAAAATACAATGTAGCTTTAATTTCACTATAAAACTCATAAAAACATACATTTATACCCATAATAATAAGTATTTTCAATTATCACCAAGAAGAAAATGATTTAAAAGAATAGGTTAGCCAATTCCCTATTGAGAGGAAAATAAAATTGAAGCATAAAATACTTATAAATATAAATAAGAATATGAGAAATAAAATTCTTATAAAACATTAAAGATTTGAATTTTAAAAAATGATTCTAAACATTTAAAGTAAATGTTTAAAAGGAAACCCCTTACCTTGGGTCATGAATCTACTTGTACATATTCTAACACAATGAATAATAAATTATATTAATTATTTAATTGATTCATAATTTTTTTTCTTTTTAATATCCTTATTATTACTTTTAATTCATTTATTATCATGTTTCATTCATGTCAGTTGTTTTGAGGTTGTTCAGTTCATAATCTATAAAACTATTACAGTATAATGGTAACCATAAAAGATATTTTTCCATGGGTTATATAAGATCCATAAGTTTCAAGGTATTATAAACATATCATTATATAATTAATGGAGTTTTTAGGTTATGAAATAGTCACCATTCAGATAATCTTCCTCAAAAATATTGTTTTTGATAGTTAAAAATGATGATTGTTTACTTTTAATTTCATTATTATCATGTATATTTTACCATTACAGAGTTGTAATACTATAATTAATTGAATATTAATGTCATATTAAATCATTAAATCAAATTTTAAGAGTATACATGAAAGATATAAGTTTAATAAAACATCATTGTTCACTTATATAGCATAAAACCACCATAATGAGCGATTTTTTTTCAAAAGAGTTTAAATGAAGGAAAACCTAAAAAATATTTGAGTTATATAAAAAATATCTTATAACTAAGATATTTTTTAGGGTTAATTTTAAATATAATTTTTTTTATTGAAAATAGTAAGAGGATAATTGAAATGAAAAGTCATAATGTTTTAAAATCCTGTATTTTGATGTAATAACGAATTGTGAAAAAAGAGTTTGATGAGAGGTAATAAATGATCACTCAAAATTGATGTATCAAAAATATTATAATACAATGAGAATGTAATCATTTTAGTAATATAATAGAATTTTTAAAAGAGTTTTAATATAATGAATCATAAATAATAAATGAGAATGAGGCTTAGAAACCCTTACATTTTTCCTTGAACCACTTCCTTCAGATTGAGCCTAAAGCCTTTGGAGAAAGGAATTTTAGAAATTCTAAAGCCTTATGAACATTGAAATACAAGTTTATATAGGGATTTAATAATAATATGGATAGAAAAATTAACTTTATATGTGTTTTTAAAAGGTTATAATGAATACCCTTTTATAGAAAAAATTCAATGACGTTGTCACAAATATTCAATCTTTAGTGGTCAAGAATGAATTTTAAAATGGAATGTGGCACATATATGTATAATAGATGATATTATAGATCATTACACATCCAAATTTTCTCAATATAATGTTTTATATGTTTTTTTATAAATTTATAAATTATTTTTTAACATTAAATACCCTTTAAACTCATTTTCTGTTAGGACAAAGCTGATGATGAAGGTGTTTTGTGCTGTATTTTGTTGTCAAGGTATGTTTTTAAGGATGAAATAACTTCAATTTGTTTATAGAAATAATTTATCTACTCATTTTATTGATAAAAATTGGACTCATGGTATTGATAAATATCAGACTCATGTTTTGAGAAGAATCAGACACACTGTGAAAGTCCACCGTAGTGAAAAGAGGCTATTTGGAAGAAGTGGTTTTTATTAGACTAGGCTCAAGGTAGGGATGATAATGAATACATATTCATGTAAGTAAATGGTCATCGGTCTCACTCTGTAGCCAATGAGGGATATGTAGCTATTTTGATGGAGAATCAGAGTCACTATGACTATGATGTTTTAAATGTGACGATGATTTGATGATTTGTATTTCATATAGATCATGAGTTGAATTGAGAAATTTTGATGCAATATTGATGGAGGAAAGGGGTATTGAAGGAAGATGCTTCCAATTCGAAAAAGATTGTATCCAAATTTATTGTATTTGAGTGGCAGAGAGCAAGAAGTGATATCGATTGTTTTTCAAAATGATTAGATTCTGGGTGGATTAATAAGAAGTGGTATCAATTCACTATAGAATTTTATTTTCCCTCAACCACATAATTTAAGATCGACATCATAGTAATCATACCTATAATGATTGAAAATGTGGTATTGATCAAAAAGGTGGTATTGATTGAAAATTTGATACTGATTGAAAAGGTGGTACTAATTTATTATAGCAGCTAGGTTTTCCATAAGATGATATAAAAACTTTTTTTACCAAAAAATGATCAATATCAGAATGATAAATCTCCGAATGATCAATATCAAAATGATCAATATCAGAATAATCGATATCAAGCTCAAGAAGGAAAAGTTCAATATCAGGATGATTGATATTAGAATGATCAATATCAAAATGATCGTATCTAGGATAATTTTAGAAAGGGTGGAAGAGATATATAAACTATGATCTATTTTCAATTTTCTTCATCAAGTGGTTTAAGAGTTGGTTTACCTTGTCTATCCTTTGAAGTGGTGTTTCTATTGGGTCAAGATAAAAGGAGTAGAAGATGCCTTGTATTTGAAGTGGGTCAAGAAAGGTGTTGAATAAGATAAGGTGATCAACAATGTATTAAAACATTTTAAAAGGGTTGAATTACTTTGTTTGGATGAGTTTTTGAAAGAAAATAGATTGCTGAATGATTTTTTGAGGGGGAGCTTAACTTTAAAATACAAGATTTTGATTCAAATCGGTCTTAGTAATTGTGACCAGTCTCAACAATTGAAATCAGACCCAACAATTGAAATCGTACTGACATTTGAATTGGAAAGTATAGAGAAGAATATTTAAAGATTGTATAAGTTTCAAGAAGAATCGAGAAGTGTTGACAAAGTCATAATTGCTCTGAGATTTTAGGGGAAATTGCATTTTGAGTGAATTTAGGTGGACAAGAATGACTTTGAGATTCCCATCTAAACCTATTTTGGGTCACCTATAAAAGGAGAAAAAGTACATTATACTTGACTGGCGATGATGTACTATTCATCTAAGTAGAGAGAGGATATCTGAGTTTTTATTGAGAGAAAGTGATACAATTTTGTTTTATATTGAAGACATTTTGACTGAAAGAATGTTGTATTAATCTAATCATCATATCGAGATTGGTTACTCAAAATGTGATTTTTCATACTGGATGTTTCCATATTGAAGATTCCTGGACTGAGGAAGAATTTTACTGATTTTATTGTAATCAGGGTTTGAAGTGGAGACAATTAATTTCTATTGTAATCCATTAGAAAATCGGACTGAGAGAATTATATTAGGAAGAATCAGACTCAGAGGAATAAAATTGGGAAAATCGGACCTAGGAAAATCAGATTAAGGTTTGAAAAAAAAGTCCAAGATGTTCTTACATTTCTTTTGGGTAAGGAATTAAAGAATTTTATTTCAATTGAATACATTTGATGAACTGAAAATAAGCATAGGTAACATGAGTTGTTACATAAAAATTATATTTCTCTATTGTACTAAGAGGGTGAACATGCACTAGTGGGATTGTTTCATAGTGCTACATGAGTCGAAGGGTATATCCTACTCATTTTAATACAAGTATTTTTTTTCTAGTGAATTGTATGGAATTGGATCATTTCTAAACCATACCAAGGACGTAGCTATTCTTATTGAATAGTTAACCTTATAAATATTTATGTTCCTGTGGATGTGTGGATTGAATTACTTTTAGTAGGGAATTTAATCTTTAGCATGAGGAAAATGTTATTTCAATTGAAAAGAAACATAAAATAAAATAGTATCACTAATTAACACCCTCCCCCTCTCGGTGATACAATACACTGATTGGGAACTTATAAGTGGTATCAGAGGAGGGGTTCCCTTCGCTATTCTTTGCTGATGGAAATTTTGAACTGTGTGAACAGTAAAGGTATTCCAGTCTTTGATTAAAATAATTATCATATCTAGAAGGATATAATGTCACATTATCTTATGTATATCAGTTATGATATTCTTAAAGCTACAACAATTGGGTTTCCACCCATTGATGATAAATCTCCACTTACACCTGTTGATAAGAAGAATCTTGAGAATGATGGAAGGACAAAGAATGCTATATTATCATCACTTTTTGAAATTTAATTCTTTAGAGTGAAAGGTGTTTCCACAACCAAAGGTATATGGTACAAATTGAAAAACATATATGAAGGCAATACAAAAGTCAAGAAGGCAAAACTTTAAATCTAGATATTGAAGTATGGGGACTTGAAGATGGGTGAGCATGAATCTATTGGGGATTTATTTACCAGGGTGAATGATATTTTGATTACTATCAGATGTCTTGGTGAAAATTTGGATGGCTCTATAGTTTTTGAAAATATTTTGAGAATCTTACCTGAAAAATTTGATGAAAAATTTTCTTCATTAGATTACAGAGATCTTGAGACACTATCTGTTGATGATTTGAATTGAACTATTATCACTTATGAAATGAGAAGATATAAAGCTATGAGAATAAAAACAAATATTGATAGAGAAATGTATTTCAAGTCTATGAAGAAAGAAAAGTCAAAGAAGATTCTTATTAAAGAAGAAGATGGTGATTCTGACTCTGAAAATGAGGTATGTAAAAATCTCAATGAAATCTTATCATTGTTTTCTAAAAATGTGAAAATAGTTACAAGAAAATAAAAAGGGGAACTTCCCTTTAAATGTTTTGAATGTAAAGGATTTGGTCACATTGCGGCTAACTTTCCTCATAGAAAGAATGAAAAGGATAGTGAAAAAGAAGAAATAAATCCAAAAAGATCATGGAAGAAATAGGGTGATAAAGGAAAGTTTTATTCCATAGGGAAAGAAATGAAATTATTTAAATCCAAAAGAATAAGTTTATTATCTAAAGATGAAGAAGAAGAAGGAAGTGATGTTGAATTCAAAAATTCATTTGAGTATGGTATTGAAAATACTTTCATTGCAAATGTGAATGATGAAGAATAAAGAATCAATGGTTCTAAAGAAGAAGAAACTCAACTTGAAATCCATTTTAAAGAAGATTTGAAAGAATGTATGAGAAATATCAGAATAATTGAAACACAAAACAAAAAGTTAGAAGATGAATACTCAGAAAACCAAGAATGTTTTACTGATGAGATAGAAAATCTGTTGAAAGAGATTGATGATTTGAAGAAATCTATTAAAGAATAAAATAATCATAATGAGCATCTGGAGGTTAAGCTAAAGGAAAAAGAGGAGGGGTTGGAAATTTTCCAACAAAAACTCATAAAATTTGAATTGAGAAACACAAGTTTCCAAAAATCTATCACTGAGGTTGGTAAAATTTCTCAAAATGATAAATCAGAGAAGGTTCAACAAAAGTTACTTTCAAAGGGTGAAAAGAAATATGTAATTGTTTCTAAAAATAAGAAAGCTGGGAAAGTCATGTATATTTCCAAAACCAATAATGATGTGAATTATGAAGTTTCAAAGAAACCTGAATCCAAAAATGTTTTGAAATAATATAGATCTGGAAAATATGGAAAGAAGAATAAGAATCTTATTGATAGAAATAATGTTGGTGGATTAGGAAAGAGAGATGAGAATGTTTCTAAAAAACATATTCACAATTCTAATCAATATAGAAGTTTCAGAGGTAAATAATCATTCTATGGATATTGCCAGTATTTTGGGGGATTCAGACACACGGTGAGTATGTGTTATTTCAACTAGTAATATTACTATTATTCCACATGTTATTAAATTCAAATATTGGGGGGGAGTCAATCACCTCAAATAAAGAAGACTGAGAAAGTAATTGTGAAGAAATCAAAGAAGGTTGGAGTAAAGATTTAAAATAGGTTCCAACTCCTAGAAACTATTTGTGAAAGATGTGAACAACATGTACACCTTGAAAAAGGATTTCATGTTTTGTTATCGACTCAACAAAAGATTCTTAATTCTCAGAAGATGAAAGTGAAGAGAGAAAATAAAGAAGAAAAAGCTCTTGTTGTTGAAATTACATTGAAAGCCACAAAATGAGGACCTGGATACATGATAGTGGGTGTTCCTCTCATATAATAGGAGACATGAAATTTTTGAAGGATGTGAAAGATTTTAGATAATACATAGTGACATTTGGAAATGATGAATAATTGAAAATAAAAGGTGTTGGGTCAATCATCATTGTAAAAGAAAAGATGAAATCTAAGAAAACATTTTATGTTGATGGGCTGAAACAAAATATGCTAAGTGTTTCACAATTTTATGATGAGGGTAACAAAGTTATCTTCAGGAAAGATGGTTTTTTTTGTGAAAAGTTAAGAATATGGGAAGATTTTTACTAGAGTCCAATGTATAAAAGGGAATTTGTTTCAGATTGGTGAAATACAAAAATCTTGTTACATGAGTATAGTGGAAGAGAATGAATTGTGGCATAAAAGTCTGGAACAAATGTGTCAAAGAAACATGAGCAATTTATCCAAAAGAGATAGTGTTCGATAAATTCCTAATTTTACAAGAAGAAGAGACTGGTGTTTCACTATTTTTCAAAAAGGAAATATTACAAACTTAGTGAATAAGAAAGTTGAGATTTGTTCAAAAAAAACCCATGGAGCTGATTCATTATGATATATGTGGGTTAATGAGAAAAAAATAAACAAATTGAGATAAGTAATTTATTACTTTCATTTATTATTTTACTCCCATTACTTGGGTTATGTATATGAAACACAAATAAGATACTTTGAAAATGTTTAAAAGTTCCACAAGGAAAGTAGAAAAGGAATGTGAGTATTCAATCAAGAAGTTGAGAACAGAAAATGGTGGTAAATATATAAGTTAAGAGTTTGAAGAATATATTGAGAATCATGGAATTCATCATGATTATAGTTCCCCATATACTCCCCAACAAAATAGGGTTTCTTAAAGAAAGAACATAATCTTGGTGGAAATGGGAAGAACCATGTTACTTGAACATGAACTTTCTCATTACTTTTGGAGGCAATCCATGAGTATTTTTGTTTATATTCAAGACTATTGTTTTTAAGGGACTCAATCAGGTATGAATCCATATTAATTTTTTTATGGAAGAACTCAAAGTTTGAAACACTTGAGGGTTTTTGAGATTCCTTGTATTATCAAGAAGAAAGGTGGAAACCTTAGAAAGCTTGAGCAGAAAGGTGAAGATAGAATATTTCTTGGATATGATCTGGAAGGAAGAGGACACAAGTGATTCATAAAAGAAACAAAAATAATTATTGATTCAGTTGATGTGAAAGTAATTGAAAAGACAGAGGAAGATAAACATGCTCAAGAAGACAAGGAAGTTGAGAAATTTGAAGAAAAAAATTCTGATAAGGATGCAGATAATTGTATTCCAACTCAAGAAGAAGAATCAGACTCAACTATTTCCAGTGATGAGGAATACACTCAAAAATATCATCCAAGGCTGAAGAAGTAAGTGAAATATCAGAATATAATTGGTGATCAACATCATAAGATTCAAACAAGAATAAAAACAAAAGAAATTAATCATACTTATCTATATTCAAAAGTAGAGTTGAATGATGTGAAAGAATATTTTGATCATCCAGACTGGGTTCAATCCATGAATGAAGAATTGGATCAAATTGAAAAGAACAATACATGGGAACTCATACCCAAGACTAAAAAAAAACATAATTGGAAAAAATGGGTTTTCCAGAACAAGCTGAATGAAAAAGGTGAAGTTATAAGAAACAAATAATGATTGGTTTGCAAAGGGTATTCAAAAATTTAATGAATTGATATCGATAAAACTTTTTCTCTAGTGTTAAGATTGGAAATAATTAGAATATTTCTTGTTATTACTGCATAATGAGGCTACACGATCTTTCAAATGGATGTTAAATCTATATTCCTAAATGGTGATCTTGAAGAAGAGGTTTATAATTAACAACCTTGTGGATTTGTTATTAGAAAAAATGAAAGTTATGTGTGCAGATTGAAGAAAGCCTTGAATGGGATAAAACAATCTCCAAGGTTATGGAATTCCAAATTAGATACTTTCTTTAGGAAGATGAATTTCAAGAAAGGAAGAGTGGATATCAATCTATATATTATAGGAATTCAAGATTATTCCCTCATCATTAATGTATATGTTGATGATATTATATTTGATGGGAATGATGAAGGTAGATATAACAGATTTGCTGAATAGATGAAGAAGGTATTTGAAATGTCTATGATAGGGGAAATGAAATACTTTATTGGGTTAAAAATATTTCAAAAGAAAGAATAAATTTTTCTTTACCAAGAAAATTATGCCAAATAACTACTTAAGAGGTTCAACATGGATAACTCAAAACCTGTTTCCACACTAATTTTAGTGGGAATAAAGACGAGTAAAGATGGAGAAGTAAAAGAAGTGTATTAAAAAGAGTACTATAAGTTTATTGGAAGTCTATTGTATTTGACTGACTCAAGTCCCAACATTGTTTATGTAGTTACCTTATATATAATATTTCAGAGTGATCCAAAATAATCACATCTTATTACTGTAAAAATAATTCTCAAATACATCAAAGGAACAACAAAATTTACAATCAAGTATTATAGCTCAGATAATATTGATTTGTTTTGGTATTCAGATGAAAATTGGGAAGGAAATGTTGATGATAGAAGATCCATATCTGGTGGTATTCTTTATGGTAAAGAATTGTGTTATCTAAAATTCAAAGAATTTTTTTTCAGTAACTCTCAGTATGGTTGAAGCTGAGTGTTGGGTCTACTAGGTCGAATCCCCTAAGGGGGGGGGGGGGGTGAATCAGAGTATGATAAATTAAAACTTTCTTCTTTTTTGGATATTGTTTTGTTGTTAGAAAAAAATCAATTCTCTCTTCCTCTTATAGAAATATACAGATAGATATTAAATCATACACAGGACACAATGATTTTTACTTGGTTCACCCTCACTGGGCTATGTCCAAGGAGCATACAATGACAATGTGCCGATGTACCAAATTCACTAAGGCTCATGGCCAATAATGAGTACAATGTTCAGGATAGATATTCTATTCCTAGGCTCACTACCTTTATAAGGTTTAGGGTCTACTCACTACATTCCCAACGGTCACTCCCTATGCCTCTTTCTCTGGCTCATTGCCGGTGGAAAGGGTCACCGTCTTCCTCATCCTTCACTCACTGCTCTTGGAAAGGAATCCACTCACAGTTTATGGACTTGTAGGTCAAACACAGTTTATGGACATGTAAGTCCCTTCATTTGCATGAATTCCAACATCCTCAACTATAGGTAGATTCTCTGTTGAATTTCATTTTTTACCCACAGATGAAGTCCACCTTCTCGGGTACTGTTAGGTACCGAAAAAGACTTTTGAAAACTAAATTGAATCCTTTTCAAGATTCCTTGAGCAAACCGCGAACCACCTCCTTCTCCCGCATATTGAGTACTAGGTTTGGTACGTGAAACACCTTCTTCACGTACCATCACCATTACTGTAAACCACCCTTCTTCTACGGACTTCCTATAACTTCGCGATCACATACCGCTGTCGCGTACCGATTCCACAAACCTCCTTTGAGAAACTCCTCTTGTCCATGAACTATTATCTATTCACGAACTACCTTTGTTTCTGCATACCAAAGCTCCCCCTCCATGTACCACTTTCAGAACTCTCCTCTTACTTACCGAAGATTCCTCCTCTGCATACTGATTCAATTCCTTATGCATACTAGGCTTCCTCCTCCGCGTACCATACTTCCTTTGTGGGTTAAGAATCCCTGCAAAAACCTTTAACACCAACCAATTTCAGACTTTACCGAATTCCCAGAGAAAAATCTATTCTCTAATAATGTTCAATCTCCACAGTAATCAGTGGGGTTAATGATTCTTATATAGGAAAATATATACACTTAATCTTCTAAACCAAGATTTACCAAATCTTCAACCCACTGCTTACTGATACTCATGCCACCACAAACCTCAAGCTGTCCGCGAACTGTTTATCTACGTGCTCTGCATACCGCCTTTACTCCTATGCTGTTGATTTCTTCCATCGATGAAAATCTATATGCGTACCGCTTTTCCTTACTCCACGAACCATGTTTGGTTTCGCGAACATACCCCGCGTACCGTACTTCCATCCACTACGAACCATTTTCAGTTTCATGAACCGCATCCGCGTACTGTTCTCACTGCTTGGTTTGCAGATGCGTACCCTTCCTGGACACAGTACATGATCCATGTCTCGATCTTCTCATTACTCTTCCTTTTCCAATTTTTTCACCATTATTCATACAAATTATCAATTTTGAGGCCCCAAAATTTGGAAAACACTAGGAAACTATGCCACCTTAAAAACATGTCTTTGACAAACACCATCCATTCTCATTTGTGATTATCTGTATTTTTCAACAAACACAATTACACCCAAAACATTATGACGGGACACCTTGAGGGATTTTTTTCCCAACAATATCCCCCATTGGGTTTTTTGACAACTCTTCTTAAAAAAATTCTTTGTATTTTGATATCTCAATAAATATCCTTCAAACATCAACCAACATTCACCTCACATGATAAAGATAACGATCAAGGATTTACTCAACACATACTCTAAGCCCACATGATCCATTCTTGGAATAAAAAACAAGAGTATAATAAAAAGTTAATCACTGAATCACTTTATTTCTAATCATAATTTCTAATACTATACTGATACCAATGAACTTATTTCATCACGAACCTCATCCATCGTGATATCTAATCATTGATTGATCACTTCTAGCATCATAAAATTTAATGATCCCCCTATATTATCTTAGATTCAACTTCCCATATCTTGATTCTCAACTTAACAGCTTCTCCCTGTGTCTTTTCTTCCCCTATAAATAGTCACACTTTCTCCCTCTTTGTCAACAAATTCGAAGGGCACTTCAAGGTTGTCTGCAACAGGGTAAAGAACACATATCAACACATTAGGGAAAGACACACCATACCTCAAGTATAGGGGGACCCACATCTACACTTTTTCATGTATGGAAAGTCTACTTGACTCCTAGAACTAGTTGATGCCTTTCAAATGATTCTTTGGGTAAGGCCTTTGTAAGAATATTTGCTAATTGTTGTTCTGTAGGCACATACTCTAATTTTACAAGCACTTTCTCCACTTTCTCCTTGATAAAATGATATTTTATTTAAATATTATTTGTCCTTGAGTGATGGACTGGATTTTTGATCAAATTTATAGCAATTGAATTATCACAATGGATTCCAATTGAAGATTTCAATTCAATTCCCACATCTTCAAGTTTCTACTTCATCCACAATAGCTGCATGAAATCTTGAGTAGTCGCAATGTATTCAGCTTCTGTGGTGCTCAATGAAATGAAATCTTGTTTATTTCTTAACCAAGAAATACACAACCCTCCAAGATAAAATGCACCTCTTGATGTTGATTTCTTGTCATCTACTAAACCATCCCAATCTGCATCTGTATATCCCAATAACTCTAGCTGAGATTTTTCATTATACATTAGGCTAAAATCCAATGTTCCCTTGATATACTGAAGAATTATTATTTCTGCAATCATGTGGATATCATTGGGATTGCTTTTATACCTCGCTTATTGGCATGTGGAAAATACAATATCAGGATTTTTCGCTGTCAGTTACAATAAAATTCCAATTATTTGCCTATATTATGTGATATTAACTTTCTTGCCTTCATCATCTCATAAAAATTTCAACTGAGTAGAAACTGGAGTCTTCATCTCTTTGTAATTATCCATTCCAAACCTTCTCAAAACCTCTTTAGCATATTTATATTGAGAAATAAAAGTGCCATTCCTTCCTTATGTCATTTGTAATCCAAGGAAAAATATCATCTCTCCAATCATCGATATTTCGAAGTCACTTTTCATGAATTCATAAAATTGTCTGCATTGTGCTTCATCTGATCCACCAAATATTATTTCATCGACATAAACCAGCACCATCATCCTTTGACTATTTCCATTGTTTTAATACAAATTGTAATCAACTCCACCACGCTGAAAATCAAGCTTCTTTAGAAATTAATCATGCATTGAATACCATGATCTTGGTGCTTGCTTCAAACCATATAAATCCTTCTTTAGTCAAAAAACTCTATTCTCATCTTCATGAATGAGAAAATCATCTGGTTTCTCAATGTAGACTTCTTCTTCCAGAACTCCATTTAGAAATGCTTAATTGACATCCATTTAGAAAACTTTAAACTTTTGTTGCATGGATATGTCCAATAATAATCTAATTATCTCCAGCCTTGAAATAGGTGTGAATGTTTCATCAACATCTATACCCTCTATCTGGGAGTACCCTTTGCACACAAGTCGTGCTTTGTTTCGAATCACAACACCGTCTTCATTCATTTTGTTGCGAAAGACCCATTTTTCCCCTATGACATTCTTATATTCTGGTCTCGAAACAACTTCCCACATTTGATTCTTCTCAATTTGGTCAAGCACTTCATTAATTACCTGAACCCAACTCTCATCTCCGGTTGCTTCATCAAAGCATTTAGGCTTCACTTGTGATAAATATGATGCTTTCTCTAGAGACTTCATCCTTCTTGTTTGCACTGGTGCTGTATGATCACCAATTATGTTATGCCTATCAATTTCAGATCTTGTTGCTGGTCTCTAGGAAGACACTGATTTATTCTAATCATTTGAGTCTTCTTTTGAATTAGTCTCTAGAGCTGGAACGTCTTCTGATTTGCTCATCTCTTCATCGCTATCCTCCTGATTCTGATCATGTATTTGCTAAATATTATATTCATTTTCTACAATATTCACGTCATGACTTTCAACTATATTTTCCAATCGCTTATTAAAGCATTTATACGCTTTTCTTTTCTTTGAGTAGCTAAGAAATATCCCTTCACCCCCACAAGATCCAAATTTCCTATGTTTTTCCTTATTGAGAATGAAACATTTACTTCCAAATATTCAAAAGTACTTTAATGATAGCTTATTTCCATACCATAACTCATATGGAGTCTTCTACTCTTTTAGACAAAGTAAATCTCTATTTGAAGTGTATAATTCTATCATCACTGCTTCTTTCCAAAATTTCTCTAGAAGGTCTTTCTCAATGAGCATTGTTTCAAGCCATGTTGTTGACAATCCGATTTCTTCTCTCAAATAATCCATTCTGTTGTGGAGTTATTACTACTAAAACTCAATTCCTTATCCCATGTTTTTCGAGATAATCCTCCACTTGGATATTTGTGAACTCTGTTCCATTATCTATTCGAATCATTCGGATTTTTTTGACCAAGCATCTTTTCACATTCTCGTTGATATCTTATAATGAAACTAAACACTTCAGATTTGTGAGTGATTATTAAAACCCGTGCCATTATACTATAGTCATTAATTAATAGAACATAATATCTCATCCCATCAATATCCCTTGGGGAAATTGGACCACACACATCAATATGTATCAGCTCAAGTAATCTTGTTGACCTTTGATCCTTTTTCTTATATGTCTTTTGAATGATCTTCCCCTGTTGGTAGGCATCACACGTATGAGTATGATCTTGTGACAATCTAGGGAGATTTTGAGATGCATCATATTTTACCAAATCTTCTAAGTAACCTTGGATAATATTCCCAAGACGCTTATTCCATAATTTTTTTTCTTCATCCTTGGACAGAAAGCACATATCTTCTTCTCCACTTACGAGGTAGAGATTCCCTTTCGTACACTTTCCTTACAAAAAAACAACACCATCCTTTTCCTTGATGATACATAATTTCTTGGAAAAAATTATAGCATGTCCTCAGTCACACAATTGACTGACACTAAGCAAGTTGTGACTAAGCCCCTCAACAACCAAGACATATGCTCGTCTCATGTCTTTTCCTCCAAACTTGGATTTTCCTAAACTTATAATTTTCAAGCCCTCATCATTACCGAATATTACAATACCTTCATTATCATACCTGATTCTGGTTACTAGATTCTTATTTCCCATCATATGGGAAGTGTATCCACTATCAATTATCCATATCCCTGTGCGATCTGATGCCTTGAATGGAATTTCTACAACCACAGTCTACTCATCCCTTTTCTTTTTGACTCAAGCCTTTGAATTCGTAACTAACATGGAATGATAATATTGATTTTCCTTAGTATATGATGGGTCAGCTTCAACCTACAGAGCTTCAAATCAATTTTGAATTTTCATCTCAGTTGAAGATACTTTTGGCTGCTTCTTAGGAACAAATTCAGTTTTCCTCGACACATTCCTCTAAATTATTGATATGAAATATCTTTCCATATGTCTGAGACCTTTACACCTGAAACAATGACCGTTAAATGATAACCTGTAATTTTGAACTCTGTACGACCACCTCTGTTGGTCTTATTCTCTATGGTGCCTCTTTTCTATGGAACATACATTTTGAGAGTGTCCCATATTACCACAACAATAGCATCTTATGTGAGGTACATTCTTATGTGGTAATGATACTCTATCAATTATGCCTTAGGTTCTCTGAATCTTCTGATTCTGCTTTTAAATTTATTCATTTAGCTCAAAATTCTCTTCTTCCTGCTGTTTCATAAAGAGTTTGGCATCATGAAACAACTTTTTTATCTTTCTTTGTTTTAGATCTCAAAATATATATCTCTTCAAGGACAACTTCTAATTCATACTGAATATCAAATCTTCCTTCAATTTATCCTTCTTCATTGTCACTTTCTTCTCTCGTTAAATAATTTCTAGAAACTGCCACCAAAGCATCTACTTTGTGATCTATGCAGTCCTCTAACTCTTCTACCTCAGATTCTTCTGAACTTTCCTCCTCTCTTGAAAGTAGATTCTTCTTTTTAAATACCTTTCTCCTAGTACTTCTCCTCCCTTTCTCATTTGATGAATACATATTTTGGGGAATTTCATCATTTTTATCATCAAACTTCTTAGTACATTTTGATTAAAAATGCCCAATATTTCCGCATTAGAAGAATGAAAATGGAATTTTACCTTTGAAATTTCCTTTTCCTCTTTGCAGATTAGAGGATAGAAATGACATGAAATCATCCATATTGTCTTCCTCCAGACTATCTTTAATGGAGAGATTCTTCATGGCCTTGAACACCACTTCATTTGACTTCACCTTTTCTACTACATCATTGTCATCATTTCTCATTTCATATGCTACAAGGGTACTATATAGGTTATCTAGTGTCATCTCTTTCAGGTCTTTGTATTCCAACACTGAAAATTTTGGATTGAACCATGGTGGAAGTTTCCTCAATATACATTTCACAATATTTATATCTTCAATGACTTCTCCACGACCCCTCATGTCTTCTACAATAATATTTATCCTGTCAAATAATGAATCAACATTATCATTAAGATTCATTCTGATATCCTCATTCTTGTTTCACAGAACTTGTAGCTTTTCTTCTCGAACTTTTGTGTCACCCTCAAAAATGTTCAACAATTTTTCCCACATTGCATGTGATGTTTTATAGGAAATCACCTTCATATAGATTGAATTTTATAGGGATCCCCCTAAAGCATTGGTTCCTTTATCATCAACATCCAATTATCTTCTTTCAGCTTCTGATAAATCACCACTATTAATGTCAACTGATATTCCATGCATATATACTGCGAAGACATCCATCCCAACTGATTGGAAGTAGTGCTGCATTAGATTCTTCCATAATTGAAAATTATTTCTGTCGAAAATCAGAATTTCTTTATGATTGAACACCTCTATTTCTTCTTCCAATATAGAAAAACTGAATTTCAACCATTCCCTCTGATACCACTTGTTGGGTCCACTAGGTCAAATACCCTGAGAGGGGGAGTGAATCAGGGTATGGTAGATTAAAACTTTCTCCCTTTTGGATCTTATTTTGTTTTTAGACAAAACTCAATTCTCTATTCCTCCTATATAAATATACAGACAGACATGAAATCATGCATAGGACACAATGATTTTTATTTGGTTCACCCTCACTGTGCTACGTCCAAGGAGAATACAATGACAATGTTCCGATGTACCAAACTCACTAAGGATCATGGCCAATAATGAGTACAATGTTCAGGATAGATCTTCTATGCCCAAGCTCACTGCCTTTATAAGGTTTAGGGTCTGATCACTACATTCCCAAGGTTCACTCCCTATGCCTCTTTCTCTGGCTCACTTCTGGTGGAAAGGTTCATCATCTTCCTCTTCCTTTTCTCATTGCTCTTGGAAAGGAATCCACTCATAGTTTATGGAATTATAGGTCAAACATAGTTTATAGACATGTAGGTCCATTAATTTTCATGAATTCCCACATCCTCAACTATAGGTAGATGCTTTGTTGAAGTTCCTTTTTCCCCCATGGATGAATTCCACCTTCCCGGGTACTGTTAGGTACCAGAAAAGACTTTCGTAAACTGAATTGAAGCCTTTTCAATCTTTCTAGAGCAAACCGCGAACCACCTCCTTACCCCGCGTACTGAGTACCGAGTTTGGTACATGAGACACCTTCTTCAAGTACTATCACCACTACCACAAACCTATCTTCGTCCGCAGACTGCCTCTGCCTTCGCGATCACATATCGCTGCTGCGTACCAATTCTGCAAACCTCCTTTGCGAAACTCCTCTTGTCCGTGAACTGTTCTCTATTCACAGACTGCCTTTTCTTTTGTATACCAGAGCTCCCCCTCCATGTACTGCTTGCGGAACTCTCCTCTCATGTATTGGAGATTCCTCTTCCGCATACCGAGTCAATTCCTTATGCGTATCGGGCTTCCTCCTCCACGTACAAAACTTCCTTTGTGGGTTAAGAATCCCCGCAAACACCTTCAACACGAACCACTTTCAGACTTTTCTAAATTTATGGAGAAAAATATATTCTCTAATAATGTTAAATCTCCACAGTAATCAATGGGTTTTGTGATTCTTATATAGGCAAAGATATCCTCTTAATCCGCTAAACCAAGATTTACCAAATCTTTAACCCACCTCTTACTGATACTCATGCCACTGTGAACCTCAAGCTGTCTGTGAACCGTTTTCCTACGCGCTCTATATACTGAATTTTCTCCTATGTGGTCAATTTCCTCCACTGAAGAAAATACATCCACGTACCACTTCACCTTCTTCTATGAACCATGTTCGGTTTTGCGAAGCTACCCCGCGTATCATACCACCATCCACTACGAACCATTTTCGGTTTTGTGAACCGCATCCGTGTACCGTTCCCGCTGCCTGGTATGTGGCCGTGTACCCTTACTAGACATAGTACACAATCCATGTCCCAGGCTCCTCATTCCTCTTCCTTTTCCAATTTTTTTTGCCATTATTCACAAAAATTCCTGATTTTGAGGCCCCAAAATTTGGCAAACACTGGGAAACTACGCCACCTTAAAAACCTATCTTCGACAAACACCATCCGTTCTCATTCATGATTATCTGGCTTTGTAAACAAACACAATTACACCCAAAACATCATGAGGGGACAACTTGAGGGATTTTTTCCCAACACTGAGTATGTTTCTTCCACTCAATTTTCTACTCAACTCATGTGGATGAAGAAACAATTGGAATATTTACTTATGGAAGTGAAGTTACCCTTGCTCTTAGGCTGTGAAAATCAAAGCACAATCAATCTCACCGAGAATCCAATTCAACATTATAATTCAAATCATATTGATATAAAATATCATTTCATCAAAGAGAATTTGGAGAAGAATGAATTAAATCTAGAATATGTTTCAACATCAGAAAAAGTGGCTGAAATTTTCAAAAAACCATTACTGAAGGAATCATTTTTTAGATTGAGGTTGAAAATGGGAGTCTAAACTCTTTCTCATCAAGGAAAAGGTATGTGGTTATGTCCCGTATCTCATATTACCATTGGATTTTATTTTCAAGGGGTATAATTGTATTATTTTATAAATCAATCCTAGTGATACATGTATAAAAGGGGGAGTTGTGGGTAAGCTATGAATTTATCATTGTTTAGTGTGTGAACTATTTTGACTGGTTTTTAGAGTAGTTATAGGAAATAATTTGTTTTGTATTCTACGGAGGTTGAAGAAGATATGAGGAAGAAGGATGAATATGTTTTCATAATCACTACTTTTGGACAACATGGTATTGATGTCAATGATTCTTGTTTCCTATATTGAGTTATCTCACATAGGCCTAGAATTGTTAATAAGTGATCCATTGCTTGAGAATACAAAGTTTAGTGATTTATGAAAACTTGGTTGATAGAAAAATCAAAAGGGGGAGATTATTATGACCAAGATGATGATGAAGGATTTTTGTGTTGTCTTTTGTTGTCAAGGTATGTTTTGAAGGAAGGAAATCACTTCACTTAATTTCTAGAAACAATTGTGCTACTCGTGTTATTGATATAATAAAGACTCATGGCATTGATAAATATAAAACTCATGTTTTGAGAAGAATCAGACTCACTATGAAAGTCCATCATAGTGAAAAAAGGCTATTTGGAAGAAGTGGTTCTGATCATACTTGACTTGGGGTCAGGATGATAGTGAATACATATCTCTGGAAGTAGATGGTCATCGTTCTCACTCTGGAGATGATGTGGGAGATATATCTATTTTGATGGAGAATCATAATCACTATGACTATGATATTTTGAATGTGATGATGCTTTCATTATTTCTATTTCAAATAGACCATGAGTTGAATTGATAACTTGTGATGCAAGTTTTATGGAAGAAAAGGCGAGTGAAAGAAGATGCTTCCAATTTGAAAAATATTATATCCAAATTTATTGTATCTGAGTGGCAGATAGAAAGAAGTGATATAGATTATTTTTAAAAATGATTGGATTCTGGGTGGATTAAAAAGAAGTGGTATTGATTCACTATAGCATTTTTCTTTCCATCAACCACATAGTTTATGATCAAGATCAGAATAATCGTACCTAGAATGATTAAGAAGGTGGTATTGATCAAAAATGTGGTATTGATCTAAAATGTGGTATTTATTGAAAAGGTGATAGTGATTGAAAAGGTGGTACTGATTTACTATAGCATCCAGGTTTTCCATCGGATGATATAAAAACTTTTTGTACCCAGAAATGATCAATATCAGAATGATCAATATTAGAATGATCAATATCATAATGATCAATATCAATCTCAGGAAGGAAAAGATTAATATCAGGATGATCGATATCAGAATGATCATATCTAGGGTAATCACAGTGAGGGTGGAAGAGATAGATAAACTCTTATCTATTTTCAAATTTCTTTATCAAGTGGGTCAAGAGTTGGTTTACCTTGTCTATCCTTTGAAGTGGTGTTTCTATTGGGTCAATAGAAGAGGAGTAGAATATGACTTGTATTTGAAGTGGGTAAATAAAGGTGATGAAGAAGAGAATATAATAAATAATGTAGTCAACCATTTTAAAAGGGTTTAATTACTTTGATTGGATGATTTGTTGAAAGAAAAGAGATTTATGAATGATTTGTTGAGGGGAATCTTAACTTTCAAATACAAGTTTTTGATTCAAATCGGTCTCAACAATTGTGATCGGTCTCAGAAATTGAAATGAGAACCAATAATCAAAATCATACTGATATTTGAATTGGAAGTATAGATAAGAAGAGGTTAATATTGTATAAATTTAGATAATAATTGAGAAGCAATGAAGAATTCATAATTTCTATGAGATTTCAGGGGAAATTTCATTTTGAGTGAATTTAGGCGAGTAGAAAATAATTTGGGATTCCCACCCAAACCTATTTTGGGTCATATATAGATGGAAAAAAATTACATTGTACTTGACTGAGGATGGTTTACTGTTCATCGTAGTAGACAGAGGAGTTCTGAGTTTTCAGTGATAGAAAGTGATAACATTTTGTTTTTTATTGAAGACATTTCGACGGTAAGAATGTTGTATTCGGCTAATCATCGTATTAGGATGGATTAATTAGAACATGTTTTTTTTGTACTGGGTATTTCCATATTTATGATTTATTGACTGAGGAAGAATCATACTAAGTTTATCATACTTATGAATTGAAGTGGCACCGATTCATTTCTATTGTATTTTATCGGAAAATTAGACCGAGAGAATTGTATTGGGGAGAATCAGACTCGGAGGAATTAGACTGGGAAAATAAAACCTAGGAAAATTGGATTAAGGTTTTAAAACAAAGTCCAGGAGGTTCTTACCTTTCTTCTGGGTAAATAATTGAAGTATTTTATTTCAATTGAATACATTTATTGAAATGAAAATAACCGCAGGTAACATGAGTTTTTACATAAAAATTGTATTGCCTTATTGTGTTAAGAGGGTGCACACACACTTGTGGGATTGTTTCATAGTGCTACATGAGTGTAAGAGTATATCCTACTCATTGTAATCTAAGGATTATTTTCTAGTGGATTGTATGGTATTGAATCATTTCCAAACCACACCAAGGATGTAATAATTATTATTGAATAGTGAACCTTATAAATCTTTGTGTTTCTATGGATGCGTGGATAGATTTTTTTTCAGTAGGGAATTGAATATTTAACAGGAGGAAAAGGTTGTTTCAATTGAAAAGAAACATAAAAGAAAAATATTATCAATGATTCACCCCTCCCCCTCTTAGGGATACAATACACTGATTGGGAACTTTCATTTTCATGGTTATTTTCATAATTTGACTTGAAAAAATATCTAAATAACTATATAATTTAGATTTAATCATTTAAAGAATTTATATCTTATAAATTTTATCCCTAAAAATCATGAAACACCATAATTAATCCCATCCATTTCATTTTAAATATTTCTAAAACCATTTATTCTGACTTTTCTTCTGCTCACACAAGCGATGCATCAATGTTGAGTAAGTATTTTGGATAATTATACTATTATTTAATATTAAAAATAAATTACTAAAATAAATATTTTTTTATTTATAAATATAATCATCTAAAAACTTTCATAATATTATTTATTCCAACTTATATCATGATAGCATTTTTAAGATAAGAATCTTGACTATTCTTAACTTTCACAAGGGTTAGGAAAACATTTGGATAGTTATCTTATTAGATAAATTTAAAATTCACAAATATAAATAAAAATCAATGATTGTTAATCATATTTACCTTTTAGTTATATAATATTATTATAATCCATTAAATATTATCTCAAAACACCATTTTTTATTTTTCTAATGCCACACAAGAATTATGTCAACATTGATAATTATTTTTCAACTTTATCTTGATATAAAAATTAATTTATATTAATTGAATACTATTTATATGATATTTTTGAGTATATCATCATGTAATAAATATCCCATAAGTTTTATAAATCTTTATTTAATATTTATATCATGATGACTCCATAAAAAATATGGTGTTAATAATAACTAAATTTTTTTACTATTCAGCGAACAATCAACTTATTCAAAAAAATACTATAAATTCACCCTAAGCTTTTTAAATTTTGATGAAAAAATAAATTCTATTGAATAAAATTCAAATTATAAAATTTAGGAATTTATCCTTTAAATAAGACCATATAGTACATGGAATTGTTTTTTATTTATAATAAAAACTATTATTGTTTTCAAATAAAAAGACATATTATTTTTTCATACCTTGATAAAATTATTTCTAAGACTATCATAATAAAAAATATCAATATAAATTCATATAATTTACATAAATATTTTTTTAAATATCCAATAATTAAATAATTCTTTGGATAATAAAAATATAAATTATGTTAAGGAAAAATATAAAAAATATATTATGAGGTGAAGTAAAGATAATAATTTTAAATGTATAACGTGTATCTAATTTATTATATACCATACTTTCTGACATGCTATAAATATACATATACATATATATAGGTTTAAAGTATATATATAAATTCATAATCATGAATATTAATAAACAATAAAAGTGATATATTATTAAAAATACATGGGTTGTCATATTATCCTCTTAAAGAAATTGGGCCCTAATAATTTTAACTTATTGGTAAATATGTGGGGAAAATTTTCCCTCATAGATTATTTAGGTTTCTTTGTTTATTATTCAATAATATGATTCTATATAAAAATTTAACTATAAAATCTACCGTATTTTACAAAACTTTCTCTCTATGATAAAGAATATGAACTAGTTTTCCTCATAAGAAAGATTCTCATCCTGCTGTACTACTTCAAGTATCAATATATGATATACATTAGGTGTATATTTTCTTAATAAATAACTATGAAACACATTATATACCTAATATATACTTGGAGGTAAGGCTACTTGGTAAGTCATCAACCACACTTTGTCCAGGATTTCATATGGACTAATAAATAATGGGCTTAATTTTCTTTTCTTACCGAAATTAATAACACATTTATATAGAGATATTTTAATAAAAACATGACCTCCCAACTCAAATGAAATATATTTACTTTGAACATATTCATAAATCTCATGCCTACATTGAGTTACCTTCATATTATGTTAAATCAATTCACCTTTTCAACCATCTCTTCCACCAATATATTTTCCCAACAACTTCCTCTATCATAATTCATCCCAATAAGATGGAGTTTGAAATGATTTTCATAAAATTCAACAAAATATTCCATCTGTATACTTAAATTAAAACTATTATTATAAGAAAATTTAACCAAATAAAGGTGTTTACCCTAACCTCCATGACAATTCAATGAACAAGCTCAAAGAATACCCTCAAAAGTTTGAATTTTCCACTATAATTGTCAATCAGTTTGAGGATAAAAGGATGTACTGAAACATAATTTAGTACCTAATGAATTCTAAATTCCTTTAGAAAAATTATATGTAAAAGTTTGATCATTATCAGATATAATATAAAGAGGAAATCCATGTAATTTAATTGTCTCTTTAAGATAGAATCAAGAAATATGATCCAGGGACATATTATCTTGAATGGGAATAAGATGAGTATATTAAGTCAAATAGATGACAATAATCCTTATCAAATTATTAATTAGATTTTTATTTAGTACCCCCATGATGAAATCTATATATATATATATATTCTCACTTCAATTATTGAATTAAAAATGGATGAAACATTCCATTCAATAGTTTTTGTTCATTTTTAACCTATTTATAAATCAAACATTTGAAGGTAAAATCAGAAATATCTTTCTTTATTCATTCCCATTTTTTTCTAAATATATCTATACATAATTGTGCTTCCTAGATGGATAGAATATAGAGAGCTCTAAGACTCACTTAATAATTAATTTTTCAATTGAGAGTCATTCAGTACACATAACCTCTTTCCAAATCTTATAACACCATTTTCATTAATATTAAACTCATGTAACATTCCTTAATTTATTAATTTTACCCTCTCTTGTAATCCATGATATTATTTCAAAAAATACTTGATTATTTTCAATAAGTATGATTTTATTGTTACTTGAACCAAAAGAAAATAGGTTTATACATGAACAATTTATAATACAATTTTTATTAAATCATCAACTAATATATCATGCTACAAACATAACATGGTTAATGATGCATTATCCTTTCAACTCAAAACATCTACTACCCTATTTTCTTTACTAATATGATAGTGAATCATGAAATAATACTCTTTTATCAATTCCAACCACCACCTTTTCCTCATGTTTAATTATTTTTGAGTGAATATATACTTCAAAATTTTATGATATATATATATATATATATATCAAATTTCTCCCCATATAAATGAAACTTACTTTTTAAATAAAAAATTATGGTTGCAATCTCAAGGTCATGCATTGGATAATTTTTCTCACAGGGTTTCAACTATTGTTATTTATATTAAATTACCCAATCATTATACATAAAAACACAAACAAAAACCTTTGACAAAGCACCATTATAAAAAAATTCCCCATTTATCAATGGTAATCATAATATTGGAGCATTAACCAATCTTATTTTCAGTTCTCAAAAACATTCCTCACATTAAGTTTTCTAAATGAACTTAACACCCTTTCATGTTAACTTGGTTAATGGGTTATCTAAATATGCAATGATTTCAACAATCCATTAATAATAACCCAATAATCCAAGAAAACTATTAATCTTTGTGATATTAGTTTTTCTTGGATATTCTTTCAACACTTTAGTTTTAACAGGATCCACTGTTATACCATCTTTATTTACAACATGTCCAAGAAATGAAATATACTGTAACAAAAACTCACATTTACTAAATTTTACATATAAAATATTTTCTCTTAAGGTCTATATAAAAATTCTAAAATGTTTCTCATGATCCTCATAAATTTTATAATATAATAGAATATCATCAATAAATACCAAATTTTTTTTCCAAATATTCTTGGAATAATCTATTCATCAAATCCATAAATACAGAAAGTGTATTCATTCACACAAAGGGTATAAATACAAACTAATAATTATTATACCTCATTCAAAACTCTTTCCTAATAATATCTTCAATATTTACCTCCAACTGATGATATCCATACCTATGGACAATCTTAAAAAAGTACCAATCTCCCTCAATCTAATAAAAAAATTCTTATGAGGAAAAGGATACTTATTCTTGATAGTAATATTATTGAATATTATACAA
The DNA here is from genome assembly GCA_963277665.1 of Viscum album. NCBI lineage: Eukaryota > Viridiplantae > Streptophyta > Magnoliopsida > Santalales > Viscaceae > Viscum > Viscum album. The sequence goes on along the minus strand of OY728142.1, from coordinate 1,997,115,335 downwards.
CCAATAAAAAGCCTAATATAACCATATTTCTTCTTAAAAAATAAAATAGTCTCACACCAAGGTGAAGTTCTAGGGTAAATGAATCATTTATTAATAAATTATTGTAATTTATTTTTTAATTATAATAACTCCATTATATCCATTCGATAAGGGGGTTTGAAATTTTCATTGCATTAAAAACTAAGTAAATAGTTAATTATACCTCCCAACCAAAAATAACACTAGTAAAATGATTAGGAAATACATACAAATATTCATTTACCAATGAAACATCATTAAGTTAGATAATTTCATTATTTTCAATGATATAAGCAAGTTATATTTCACCTCCATATTTTATCATTTTCTCAGCTTCTTGATATGCTATCACTAGTATGGATTAAGTATTAAATATAATCTAAAACAAATTTTAAAAATTAAAAATAAATTTATTTACTCTATAATATATATTAGTATAATATCTCAAGATCCAATAAAAATCCAAAATAATAACAAACTCTAATATAGGTATGATAATAAGATCCGTAGGTAAAACAATATCATAGATGATTTTTGGAAGTTTTTTATAAATCCTTTTTTCTTTAATACCTCAATTCATAGTTTTCACCAAAAGTTTAGTCACAATATTTTAAGATGATATTTCCATTTTAGTCAAAAAATTCCTAGAAATAAAAGAACATATATATCCATAGTGAAACAAGACATTAAAATAATTTTAGTGAACAAATAAGGTATCTATCACCATTTTATTTGATAGATCAAAACATTCCATAGTGGTTGAAAATGAATTTTCCACACATTTATTCTTATGATATTGATGATTTCCACCTTTTATACTTATCTTCAGACACACAATTTCATAATGGAAAATCTCATTATAATTAAAACATTTCACTAAATTTTGACTATTATTGTCTTGATCATTGCTTATTTATTTGAAATCATGAGCCATATGTCCAATTTTATCACATTGATAACACTTTATGAATATCATAATAAACTCTCCAAGATTATTTTTATCACATTTAGTGCATAAAGAAAATTAAATTATCTTACCTTCAAATTTCCTTGTTGGTTGTTTCCTCCTTTCTTTACACCATGATACCTTGTTATCCTTGATTTTATAAGATCTATAAGGTTCAAAAAAAAATCTATCTCAACCTTTTAAACACATAGAATTATTTACTCATAAATCCAAAATTCATGATCAACCAAATCCATTTTTAGACTTGGTTTTAAACTTATATAAAATATATCAATTTAATTTTCATGGTCTAGAATAAAATTTGGTGCATACCTTTCTAGTTTAGAGAAATTTTCTCTATAAGCAGAAACCAAGTCTTTTTCCTTTTTCTTTAAATAAAAAAATTTTATTTCCATTATAAGCTAAAGAACTTTAGGAAAATATTTTTTAAGAAAAACATTTTCAAATACCTTCCATTCTATGGTATCAATCTCATTAATTTCCTTGTTATTCCTAATTTAATACTAACACTGATTGACTTCAACTTCAAGATGATAAATTTAAAGAGTTACATTTTAATGCTCTAAATAACCCCAAACATCAAATATATTTTCCAAAAAAATTAATTTTTTTCCTTCAACTATAATTGGGTATAAGGTTATAAAAAATGTTAGAGGATTTTATCACATAAAATTATAAAATATTAACATATTTCTTCATAGAGAATTTGGTCACTCCCTTCCATGGGTACCACCATTTATGGCCTATGTTAATTGTTTTAACACAACAAAAAACTACTCATCTCCAAATCTAACCATTTCAAGTTTCTGATTCATAAGTTAATTGTCCTCTTGTTTCCCGCCTACTTCAATATCCCTACTACATATGTAGAAAACCATTCTAAAATAAACATAGTTTAGATAAAGAACATTGGTAACCCTTAGAATAATAAAAAAGTATCTCATGATAATATAACCATAAATTAATGTTTTATCCCCATAAAAACCACCTTAGTATATCTAAATTGTATTTCATTTGTTTCCTTACCAATATCCTAAATACTAAATTTATCTAAACCCTTCTTTGAAACAAACTATAACAACCCAAGCATAAACACCCCATAATGTTAGGTTTTACAATATTATTCCATCACTTTAATACTCAATACATTTAGGTTTAGAGTTTTATAGAATTATGAAACCCATTATATCACATAACCATACTTTAATAAAGTGTACATTTTTTCCACAAAATAAGTTCATTAAATGATACACCTGCTTCATTCAAGATAAATCTCCATAACTGGAACCTGACTTTGTTATTATTCTTACTCATCCATAAAATCTGGTAAAATCATTCCAAAACATGGTACGAGTAAATAAATCTTAGCAAGGAGTTTGAAAATAAGGAAAACCCATTAGGATATTGAAAAACATGAAAACCCATGAAAAGTTTTACTTTTAAATAATTAACTTTGAGACTGTGAAAACTCATAATTAATAAAAAAATCAACTTCTTATCCCAAATAATTTCATAAAAAAATATAATAATAAATAAAAAATGTAAAATAATAATCATGAAGTTTACTTGAAATATCATATTCATAATCACTCTTATAACCACCTTGATAATCACCCTTATAATGGAATTACCAAATTGTTCATTTTTCAATATATATTCTTCAAAGACTAAATCCTTATCCAACACTTTGGAGGGATATATTAAACCCACCTAACATAATATATAATGTACAAGAACTATACTATGAATAAAACACATAGGATCTTGTGTTTCACCATAAAACTCATAAAACTTTTATTTGTACCCATAAACACAAGAATTTTTAGTTAACTCATAAAAAAGAAAATTATATGAAAGAATGGGTTAAATAATTTTCTATTGAGATGAAAATGAAACAAAAGAATCAAATAATTATAAATTTCAATAAAAATATGATAAAAAAAATTCTTATAAAACATTAGAAAGATTGATTTGAAATAAATTATTCAAAACATTTAAAGTAAAGGTTTAAAAGGAAACCCCTTACCTTGAGTTCAGACTCAGATCGTACATCTTATAAACTCCTAAATAATAAAATTATAATAATTATTTACTTGATTTAGAATATTTTTCATGTTCATTTCCTTATTATTATTAATTTTAATTCATTTATTATCATCTTTCATTCATTTACTAAATTGGTATTGTTCATGTCAATTGTTTTGAGGTCATTTGGTTTATAATCTCTCAAAATGTTGTGATATAATGATAACAGTAAAATATATTTGTATATGTTTTACAAAATAAATATAAGTTTCAAGGAATTATGTTCACATAATTCTAAAATTAATGGATTTAATTAGGTCATGAAATAATCACCATTCATAGAATCTTCCATGAAAAACGTGTTTTTGACAGTTAAAAATGATTATGATTATTTAATTTTAATATCATTATTATCATAGATATTTTACCATTATAGAATAATAATAATAAAATTATTTTAATATTAATGCTATATTAAATCATAAAATCATTTTTTAATAATATCCATTAAATACTTACACTTATTAAAACATCATGTTTCACTTAGATAACATAAAACCATCGCTGTGGGCAATGTTTTTCAAAAGAGTATAAAAGAAGGAAAACCCAATAAGTATTTGAGTTTTATAAAACAATTATATTATAACCAATATACTATTTTAAGGTAACTTTAAATATTACTTATGTTATTTAAAAGATTAAGATTATAATTGAAATGAAAAATATCATTTTTGAAAAACCCATTTTTTGACGTAATAACAGTTTATGAAAAAGAGTTAGATGAGATATAATGTATGATATATCATAATTTATAGAAAAAAATATTTCAATAACATGGGATTATAATAAATAAAAAATAATTTAAATCTTAAAATATTTTAAAGATAAATTATCATAAATAAGAAAGGAGAAAGAGGCTTGGAAATCCTTACCTTTCTCCTTACACCATATACTTTTGATTGAGTCTAAATCATCTGGAGAAAGAACTTTTAGAAATGAAAGATTATTAGAAATGTTTTAATAGAATTTTAAAGATGAATTTAGTAGAATATATATAGGAAAGTAAACTTTATATGTCTTTTGAAAAGGTTAGAATGAGTCCCCTTTTATAGGAAAAATCCAATGAACCTTTCACAAATATTAAGTCTTTAAGGGTTAAGAATGTAATTTTAAAATTGAAAGTGGCTCATAAATGGTTAATATATGATATTTTAAACCATTACTGATTCCAATTTTCTTTAGATGAGGTTTTATAAGTTTTTTTTATCAATTTAAAAATTATTGTTTAACATTGAATACCCTTTAAAGTCATTATTAAGGTTATTATCATAATTCGACTTAAAAAATATATAGATAAATATATAATTTATATTTAAAAAATTATATTATTTATTTTCTATCATTATTATTCTTAAAAAATTTGTAACACCGTAATTAATCCCAAAATTATCATTTTAAATATTTTTAATACCATTTATTTTGAATTTTCTCCTACTCTCACCAGTGATGCATCAATGTTGCATAAGAATTTTGGATAATTATCCTATTATTTAATATAAAAAATAAATTACTAACATAAATATATTTTATTATTTATCAATATCATCACCTAAAACCATTCATAATTGAAATTACCTTTATATTTAGTGTTGTATTTGTTATTAATGTGATGTTAGCAATGAGAAATTCAATATATGTTAGTGATGGGTGAGAGAGTGAGAATTCAACCTACAGAGGAGAGGTACTACCCATGAATTCATGGGTAAATAAAGAGATGGTTGTTTCTTTAGAAAATATCCCTATCATCATAACATTATATATCTTTTCCTCAACTAAAAGAAAAGTTCTAAATTTGTGAAAGTGCTATCTATAATAGTTTGGTAAGATCTTGGAAGAAGATATCTCATGTGGAGATTTAAGACCCATGTTAAATGAAATAAGAGCTAGATAAAATGAGATATTGAAGAGATAATGAATGGAAGAATACATCTTGGTTTTCTACTATTTTTTATTGATGAACTTAGTGAAGAAATCACTTAGATAAAGGTTTGAATTTGGATAAGTCTTGGAATTATCATAAGGTTGATTTTTTCATGCATACAGTTAGGACATTTCATAAGGTTCACATAAGATTCCTCATAAGGTTTAGATAGACACCTTGTAATGTCAGGACAACTAGGGTGTAACATTAATAAATTCCATCATAAGGATCATACATGTCTTACTAAGGTTTATTGTATCCTTTTAAGGTTGGAATAACCAAAATTTGTAAGGTACAAGGAGTAGTGTAAGGCTCAACACTTTGCAAGTTTTTTAGAAATTATAAGAAATTATAAAATTTATATTATGAAGAGAAAAATGATCATGAAAATGTAAAATCCATTCTTAAATTATCTAAATATCAAAAAACATAAAATTATGTGTAATTCAAGCTAGAGATTTATTAGAAGTTTTTATTCAAGTATGGATAAGAAGATCAAAGCAATATGATGTTTGAGAATTTTTTTAAGTATGTTGATAAAGTTTCTTTAATTTTTTATTCTAATAAAAAATAAATTTGGGATGATTATAAATCCATTATCTTATGTTCAAAACATCATGATTATATAATTATCCATGATTAATGTGTGAAAATATGAATAAGATATGAGGTAGAAGGCTGATAATTTATCTAGCCTGAAATAGGGTGCTTCCAGATTACAAAAATCTAATAATGAAAATTTGAAGATGCATGTGTTGTTATTGATTGGTTTAAATGCCCCAAATTCTTTATATTGATTGTATAATGAGTAATTTTTTTCTGAGTTGATTATAGAGTGTACATACTCAAGTGGGAAGACTATGTTAGTTTTCTTGAGAATCTCTCATACCACAAGAAGGAATATGCAATGTCTCAAATGTTTCTTCTATATTTCTATACATCCAATGAAGAATTTTTTACTATGAAATTTTGAGGAGTTTTATTTTGAGAAGAATAAAACATAATACTACTTAAAGTATACAAAGAAAATATGTTTGGTTGAAGAAGAACATGTTAAAAATAAATAATTCAACTCCAGTAATTTTGTTGGTGACAACATTTGAGAAAAAAGAGATCTTGAATATTTAGAGGATCATGGATAAGTTGGTACAAGATACCAATTCATATTTTATTTCATGCAATGACTTAAATATTTAAATTTAAGAAATATGAAAATTAAATTAAATAAAAAGTGAAACTTCCTATACAAAAAAATAAATAAAATAAAAACAAAATAATGGAGAGATGTACACTATGTGCGTTGGAAGTGAAGATGAGAGATAACTGGAGCTCTCAACGAAGAAGTTTTTAAATCTATGATGAAGTAGAAAACCATTTGGGTTTAAAATAATTGAATAATAGGAATCTTACCTAAATTATTTGTTTAATTATAAAGAGAAGAGGAAGAGATAATAAATGATCCAATAAGGTGATACAAGTTAGTAAGAACATACCCAAGTTTTTTTATTGTATCACTTTAAAGGATTTTGGAACTATTCTATTCATTATATAATTGCTAGGTAAGAATTTATGGTATGTTATTTTTGAATAATTGAGAAGGTTTGACATATGGTGTAGTCTATATAATATCTATGTACGGTCGATTTCATTGAATTTGAGTTAAAATAATTCAACAACTGTTTCTGAATAAAATTAGAAGTAAGGCTTTGAGAAAATACTAAGTTTCATGTGTATTTATTGAAAATATAAGAAGGAATTATATGAATATATGTTTAAGGAATTAGTTTAGTTTTTTGGATGTAGCAACATCCCTATGTAGTTAAGTGATCTACTTTAAGGAGGAGGAAAGAGTTTCTAGAACTAGTGGGATGCCAATATAAATAAGTTCAATGAGATGTTGTACATGTTCACTTGTGTAATATAGTGAATAATTCTCTTGTGTAATATAGTTAACATAATAACCTATGTAATATGGTGAGAGGGTTCATGATGATAACTTCACCAATACACATGTAAATTAATAATAATATTTATAATGGAAAATATTTGACCCAGACATCCTGAATAGAGAAAGGAGTAGGATTCCTGAGAGGGGTCTAACCTTGTAAAATACTCATGTTATAATTTACTGCTTTATTTTCATTTCATATAGGTGTATTTTAGGTGAAAAAGGATAGATATTTATTAACTATAAACAAAGGTTCAAAGTCTTAAGGGGTTAAAAAGTTAAATTAAGAAATTTTAATTTGGTAAAAAGTTGACCACACTTGATTCACCCCACTCTCAGGTGTCTACAACAGTCCACTAGGACTTACAATTGGTATTAGAGCATTGATTCCATCTAATTGGATATGTTTTTAAGGACTAAATGTTTTTAATTGTTTAAATGAAGTGTAGATTTTAAATTAAAGTGACTTAGATGAAAAAATTAGATTACATCCCTATTAATATTGATTTGGAGGTTTTATCCAATACCTTGAAAAATAGGAAGATAAGAGAGTAAAATAAGCTCAAAAAAAATTTAAAGATGAAATAGAAATCACCATTAGCTGAACTTAGTTATAATGGTGAGTTTTGTATCATATTTGTTAATGATTATTCATATGAAGAATAAATAATCATAAGTTGTGTAGAAGACGATTTTAATGAATTAATTAGTGTTTTTTATTCTAAAATTAAATAACATTTGAAAAAATTCCTAATTTAAAATTTCATATGTATATCTTCATATATCAAGGGACTTCATGATAGAAATTCATAGCTGGAAAAGGAAACTAATGAAATAAGAAACATTAGTAAAGAAGGTATACTGTTGTAACACCCTGACAATAATTGTGAAGTCCAAATAAGAATTTGTTTCACTTTGTAGTGAAATAAATCCTTTGATTAATGAAGTGATGAAAAGAGTGTATTATGAAAAATTTATATTCAGGAATGTTTAAAAGGATGTGATCCATGCATTGGATAAATAATATAATGTCTCCATGAATTTCAAGGATGCCCAGCTATAAGCTAAAGGAAAGAAGACAATAAAACATGAAATTTAACTATAATAGATTTGTAATATTCATGTAGATAAAGTTGTAAAGTTAAATAAAAAATGGGAAGAGATATTGATATTAATTTATAATGTGAATTATTTATTCAACATGAAGTGTCTTGAGCTAGAAATAAAATCGAAAAATCTAGAAGAATCAAAATCTTTAACTTTCTGAGATGATAATAAGAAGTTTTCTTCCATAAAAACTTTAGTGATGAGTATTACTTCAAATAAGACTCAAATTAGTGGAAAAATTGCATGAGATCCAATGTAAAATAATCCACCTTAGGCTCAGTGAAAAAATTAACCCACTATTTTGTTAAATTAGTGATCACTAATTCTATTTTGATGACTGGTGCAAGAAAAAACTAAAAAATTATACAATTGTGGATGATTAAAAATTCATAAACATCCACTACACCATAATTTATGTATGAGATCATTTTCCATAATATAATCTCCCCAAAATAAGTGCATAATACTTGAGTTTCAACCCAAAAATACAATCATGTAAATCTATCCAGACTACTATCAAAATGAAAAGATCAAGGTTTGTAGGACAATATTAGTGCTATTTGAGGTTTGGAAATATGAACATTGATTAATGAAATAATATTATAGAAATATAAAGTGATAAAAGGAATTATGTTAGAGGTATCAAAGTTTAAATTTAGAGAGGTTCTACTGAAAAAATTATACTTCATAGAATTAGAGAAATATATCAATGAGAAATTGATTTTAAAGTATGGATAACATCTGTGAATATTGAAATAGATTTGGTCATAACAATTATGAGTTATGGTGTTTAATAGATCAAAAAAAGATACATTCTAATGAGAATAAAATACCACAATAATAGAATATATAAAAGAAATTTGGTTACCAGTTTGCCTCGGGGTACAATTATAATAAGAAGGTTGAAAAATGTGCACCCAATAATAAAGCTAAGAAATGTATCAAACTAGAGAATAAAATATTCTTATATTGTATAATGAGAGGCCACATAATGGACCATTTAAAAATGATAATGAATATCAAGAAATATGGGATTAATATGGAAACCAAAAGGAGTGACTCAAGGAGAGGAACAAGAAGATTATCTCAGCGGAAGACATCCCTGATGAAGAGGTAGAGAGGTTATCCAAAAGGGATAAACCAAGGGATGATAGATTGGTGAATGGAATTTAAATCAATAATGAAACATTTATATTATATGTATGATTATTTTTCCTTGACAAATGAGAAACAAAGGTAAAGAAAAAAAATATTCTTAGTGATAAGAAGGATTATGTGAAGATAGATTCTACAAATAAAAATAAGAATGAGTGTGCACCAAAATATTTCTTAATCATATGGATAGATCAATTGAAACAGTAAAACAATATGGAACGGGAAAAAATGATGAATTTTCCTAGGAATATTAAGTGAATAGGCTCATTCCATCTAAGAAGAAACATTAAAATGGAAAGGAATCCATGTTACCTATAGAGGAAAAAATTTAGAAAGTTAAGGAGAAAGTAATAAAGAAGATATCCATACACTTTAGAGCTATAAATAAAGGAGTCTATGGGTTGAGAAATAGGTCTCAACCACGTTTCTCACATTAATTAAATGATGGAATTCCACCTTATTCCCATGTTATGTTTTCTATGATATTGGAAAAGGGTAGTGAAGGTGATGAATAAAAAAGGAGAGTTTATTTAGGCTATAATTCTTATACAACATGAAAGAACTATATATCATGATTAAAATCAAGGGGTTTCATGCACATATCTTAAGAAAATAAACCATGATGATATATGAAGATAATACCTTGAGGTGGAGCTATCAAAATAGTGAAATATTCCAAGATATTTATTTATTCCTATTAAATCTGGACAACCCCTACAAATGCTAAAGCTGAGGTATGATTTTCATTCTCCCATTCCTATTTTGGTTTTTATTGAATATGATTATTAGGTGTTACTATATAACAAAGTTAGGGAAGAATATATTTTCACTTAAATTTTTTTGATGTGTCTATTCTAGTGAAGTACTGGTTTATAATTTTTTTTGAAAACCTATTTGAAAAGACCCTAGAGAAATAATGTTTGTGTTGGTATCACATCATGATAATATTATGGATAACTTTTTTGTCTAAATTAACCTATTTTGTTTTCCACCTCAGGATAAACCAAGTAGAATTAGAGTTTTCCAGTTGATGACATATTTCTAAGAGACCGTGATTCCCCCATTCTCTCAAGAGAAATTCATAGAATATCTAAATAAATGGGGAGAACACAAAAGGATAGAATATTTTTTCATAAAATTAGAAGAGTAAAGATGGAGAAGAGTTTTACCTTTAAAAAACTTACCATGTGTTAATAGAATATCAATAAGGGAGATAAGACCCTATATTTACCTTTTCATTTATTTTCAATAAGGGGGAGAAGAGAAAGGAAATTGACTTTGATATGAAGTTGATATTGACAACAGATACAAAGAGGGATGTTGAAGTGACCTTTTCATTGAGTGTTGTATTTATTTTCAATGTGATATTGTTAATAAGATATTCAATTTATTCTAGTGATGGGTTATGAATTAATAATCCACCCACCAAAGGAAAGGTTCTACCCATGCATTCATGGGTAAAGGAAGATATGGATAATACTTTGGAAAGAATCCCTAACATTGTATCATCAAGTCAAAGAAAAGTTTTAAAGTTATGAAAGTATTATCTACAATAATTTGGTAAGTGATTGGAAGAATATATATCATGATGAGATTGAATACCCTTGTTTAATTAATTATGATCTAGATGAAATGGGATATTTAAGAGATGATGAGTGGAAGAATCCATGCTGGTGTACTACTATTTTTTATTGATAAACTTAGTGAAGAACTAACTTGGATAAAGGTTTGAATTTGGTTAAGTACTATAATTCTCACAAGGTTTATTATGTCATTTATAAGGTTGGGTCAAACTATTCATAAGGATTATAAAAGGTGACTCATAAGGATTAGATATAAACCACATAAGGTTGGGATAACTAGAGTTCATAAGGTTCAGATAGACACCTCATAATGATGGGATAACCTGGGTGTAAGGTTCAAGCACATTCTCATATGGTTCATACAATTCTTCATAAGGTGTATTACACCTTAATAAGGTTATAATGATTGAAATTTATAAGGTACAATGAAACTTATGATGAAACTTCTTAAGGTAAATGGAGTAGTGTAAGTTTCAACACTTAGCCAAATTTTTTGAAATTTTGAGAATTTTTAGAATTTTTATTCTAAAGATAAAAATTAATTGTTATGATTATAAATAAATTATTAAATTAAATTAATATAAAAAAACCTATAAGGGTGATTGATTCAATATTGACATTTATGAGAAGTTGATCTTCAATTCTGGAGAAGAGGATCAATGTAAGAGGAAGTTTGAGAGACTTTTTTCAGGTTTAAAAATAGAATTTCTAGAATTATATATTCCAATGAAAAATAAATTTGGGATGATGATGAAGCCATTAATTAATTTTCAAAACATTATGAAGATTTTATTAGCCATGATTAAATCAATACAAGATGAATTGGAGCTAATATTAAAGGATGATAATTTATCTAGCCTGAAATGCGGTGTTTTTGTATTACACAAATCATGAAATGTAAATGTGAAGATGAATGTGATGTTATTGAGTGTTTTAAATATAAAAAACTATTTGTGATTATTGTTTAATGGATTTAATATGTTTTTGATGAGTTTATTCCTAAGTTTACTGACTCAAGAATGAAGTCTTTGATGGTTTTCATGAGAATATCTCATTCCAGAAGAAGGAAGCTTTCATGATGGAAATGTTGTTGATATATTTTTATATAGTATGTGAATAATGTTTTAATATAAGATTTTTTTGAGTTTTATTTTTAAAATAAGAAAACACAATCCTACTTAAAGAATATATAGAATGTGTGTTCAAATGAGAAATAAAATGGGAAAAATAATTAAGTTCACTCTAGTAATTTTTCTGGAGACAATATTTAAGAAAAAGAAGATCATAGAGATTTAGAGGATTTTGGATGAGTTTGTTAATGAAAAAAATAAATTTTTATTGCATGTAATGTATTAAATATTTCTATTTATGGAATATAAAAATTAAATGAAATAATAGTGAATCTAACTATACAAAAAAATAAATAAAATAAAAACAATAAATAGAAGCGACGTGTGCTTTGTGTGTTAGAAGTGAAGAGCTAAGAGAACCAGATGTAGTGACCTATACTTTTATCAATAGAAATTCCCTTATAATAATTATGATATATGTTATAAAACATATAAATAACATAAAAATCCCAATAAAAAATTTACCCTCATAAATAAAGATTGAAATAAATGATATTTATAGAAATTAAGGAACCTATACCAATAGAATAGTAACTTGACCTTTGGAATAGTAATGTGACCATTCGGAATAGTAAATCGAACAATAGAATAGTATACTCACCTAATAAATTATAAATAAAATTTTGGTATCTTATAAATGAAAATATGATATATTTATATCTTTTTATAAGTAAATAAATATTTTAGAAATGATAACTTAAGTGTTGGTATTTTTGTAATTCATAAATATTTAATTACAATTTTGTGATTAATATAATGATTTAAAAGAAATTATATTTTTATAAAATTTATTAATAAATTAATAATTTGATATATTATTATTATAAGATAATTTTATGAGACCTTAATTAATTTTTCAAAGTGTCATAAAATCTGTTATAATTTTAAAACTAGTATTTTTTTAATAAATGATGATTTTAAGTAAAAAATTAATTTTATAATATTTAGAATATTTTTTCATAAAATTAATTTCATTTTTTAATTCTACACATTGAAAAATGTTTAGGGTAAATTTTTGGGATTTTTCTAAAATACATTAATTTTCAGTGAATAGTAAAATATGGTAATTTATAGTATATATACATTATAAGTTAAATACACTATTCCTTGATTCATTGCTAATGTAATAACCCTAGTATATAACTCTAATTCATTATTTTAATATATTTAGTGATAATTCTCAAACTATTTATAGTCTTGATCCAAAATAATAAACTAATGAATATAATAAAAAGAAAACACCCCTCTCCTCCCCTATAAATACCACCCCTCACTACCTATTCTCCTCACATCTTCAAAGCTTTGATAGTTGTCCAAATTCTTCCCAAAACTCTTCTTAGTACCCTTCCCCAAGTCAAGCAGGTTCTGTTTCCGAAAAATGAACAAACCTAGGTACCTTAAGGAGGTTCTCAAAGAGGATAATTCAAGAGGTAAAATCCATTTTATTTTTTCTTTTAATTTATTTTTATTTATTTTTATTTTCTTATTCTCTCCTCATATCCTCTATAAAAATATTAATTAAAAATATAGTATATTTTATATACTTGAATTATATCATGTTAATGGAATATCCATCATCAAACTCAATTCTCCCTCTCTTTTATTCTAAAAATGAAATCAACGCCCGTGATGTGTTAGTTTACCGACATCATGGACGATGCATTTACATTTTAGTTTAACACCATCAAGGATGTTCATAAAACCACTATAATGGTTGGTAAATTCAGTAAAATGTATATAATAATCCTTTTTATGTTCTGGAACTGACTTATATTCAAAATAATAAATAATGGAATAAAACTAGTTTGTGATGTTCGAAAAACTGCCAAAAAAACTAAATGATTATCACCAACCTTTTATCTAATGATTTATAATCATACCATTTAAAAAAATTATATTTATAACCATTTAGAACTATTTATTTTAATTAATAATATATAATTTAAATTCTATATATTTATATCCAATCTACATAAACTTCCATACTCATATTCAAGTGAAATGATGATGAAAACCAAGAAAATGAACACTTCTGAACGATGGAATTAAACTCTAATACTCATATAAAAGGATATAAATGAACTTAATAAAATTATAAAAAACCGAATACATGTATAATAGGTTATTAATATAGTAATTAATAAATCAAATTTTATTATACATGTTATTAAAGTGAAGAGAGATTTCAGACATAAGGTAAGGGGATTCTGGAACCCAATTTCCTTTCTTTGGGATTTCCCTATTTCAGTCCATTTTCAGTGTAAATATTCCTTTAATGTTACTTAAATATCATTTATTTTTCATTACCTTTTATTTTCTAGGATATAAATGTTTCCAATTTTGTTTTATGAAAAATGAAAATATTTTTTCAAAATAACTCTTCTGTCAAAAAATACAACTTTTACTTATCGTGAGATTGTTTCTTCTTTACTCAAGATTGGTGATTCTTATACCAAGTATGATATTACCCTTTAATTTGGGAACCCAAAAGTTTATTCATGAATGTATTCTTTATTAAATTAAACCCATTCCTTTCCATGGGTAATTTTATTTCCAAGATTGATATATGTTCTATGTGTCATCTATGGTAATGTAAATGTTATGATGTGATAGGTGCGCCCATAATTATTTAGAGCATGTAAATGTTATGATGTGATGGGTGCACCCAGAATTATACAGCACTCTAATGCATTGGGTAATGTGATTAATCTCATTATATAAAGTGAAATATGTGTGAACATGATGCTATCTTTGTTCACAACTATGTGTGGTGTTTACTACCAAGACATGATGTTTCATTTTTATGAATTACCACATTATATGAATTTATCTAATGATTCCTCTCATGATTATGATGGTTATACCATGATTATATTTTTATGATGATAATTATTATCACCCCATGTTATATTGATTCATGTTCTTATCTATCCTTTTACTGGGCTTTTAGCTCACCCCTTTCTTTGATGTATATCCTTAGGTGATTACTTGTACTAAGGAGAACATAAGGGAAACTAAAAATCTAGAGAAGAAATAATTAAATAATTGTTTATGTTTTATTTTTTAAATGTTATGTATGGTCCTAATTTCCCCAAGACACTAAACCTTTGGATCCTGGTTTTGTAACACTTTTATGTTGTTTATATTTAAAATGATGTAATAATATTGTAAGAAAATTAGGGTTTCTATAGTTGGTATTAGAGCATGGTTTAGTTAATTTAGGAATTAGGATTAGAAAACATTAGTAAAAAACCTTACGTATGAGGATAATCACCTATGAATATTTGTTTTAGAATTTTTTTTCTAAACATAGTAATCCCGCAAGATATTCCTTTATAGTTAATTGAACAAACAAATAAATTATTTATTTATAACCTGTTGAATTATGTTTTCTTTCTAACCTTTTATATTTTAGAATATGGTGGGAACCATGAGAAACTAGGATAAAAAACCATGTGAGGGACAATGCAATGATTTCCTGAACAAAATCCCCAATTCCTTAGGAGGCAGAGTTCAAAATTTCATAGTGATGCTTACCCAGTTGTCTCATGATACATACAATAACCTGAATAATGTGGAATGTTATCCATCACCTAAGAGGGACCAACTATCCATCTAGTATTTTATGTGGAAATGACCACCGATGTTTAGTGGATCTTATGATCCACTCATCATAGAATAGTGGGTCAAATCAATAGAGAATATATTTTATGTGCTTCACTATTCTAAGACAGAAAAGGTGACTCTAGACATTTATCATTTAGATATAGAGGCTGATCAATGGTGGAAATTGATTAAGAATACAAATTTGAAGGATATAATTGAA
This sequence comes from Viscum album, assembly GCA_963277665.1. Lineage (NCBI taxonomy): Eukaryota > Viridiplantae > Streptophyta > Magnoliopsida > Santalales > Viscaceae > Viscum > Viscum album. Next base: position 1,997,099,595 of record OY728142.1, on the reverse strand, counting down.
GATATGAAGCAGTAATACTTTAAGATAATGTTTCTTAACAAGTATTTCCCTCAAACTCTTCATACAAAGATATAGAGAGAATTTATAGAGCTGAATAAAAACGAAGACGAATTTTTCATAGCCTACGAAACAAGTTTCACAAGGCTTGAAAGGCACACTTTGGGTTCTATTATCAACAATGATAGAAAAATCGATAGATTATTTAGTGGTTTAAAACCACACATTTGAAAGTATCTAGAAATTCTAGACTTTTGGAGTTATGGACAAGTTGTCCGATATGATCTAAAAGTGGATATGGAATTTGGAGAATGGTCCCATGATTATGGTGATAATAAATGAAAGATGGAGTTTCAATCTAGGGGATATAATGAGAAAGGTAGAAAGAAATATCAACCACTCACATGTCAAAAATGTGGGAAGAAGCATTATGGGAAGTGCCTCAATGGGATGAGGAAATTATATAAGTGTGGGATGAAAATCTACCAAGCTCATGAATGTCGTAGAGACATAAAGAATCCATCCAATATGATTAAGGAAAGGACAACCCCACCAATGGTCCAATGCTTCAAATGTAGGAAGAAATGGCACTATGCAAGTCAGTGCACCAAACCTCAAGTCCATAAGGGTAATCAACATTCACCAAAGAAAAATGAACAAGGGAAGTCTTATTCCATCACTACTATTGAAGTGGAGTAAGAAAATTAAGCCATTCAAGGTTCACTTCCTATTCACTCAAGAATGTAAAAAATTATTATTTGATTCTAGTACTACACATTCATTTATATATTTCATGTTTTCTAGAAGTATTGAATCGAAGCCCCAAAACCTTGAAGTAAAGATATCCATAAAAACACCTAGTGGTGAAATCATTTCAACCCAAGTGTTGGACTCTTCTTCTATTAGCGTATGTGGGAAGATTCTTCCAATGAATCTTGTGATACAACCCTTAGTATAATTAGACACTATAATGGGAATGTATTAGCTCTCATTATATATATCACATATCAACTATCAGGAAAATGAAATATCTTTTTAAATTCTGAACTATCCCATGGTCCTCTATAAATGCAAGGAAGATCTTGAATCTCCTATAAAAAATACTTCAACAGCATGGGTGTTAATTTCCTATGAAGAGGCATACCTCAATCAAATATTTGAGTCAAAGGAAGGTATCAACAAATAAAAAATAAACATAGTGATGGAATACAGTGATGTATTTTCTGGAGAGTTACCTAGGCCCCCTAGACCATGAGGTAGAGTTATCAATATAAATCATACCCGGAGATACTCCTATCTCAAAATGTCCATATAGGATGGCCCCTGTTGAACTAGAGGAGTTAAATAAGCGGCTTCAAGTTCACTTGGACAAAGGGTTCATATTACCTAGTGCATCACCTTGGGTTGGATCGATACTATTTGTCAAGAAGAAGGATGGATCAATGTGGTTATGCATCGATATTCAGAAACTCAATAAGATCACCAAAAAGAAAAAAGTATACTCTTCCAAGGATTAATGGATTGTTTGGTCAACTACTAGGAGCTCAATACCACTCAATGGTGTATATTTGTTATGGATATCATCATCTAAGGTTGAATAAGGAAGATATTTAGAATACAACTTTTCGCACAAGGTATGGGCACTATGAGTTTCTAGTAATGCCCCCGAAATATTCATGGATTTGATGAATATAATCTTTAGACATTACCTTGAAAAAATTATGGTAGTGTTTATCGACGATATTCATATTTACTCTAAGATAAAGTAATAACATGAAGAATATCTATGTATTATGCTGACGATACTTAGGAAAGATAAATTGTACACCATGTTTAGAAAGTATGACTTTTGGATGCAACAAGTCACATTCTTGAGACATATGATCTTAAGTGAGAGAATTTCTAAGGACCCTTAAAAAATAGAAATTGAGGAATGACCCAGACCCTCTAGTTTCATAGAAATCCATAGTTTTCTTAGATTATAAGGGTACTATCAATGTTTTTTGAGAAATTTCTCATGATTTTCTAGCCCACTAACTAAGTTAACAAGGAAAGGGGTAAAGTATTTATGGATGGAAGAATGTGAGGAAATATTCAAGGAGATAAATAACAAGATTATCACTACACTTTTTGTCATGACTCCCTCCTTCCAAAGATATTCCTCTCGGGCTGGAAATGAAGAAAGGGAGATAATGACCCCTGAGTCTTGCCTCCAATAGGCCCTGGGTTGGAAACTAGCACCAAGAGTATTCAAATCTAAAAAAATGGGAGACATTACAGTTTTATAGAAAAAAAGATCAGGATATAAGATGAATCATTTAAAATGGAACTCCAAGAAATACCATAAAGAAAACCAAAATCCATCCCACATCCATGTGTAAAAAAATAACTAATACAAAAAAAGTCTCCAAGTAAAATACCAAAAGTAAAGCTAAGCAGCGACACAATAACTGTCAAGATATGAGCTAGTAAGGTCCAACATGGTCTGAAAAATCCTCATGGAAACCTAAAAATAATTTTATATATGTAGGGTGAGCATACATATATACTCAGTAGGAAAACCAAAGTCCCTCATGAACATGTGAAAAAAGCATACTAATGCCCCTGTGAGAGAAAAGTAGAACCAAACAGCCTCTAATCAGGTATCCTAACCATCTCAACGTCACCAAGGCATGCTCAATAAAAATCACAAGTCAAGTAATATAATATAATGAACATCGATTATAGGGTACCCCACATCACTTCCCACTGATTAGCCTATCTTTTCTAATGACAAACGTCCTCGTGCTTCCACCTCTTATGAAATACCACATCAAAACCTGACCGCACACACCTGGGCCACATAAACCACATATCGTCCCATAACCTAGGCCATGAGCCACATCACATCCCACCCAAAAACAACTAGGACACAAACCATCTTGTCCTGACACCTAGTCCACGAGCCACATCGCATCACACCTACACACACTTGGGCCACAAACCATCTCATCCTGTCACCTGGGCCATGAGCCACATCACATCCCACCCACATACTCTTAGGCCAGAAACCATCTTGTCCCATCACCCGATCCATGAGCCACATCAAATATCATCCCAAAGACACCAAGGAAATAACAACACATATCATCTCTAATACATCTAGGAAAGAACAACACATCTCATCCCAAAGACACCTGGGAAAGAAGAACACAACTCATCCTGAAGACACCTAGGAAAGAAAAACTTGACCGCACACACCTAGGTATTGAAAACCAAAACCTACCCAAAGAATCTTGGGCCATCACCACATGGAAGATGGAGAAGGGAAGAGCAGGTGGCCAGCCAGCCATCCTCCCTTCGGGATGTTTGGGAAAGACACCCTCCCCCCATGACATTGGGGGTGTTCAGGACATAATGATCAACTAGGGTGGGGTGCGTATAGAAATAGTAAAGAAAAATACACGTGTATATATATATATATATATATATATATATATATATATATATAGATACCAATAACTTAGCCCAAACTATGGGTTCTCAAAAAAACAACCAGCTCACAACTGATGTGGCAGTGTTTTCACACTCTTTGCCACATCCTTTTTGTATTTTCTATTGACTTTTTTATATTAAAATGATTGTTTTTAGTCAATATTTGATAAGTGTTGTGTCTTTGTTCTTGCTGTGTAAAATAATCCGTTTTTAGTTTAAAACATGTGTTTTAATGTACATTAGTGTCATTTTAAATAAGTCTTAAATTAACTTAGTCTTACGAATTAGACTTTTATTTATTTATTATTTTATTTTCATAATTTTTCATTCTAGTTAGTTTACTAATTCATTTATTAAATTAATTAATTCTTTATTCTTTAAACTGTAAATAAATAACACTTTTTGGGTTTTTAGTCTTTTAATAATTTAATTAGTTTTAACAATTTAGTTTTATTCGTTTAATATTTTTATTCTTTAATTTAATTAGTTCTTTAATTAATTGGTTAATTAATTTAAGAAAGTAATTGTAAATATTTTAATTTGTTCTTTAATTATGTATGTTTATAAATTTTAACCCAAATTAATTCATTTGTTTAAATAAATTGTTATTAATTTTATTGTTTAACATTGTTGTTTGTAGTTTTTAATTCCATTCTATTTAATTTAATTTATTAATTTATTAATTTTTTTAGTTTCATTAAATTGTTTTATTTATTTAATTTTCTTTGTTATTTTTGTTCGCAGGTGTTGCGGTCACGCGACAACCTACCTCACCGATACACAAATCCTCACCGATATAGCCTACCTCACCGATACAGCCTACCTTACCATTAACCCTTTCTACCCATAGCCTTGCTACTGGTCTACACCTCACCGTTCAATTTTTTCTCACCGTCAGGCTAAGTCTACCGATACACCCCTCCAGTTCACTGTTATTATTTTCTCACTGATGCGTCCTCCCTCACCGATACACCCCTTCCTCCCACCGTTCGACACCTCCACCACTGTCCACCTCTCATGCTCTTCGCGAGTCAGCCGAAGCCATCCCCTTCCACACCTGCCTTGCCTCTGCCTCCTCTCTGTCTGCACCGCCACACCCGAGCTTCGGCCTCGCTGCACAAACAGAACCCCTGCTGGAACCCCCTCTACCATCAACCACATCTTCACAGCTGCAACATACAAACCAAAATCACAGCAGCGAAACAATCACACATCCGCGCACAATCCACAACCAGCAACAAGCATGTCAAAATCAGAAATGGCGCATCAACACAATTCAATTGCGCAGCAAAGTAAAAAATTGACACAAATGAAATCAATTTCTCAGTTCCTGGGAGGTCTAATTCATTCAAACCCTAAAACCTCACGCCATTGAAGCATCTCGCCGCCAAATTACTGAAGAAGCGCCGCAAATGGAGTTCCCATCTATCCGTACGACCCTGAACCTCACCCTCACTTCTCGTCACGGTGTGCGCCGCACAAATCCTCCCTCATGCCCGAAGCCACCCCGACCTCTCTCCTCCATACGCACCCCGCATTTCTGTCGCAATCCCTTGCTCTGAGTATGCTCCCACTGCTTGGACCTCGTCGACGCTGCCTCCTGCTCTAAAAACTTTCTCCCTTCTCCCCTGCAGCAAATAGAATCACGCCCCCCATTTCGTTGCTTCATTATTTTTTTAGTTTTTTTAATTCTATTTTATTAAATCATATAATAATATATATACACTATGTATTATATTTCATATATAACACTATAATTATATATTATTAAAAGTATAAAGGCTAATATATAATATTAATGTGTCATAATATATATTATTAAATATATATAATATCCATTAGACATATATTAGAATTAATAATATTAGATATTATGAAATAGATATATATTAATAAGTATTTTTAATTTGTGATTTAATATATGGTATATAATAATTTCATTTTATTTTTATTCGACTCACGTGCATTTTGTTTGGTGTTCCGTGCAGGGGGAACTATTCATTGAAGCGGTGATAAAAGAGATTGATTGTGGGAAAGGCGCGAGAATATTTGAAAGTTAGTTGCAGGGGAATTGGGTACGCACACAGGGAGTTCACTCGGGAGCTGGTGACGCGGACTCAAAGATGTGGCACATGGATATCTGCTGCCTGTTAGTTTCAGTTTTCTATTTTTCATCCCTGAATAAGAGGATCCTCGACTCCTCTCATGTGTGGAGGCGAAAGCGAAGGGCCAAGGGCCGAGAGCAGAGTACCGGGGGGGCATCATTCAACAGTGGTGGAGGACACTCCACCACAATTCACTCACCATTCCATAACACTTCATCGGTCTGGAACTCGTTTTTGACCTGAAGACGGGTTCCCGCTCCTCCATTTCATCCATCCTCCCTGCTCTGTTTTTGGTGTTTTGTTGAGTCTGTAAATAATCCTGTAGTGTTTCATGTTTTGTTAATTGAATTGTGATGTTTATTTCATTTATCTTGTGTCGTTCATTCATTCTCGTCTTGCGTTGTGATCTAGAATATCCAGAAATGGTGATCTAATTTGTAGGGCTAGATCCAATTTATGAAACCCAACACGATCTAGAGATCTTCACATTAATGCGATCACGTTCTTTTTATTCTCCTTGGTAGATCGCGTCTGCGAGTTAGATTTAACGAGATCGAGATCTTACATTGGACTATTTTCTACTTTCTTGTTTAATTTCTTCTCCTCTTCTTGTCTTGATTTCTCGAACTGAGAATCAAGATTGGTTGTGTGATGTGACGATCTTAGTAGAATCATTATGGATTGTGAGAAATTAATTCCAGAATGACTTTTCTGGCTGAGTCACCTTGCAGTTCGGAGGAACTCTTGAGTATTGAAGGACTTCGATGCTTGAGTGTTCAATTTATAGGCGATATTGGTATGTGATCCGAGACACCGGTCTTGCACTGAGCGAATTCGAGAATTGTTGATCAATTACTTAAGCTGATCTAGGATAGGGAGTATGTAATGGCCCGGACCTCTCTGGTCCATTACTTTGTAGAATTTTGGTGTTGGAGGTGTTCCGGGAGGCCAAGGGGACTTATCCCCAACACTTTGCCAATTTTCCAGTTCTGTGAACAGTGTTTCCAGTTTTATGAACAGTAACAGATCGGTCTCACCGATCAGTTTCACAGATCGGTGTGACAGATCGGTTTCACAGATCGGTCTGACAGATCGGTCTCACCGATCAGTTTCACAGATCGGTGTGACAGATCGGTTTCACAGATCGGTCTGACAGATCGGTTTCACAGATCGGTCTGACAGATCGGTTTCACAGATCGGTGTGACAGATCAGTTTCACAGATCGGTTTCACAGATCGGTTTCAAAGATCGGTGTGACAGATCAGTTTCACATATCAGTTTCATAGATCGGTGTGACAGATCAGTTTCACAGATCGGTTTCACAGATCGGTGTGACAGATCAGTTTCACAGATCGGTTTCATGTACAGTAACAGTGGGTGAACAATGTTTCCAGACTCCTACAGTTTTTCCCTTTTGACGTATCCTTTGACGTAAAATACATTTAAAGCCTTATTTTAAGGGCTCTTAAGGCCGATTCAAATGCCATAAATCCTATATTAATTATTCCTAAGGCTTGGAATGTTTTACTTGGTCAACCGCATGGGTTAATGCGATCCGTTTTTAATGGAGAATTAACCGGATCTTAAACCGTCGCCCCATTAAATCTTAAAAAGGGACGAGATATCATTCTTCCTTGTTCTTTCCCTTTGTTCTCGATTAAGAGGCACTATAACCTTTCAATCCTTTTTGTAGGAGTTGTGCAATCAATCTTTACTCCTAGGATTGGTTCCGCTTTGTTTTGATGCAACCAAGTTGTGTCGATCAATCTTCGATATAAGGTATGTTGTATCGTCGTTCTTTTGGGGTTCATCTTCTCCTATCCTCCTTTCAATAATTATACCATGAAATTTCCAAGATTCTAATGGGTTTTCTAATGGGGTTGGTTGGTACTGTCGTACCGCAGCATCCTCCGGTGGATGCAGTTGTCGCGAGGGGAGGATCGTGACCTGTTGTGTGGATAAAGAACGTGAGGAACTGTTTGAGGTAGGGGATTCATGGCTTCTCTAATTGTATGTGTGAAATCGTAGAATTAGCATGATTTATCCCTTTAGATCACAATGAAATTGACCTAATTAAATACTTGAACCGGATTAAAAGAATTGGTTGATCGCATGTTGTTGCTTTATACCGTGATAACGGTTTGCCTCATGTTTTCCTAGATATAGTGATATCTATGTTTTATTTAATTAGTTGCTCGTTCATGATGGAAATTGATAAAGAACGTAAAGCCGGAATTATTTGTTAAATAATTGGCTAAAGATAAAAAGACATGTTAATGAATCTGTTAATTCAATACGGATTAAAGAACTATTAGTTCGATAATTTCAAAGGGGTTCTGAGTTACCCGCTTGCTTGTAAGGCTGAATGCCTTGTGGTTTGGAGCTCTGAGTGCTCATTTTGTCTGAAGGCTGAATGCCTTGTTAAAGGGCCGAGAGCCCATTTTGTGATCTTTGTTTTCCTGTTGCTTGTGATTTGATGTGAGCCTGGATGGCTGTTGTGATATGTGGAGGCATGGAGGCCTTGTGGTTATGGCAGAAGATGACGCCTAGAGTGGCGAGATGCATCAGTTTATGCATGTGGGTGTCGGGGAGGACACCAGGGGTGATGGAATGGGATGGATGTGGTTGCTGGTTGCTTGCGGTTTTCTTGAATGTTAATCTGCTTCGCTTTTCCCCACTACTCAAGGAAGCTGGTCTTACTACCCTTCTTCCGAAGGAGGCGAAGACGCGCGGGGTATGCCACGTGCTTTCCGTGTTTAGCCTCCTGAGGGAGAATGGGTATATGCTCTTTCTATAGGCGGAAAAGACTCGACGGGTAGTATATCTACTCACCGTGTTGAGCCTCCTTTGTGTTTAGAAGCATAGTATTCTTTTCTAGAATGCCTGGGAATGTGGAAAATAATTCTGTAAGGAATGTTTGATTAAATGGTGAAAATCCACGGGGATGGAGATGCTGGAATTTAAAGGTGATGTGAATCTTAAAAAGGAGCAGTTGTTTTTTTATGTGATGCCAATTCAGTTTAATGTGGAATTGTTCATTCTTAATTAATGTTTAAAGAATTAATTAACGTACAGTGGAACTGATAAAATGAGAATGGAGTATTCTAAGAAAGCTCTTCAAATGGTTGTGTGCTTGTAGGATACCTAGTCTTTGAAGTAGCAGCCTGGAGTCTGAGAGACGTTAGCTGCAGTTGTATCTAAGACTAGGTAATGCCCATAGTGTGGATGTGAGTTACTTATATAATCTGTACTTTTTGTGTTTCTATACGCTACTCCACCCTGTCGGTAAGGGCAACTGACACCCCAGGGATTCTGAGCCCTAGGGGGGTGTTTTCCCCAACATTCTGATGGGAGGTTGAATGGCTGACTACCCCCTTTGGCCCCGCTCTCTTCTCTTGGTAGATCTTTGTGCTGGTAGGCACAATGGTTAGTTTTACCCATATATGTGTGTAGAGGGCTGTAATGGCTTGTGGTTATTTCACACACATATATTCTGGATATGGTATCCTATGGAATACTATAGGTGTAACGTGTATAAGCTGTGATGGCTTAAGGATCCTTACTTGGTGTATGGGCTGTGATGGCTTGAGGTATAATACTCGACGTATGATACACGTTATACGAGCTATGGTGGCTCCCGGAAACTACCTGGTTACTTTGGTTGTGAGGATGGTGTGGGGCTTAACCCAGGTGTCTGCGGGCAAGCCTATGTGGTGCACGAGGTGAAGATCGTGGAGCTTTGCCCAGGTGTCTGCGGGCAAGCCTTGGAGAGAGATGCACAAGATGTATGTCGTTGGGGAAAAGCGGAAAACCAGTGGGGAAGTAGTAGCGGGGTACCCTTGATATTCTTTACTACATGCTATATTCTTGTTTGCGTTACTTGGTGAGAGTAGCCATGGTGAGGTTGGGAACATAGTATACCTGTTCAGGTGACGAGTTAGTTTCACTTGTTGTTCACTGGGATTTAGCATGCTTTCTTTACTTTTGCACGAGAGGCTTGGGGAGGATCCTACTGAGTATACTGTTATACTCACCCTATGTATATATAAACTGTTTTTCAGGTCACTTGGAGCAAGTTGGAGATCAAGCGGGTTACTACTAGCTTGTGGTTGGAGGAGGAGCTGTTCGGGCTCGTGGTCGCTGCCGTTTTTCTTTCTTTTGGGTACTTTTAGTTTTCCCTTTCAGTTGTAGTACTTTTGCATGACATTTCATATATGTACTTGGTTTCCTTTTATATTTCAGTTATGAGTTGGAGTTGGTTGGAGTCTATTCTATCTCTCTCTTCTGCATGTGTTCTCTTAGAGGGTAATGCCTCCCATTTGTATGTTATTATACCCTCGGTGCTATTCTCCAACCCGGGGCCTACTGGAGGCGGGACTCGGGGGTCATTATCTCCCTTTTCACATTTCCGGCCCAGGAGGGGTACACTTTGTGGGGAGGGGGTCGTGACAGAGTGGTATCAAAGGTCTGGTTGAGGGATAGGATGGAGTTTGGAGTTAGGCACAGGTGAGGATGCATGGGATGGTAGGGCAACAGTGTCATTCATGTTTAGCAAGTGGGGTAAACACTGGAGACCGGTAGAGACATAGGCGTTTAGGGCCCCCTATGATCTGTTTCATGGACCTTTAAGTTTATGATGGATACTAAACAAAGTGATACTGGTTGCAGGGTAGAGACCTAGGAAAGGATCATGCATCATTATTCTTTGTGCCTGTGTTTGAATGGGTAGACCTTGGGATAGGTAACCTAAAAATTAATAAAACAAAATAATTAATTAATTAATGTTGAGTCTTCCATATTCCAGGCTTAGGAGCTCTAACGGTTGTTATTTTACAGGTATGGCTCCAGGTCGACGTCCTCGTCAGGTTTGCGTAGAAGGTTCCTAGCAGACTGTTCCAGCAGATCGCCGCCGGGTAGAGGTTGACGATGATGACACTTGGAGGAAGACACCCCGAGAGTTTCAGCGCCAGAGTCTACAGAAGTACGAGGGCTCCGTTTCAGATGCAGTCACAGAAGACTGGCTGGAGGAGGTCGAGATAGGCTTCAGTTCGATTCGTGCTCGGAAGGAACACTGGGTTTCCTTGGTTGTGACGATGCTGCGTGGAGCAGCGAGGCAATGGTGGTTCTTGTTCCTCAGTGATCGTGAGGAGTCAGCGATCTCATGGGAGGAGTTTCGAGACAGGTTTAGAGTCGAGTTTCTTTCATCAACTGCGAAGGCGTCCAGTCGCCAGGAGCTACTCACCCTTCGACAGGGGAGCTCCAGTGTTCGAGAGTTTGGAATCCGTTTTAGGAACCTTCTACGATATGCTTCAGACCTGTTACCAGATGATGAGGCCAGGGCGAGGCATTTCGAGGAGGCTTTGCGTCCAGAGATCCAGCGCCAGGTCACCCCATTTATGCTGAAGACATATCTTGAGGTGCTGGCAAGGGCATAGGTTGTTGAGAGGACTTTGACCAGGACCAGATCATCACGAGAGGGGAATCGTCATGATTCCTCACGAAGCAGAGCTGTGGTCCGGGGTTCCCGGTTTTCAGGACAGAAGAGTTTCCGTTCACCTGGGGGTAGGTCCCAGCCCTTCCCATCTCGTTTCTTCGGAGGCAGAAACTCTCAGGCCTATGCCAAGGGAGCAGGCGCTTGTTTTTCTTGTGGTGGTCGTGGTCATCAGCAGCGGGAGTGCCCGACTTTTCAGAGTAGTCATCGTGCACCAGGCGCTCCACTCCAGGTTCCTCCGTTGAGGAAGTTCCAGCCGAGGCAGCAGCAGCAGGTTGCACCAGCTTTAGATCACTAGAGGGTAGATGGAGCAGGCAGAGGACAGCCCCATGAAGCTCCCCTTCCTCAGAGAGCAGAGCGCGGCCATGGTGGTGGTCGTCATCAGGGTCAGAGAGGCCGTGGAGGTGGTCGTGGACAGCTTCATGCTCTAGCGTTGCCAGCTCCAGGCGAGCCAGACGTCGTCCGAGGTACCCTTTTCTTGTTTTCAACCTTGGTGTATGCCTTGTTTGATTCAGGAGCGACACACTCCTTTATATCCCCTACCCTTGTCCACGCTTTGGGACTTGAGGTAGAGAGGATTCCAGTGCCCTTGGCGTTGACTACGCCAGTTGGAGGTCGAGCTAGCTTGTTTGAAGTATGTAGAGACTGTGAGCTAGTGTTGGGGAAGCACCGCTCTTGGGGAGATTTCCTATGTTTACGAATACAACCATATGATGTCATCCTCGGCATGGATTGGTTGTATTCGGTGCAGGCTATTGTGGATTGCTACAGGAAGAAGGTCATTTTCTTTGATGAATATGGAGAGGAAGTAGTGTTTGTTGGTGAGAGAGATCCTCGGATGAGTCATAGACGAGTTTCATCCTTATCATCCATGATGGCTGGGATGATGCTGAGTTCTTCAGAGGTTCAACAGTTGGTGTTTCCTAGGGTCGTAGAGGAGTACCCTGACGTCTTTCCAGAAGAGGTTGTATCCTTACCCCCTCGACGAGAGATCGAGTTTGGGATCGAGCTACAGCCGGGCACGTCACCTATCTCTATGTCTCCGTATAGGATTGCCCCTTCTGAGTTACGAGAGCTACGTATACAGCTCGATGGTCTGTTGCAGTGTGGATTTGTTCGGCCAAGTGTTTCACCGTGGGGTGCACCAGTTTTGTTTGTGAAAAAGGCCGACGACAGTTTGCGGTTGTGCGTTGATTATCGTTGATTAAACAAAGTGACAATAAAGAATCGATATCCTCTTCCACGGATTGATGACCTATTCGATCAACTGAAGGGTGCAAGTTGGTTCTCAAAGATCGACTTGCGGTCAGGATATCATCAGATGCGTGTAAAGGATGAGGATATCCCGAAGACTGCTTTCCGTTGTCGTCATGGGCATTATGAGTTTGTTTTAATGCCATTCAGCGTGACGAATTCTCCAGCTGTTTTCATGGGGTTGATGAATGCTGTGTTCCGTGAATTCCTGGACAAGTTTGTTGTGGTCTTCATCGATGACATCCTTGTGTACTCCACATCTGAAGAGGAGCATTCATAGCATCTACGGGCCGTTTTGGGAGTTCTTCGCCAACATCAGTTGTTTGGGAAGTTGTCCAAGTGTGAGTTCTGGGCTCGAGAAGTTCGTTTCTTAGGGCATGTTGTGTCCCAACATGGAGTAGCTGTGGATCCTTCGAAGATAGAAGCAGTAGTGTCTTGGGCAGCCCCCAAGACTGTGTCAGAGGTGTGAAGTTTCCTTGGTCTCGCAGGCTATTATAGGAGGTTTGTAGCCAATTTCTCCCGAGTTGCGACTCCTCTGACAGCTTTGACCAAGAAGGATCAAGCGTTCATATGGACTGATCAGTGTCAGGCAGCTTTCGAATATCTAAAGGAGAAGTTGGTAAGTGCTCCAGTCCTTTGTCTTCCAGCAGAGGGAGTCCAGTTTGATGTTTTCTGTGATGCTTCACATCTGGGGCTAGGCTGTGTTCTCATGCAGCAGAGGTCAGTTGTTTCTTATGGGTCTCGGTAGTTGCGTCCCCATGAACGCAACTATGCCACCCATGATCTTGAGTTGGAAGCCGTGGTGTTTTCTCTGAAGTTGTGGAGACATTACCTCATTGGTGAGCACTTTTTGGTTTTCACCGATCATAAGAGTTTGAGGTATGTTTTCTCCCAACGTGACTTGAACTTGAGGCAACTTCGGTGGATGGAGTTCTTGCAGGAATACGACTTTGAAATATCGTATACACCTGGAAAAGGGAACGTTGCAGCTGATGCATTAAGCCGAAAGTCACGTAATGATGTTGTGCGTGAATCTGGTGATTCCTGGAGAGTGATGGAAGAGCTAGCAGCTTTGCATATTGATATGGAAGAGGTTGGAGGTAGAGGTTGTCTTTTCCAGATGACGGTGCAGTCATCTATAATGCAGAAGGTGGAAGAGTCTCAGTTGGGTGATCTAGAGGTGGAAGTTTGGAGAGATAGAGTTATTTGTGGGGAGGCCCCTGATGGTTGGTCGGAGGATGAACAACACCGAGTGTTGTATCATGGAAGGCTTTTTGTTCCCTTGGCGATGCGCGAGACCGTTCTCCGAGAGTTCCATAGTTCACCCTTGGAGGTACATCCTAGTGTGACGAAGATGTACCGATCCTTGAGGAGTCAGTTTTGGTGGCCTGGGCTGAAGCGTACAGTTGCAGAATGTGTGTCTCGATGTTTAGTCTGCCAGAAGGTGAAGGCCGAACACCGTGTTCCTGGTGGTCTTCTCCAACACATAGAGATTCCTCAGTGGAAGTGGGAGGACATCTCAATGGACTTTGTTACAGGTTTACCTCGAGCTCTGGGAGGACATGATGCTATATGGGTGGTAGTGGATCGTTTAACTAAATCGGCACACTTCATAGCAATCAAGGAGTCGAGCTCAGTGGAGGTCTTGTCGAGGAAGTATCTGGAGGAGGTGGTGAGGCTTCACGGAGTACCTAGGACGATCATTTCTGATCGAGATCCTCATTTTACCTCTAGGGTGTGGAGAGGTCTCCAACATGCTTTTGGATCTCAACTATGCCTTAGCACTGCTTTTCATCCTCAAACGGATGGTCAGACAGAGCGAACAATCCAGACTCTTGAAGACATGTTGCACTCTTGTGTTCTTGATTTTGGAGGTTCATGGGTGAAGCACTTACCCTTGGTAGAGTTCGCTTACAATAATAGTTTTCACTCTACCATCGTCATGGCTCCGTTTGAAGCCTTGTATGGCTGGCCATTCCGTTCTCCGTTGTGCTGGACTGGGGTCGGAGAGTCAGCAATTCTCGGACCAGAACTAGTGCAGAATACAACAGAGATGGTACAGGTGATTCGTGAGAGGATGAAGACAGCACAGGATCGTCAGAAATCATATGCTGATCAAAGAAGGAGACCGTTAGAGTTTAATGTTGGGGATCATGTGTTTCTGAAGGTGACTCCCCGTCGTGGGCAGCGAAGGTTTGGTCGTGGAAGTAAGCTTTCTCCCCGGTTTGTTGGGCCTTTCGAGGTGTTAGCTCGTGTTGGAGATGTGGCATATCAAGTAGCACTTCCCCCTCATATGAGTCAGATACATGATGTTTTCCATGTATCACAGCTCCGTCGTTATCTTCATGATGAATCTCATGTTATCGATTGGGGAGAGATCGATATTGATGATGATGCAACCTTCGAGGAGCGACCTGTGGAGATCCAAGACCACAAGGAGAAGGTGTTACGTGGGAGTTCTATCCCCTTAGTTCATGTCTTGTGGCGACACGGTGGCATGGAGGAGAGTATCTGGGAGCGTGAGTCACAGATACGTGCTCAGTACCCAGAGTTGTTCAATGTGTAACTCCTTTCATGTAATGATGTTTCCTCTCTGGTTAGATATTTCATGTTTTATTTATGTACCTTTGATGTGATGTTATGTTTGAATTGTTTGGGTATGGATTGTTTGTTCCCATACTCCCGGATGTCGTGGTTTTGTTCCAGTTTTCGAACAACTCATGGTGGTTTTCCCCTGAGAGGTATCTTATGGGGTGGTTGTTCGGACCCCTCTTTTCTTCTGGGTTGGTTTTTAATTCTCGAGGATGAGAATGTTTTGAGAGGTATCTAATGTAATGGCCCGGACCTCTCCGGTCCATTACTTTGTGGAATTTTGGTGTTGGAGGTGTTCCGGGAGGCCAAGGGGACTTATCCCCAACACTTTACCAATTTTCCAGTTCTGTGAACAGTGTTTCCAGTTTTATGAACAGTAACAGATTGGTCTCACCGATCAGTTTCACAGATCGGTGTGACAGATCAGTTTCACAGATCAGTCTGACAGATCGGTCTCACCGATCGGTCTGACAGATCGGTCTCACCGATCGGTCTGACAGATCGGTCTCACCGATCAGTTTCACAGATCGGTGTGACAGATCGGTTTCACAGATCGGTCTGACAGATCGGTTTCACAGATTGGTTTGATAGATCGGTTTCACAGATCGGTGTGACAGATCAGTTTCACAGATCGGTTTCACAGATCGGTGTGACAGATCAGTTTCACAGATCGGTTTCACAGATCGGTTTCATGTACAGTAACAGTGGGTGAACAGTGTTTCCAGACTCCTACAGTTTTGCCCTTTTGACATTTCCTTTGACGTAAAATACATTTAAAGCCTTATTTTAAGGGTTCTTAAGGCCGATTCAAATTCCATAAATCCTATATTAATTATTCCTAAGGCTTGGAATGTTTTACTTGGTCAACCACGTGGGTTAATGCGATCCGTTTTTAATGGAGAATTAACCGGATCTTAAACCGTCACCCCATTAAATCTTAAAAAGGGACGAGATATCATTATTCCTTGTTCTTTCCCTTTGTTCTCGGTTAATAGGCACTAGAACCTTTCAATCCTTTCCGTAGGAGCTTCGCAATCAATCTTTACTCCTAGGATTGGTTCCGCTTTGTTTTGATGCAACCAAGCTGTGTCGATCAATCTTCGATATAAGGTATGTTGTATCGTCGTTCTTTTGGGGTTCATCTTCTCCTATCCTACTTTCAATAATTATACCATGAAATTTCCAAGATTCTAATGGGTTTTCTAATGGGGTTGGTTGGTACTGTCATACCACAGCATCCTCCGGTGGATGCAGTTGTCGCGAGGGGAGGATCGTGACCTGTTGTGTGGATAAAGAACGTGAGGAACTGTTTGAGGTAGGGGATTCATGGCTTCTCTAATTGTATATGTGAAATCGTAGAATTAGAATGATTTATCCCTTTGGATCATAATGAAATTGACCTAATTAAATACTTGAACCGGATTAAAATAATTGGTTGATCGCATGTTGTTGCTTTATACCGTGATAACGGTTTGCCTCATGTTTTCCTAGATATAGTGATATCCATGTTTTCTTTAATTAGTTGCTCGTTCATGATGGAAATTGATAAAGAACGTAAAGCCGGAATTATTTGTTAAATAATTGGATAAAGATAAAGAGGCATGTTAATGAATTTGTTAATTCAAGACGGATTAAAGAACTATTAGTTCGATAATTTCAAAGGGGTTCTGAGTTACCCGCTTGCTTGTAAGGCTGAATGCCTTGTGGTTTGGAGCTCTGAGTTCTCATTTTGTCTGAAGGCTGAATGCCTTGTTAAAGGGCCGAGAGCCCATTTTGTGATCTTTGTTTTCCTTCTTCTTGTGATTTGATGTGAGCTTGGATGGCTGTTGTGATATGTGGAGGCATGGAGGCCTTGTGGTTATGGCAGCAGATGACGCCTAGAGTGGCGAGATGCATCAGTTTATGCATGTGGGTGTCGGGGAGGACACCAGGGGTGATGGAATGGGATGGATGTGGTTGCTGGTTGTTTGCGGTTTTCTTGAATGTTAATCTGCTTCGCTTTTCCCCACTGCTCAATAAAGCTGTTCTTGCTACCCTTCTTCCGAAGGAGGCGAAGACGCGCGGGGTATGCCACGTGCTTTCCGTGTTTAGCCTCCTGAGGGAGAATGGGTATATGATCTTTCTATAGGTGGCAAATACTCGACGGGTAGTATATCTACTCACCGTGTTGAGCCTCCTTTGTGTTTAGAAGCATAGGATGCTTTTCTAGAATGCCTGGGAATGTGGAAAAGTAATTCTGTAAGGAATGTTTGATTAAATGGTGAAAATCCATGGGGATGGAGATGCTGGAATTTAAAGGTGATGTGAATCTTAAAAAGGAGCAGTTGTTTTTTTATGTGATGCCAATTGAGTTTAATGTAGAATTGTTCATTCTTAATTAATGTTTAAATAATTAATTAACGTACAGTGGAACTGATAAAATGATAATGGAGTAATCTAATAAAGCTCTTCAAATGGTTGTGTGCTTGTAGGATACCTAGTCTTTGAAGTAGCAGCCTGGAGTCTGAGAGACGTTAGCTACAGTTGTATCTAAGACTAGGTAATGCCCATAGTGTGGATGTGAGTTACTTATATACTCTGTACTTTTTGTGTTTCTATACGCTACTCCACCCTGTCGGTAAGGGCAACTGACACCCCAGGGATTCTGAGACCTGGGGGGGTGTTTTCCCCAACATTCTGATGGGAGGTTGAATGACTGACTACCCCCTTTGGCCCCACTCTCTTCTCTTGGTAGATCTTTGTGCTCGTAGGCAAGTGGTTAGTTTTACCCATATATGTGTGTAGAGGGCTGTAATGGCTTGTGGTTATTTCACACACATATATTCTGATATGGTATCCTATGGAATACTATAGGTGTAACGTGTATAGGCTGTGATGGCTTGAGGATCCTTACTCGGCGTATGGGCTGTGATGGCTTGAGGTATAATACTCGACGTATGATACACGTTATACGAGCTATGGTGGCTCTCAGAAACTGCCTGGTTACTTTGGTTGTGAGGATGGTGTGGTGCTTAGCCCAGGTGTCTGCGGGCAAGCCTATGTGGTGCACGATGTGCAGATCGTGGAGCTTATCCCAGGTGTCTGCGGGCAAGCCTTGGAGAGAGATGCACAGGACGTATGTCATTGGGGCAAAGCGGCAAACCAGTGGGGAAGTAGTAGCGGGGTACCCTTGATATTCTTTACTACATGCTATATTCTTGTTTGCGTTACTTGGTGAGATTAGCCATGGTGAGGTTGGGAACATAGTATACCTGTTCAGGTGACGAGTTAGTTTCACTTGTTGTTCACTGGGCTTTAGCATGCTTTCTTTACTTTTGTATGAGAGGCTTGGGGAGGATCCTACTGAGTATATTGTTATACTTACCCTATGTATATATAAACTGTTTTTCAGGTCACTTGGAGCAAGTTGGAGATCAAGCGGGTTACTACTAGCTTGTGGTTGGAGGAGGAGCTGTTCGGGCTCGTGGTCGCTGCTGTTTTTCTTTCTTTTGGGTACTTTTAGTTTTCCCTTTCAGTTGTAGTACTTTTGCATGACATTTCATATATGTACTTGGTTTCCTTTTATATTTTAGTTATGAGTTGGAGTTGGTTGGAGTCTATTCTATCTCTCTCTTCTTCATGTGTTCTCTTAGAGGGTAATGCCTCCCATTTGTATGTTATTATACCCTCGGTGCTAGTCACCAACCCGGGGCCTACTGGAGGCGGGACTCGGGGGTCATTATCTCCCTTTTCACATTGCCGACCCAGGAGGGGTACACTTTGTGGGGAGGGGGTCGTGACAGAGTAGAGGTTGAATTAAACTGGGTCTGTCCTTGTTCTCACTAACTTTTGTCTTCTGTGTTTTGGTGTCCTTTTCTTTGTTCTGTGCTTGTCTGCTGTCTTTTCTTGTTACATGTAGAGTTGTCCTGTGTCTAGGTTTTTTTTTTCACTTTTCCATCACTATTTCCCTCTCCACTATGCTTTTCAGAACTGATTGGTGTTGCCTTTGGAGTGTGTTTTTATGTTTTCAAAGTAAAGAAAAATACAAAAAGATTTTCATAACAGACCACTTAGGCTCTCGACATTGCTTCCTTGAGAGCGACCCCAAGGTTAGCCACTATGCTATATCTTGGGTCTTTATAAATGTAATCTTGACCGTCCCCGCGACAAGGACACACATCAAATTTTGGCACTGTTTCCGGGGAAGAAACGAGTGTATTAGTGGTTTTTCCATTTTTTTATTTCATTTTACAAAAAATAAAACATAAAAAAAACATAAAAAAAAACAACAAAAACAACAACACACTCACAGTGATGAACTCTGAAGAAACTGGTATAGTGTCACTGTTTGACCCCGTTTTAGAGCTTGGGGAGGCTGTTGCTAAGTTTCAATGATGGATGCATGAAAGACAGCATCGAGACCTTACTGATGAGGAGACAACTTATTCTCATGAGATCATGCAGTTGATGCAACTAGCCATGTATAAGGTCAAGGGATACCAAGAAGAAAGTGAAGTACCACCACCTCCCATTGAAGCCCAACGTTCTGGAAAACAGTTGAGAAGGAAAGAGAAAAGAAATAGAAGAAATAAAAAAGTTGGATTTTCCCAACTTTGGTATGGATTTGTTCCTAGAGTCAAAGCTGGAAATTCCAAAACCAATTTCCGAGGATGTTTTCAAGGGCTGGCAGGAGATGGAACTTTCAAGGATTCATGATGCTGGACATTTATTTGATGATCATTCTTTCCCTGATTTCCATTCTATTGATTTTTCTTGCTATAACTATTCTAATTATTTTTCAATGCTTCAATAGGTGGAGCCAGCACATGGCATTATATCATTCTTCTTATAAGATTCAGCAAGTGAGGTGGTGCGTTTTGAAGAGAGGCTGGAAGAGGTTGACTACCTCGCTCTTGCCCCGGACCCCCTCCTAGGATCATTATTCCATCACAAGGAGGAACAAGCAGCACTGATAAAGGGAGTTGACAATTTTATGGAAGAAGCTGTATTTTCATTCAACCTGGATTACATCGAAGCTGATTTTAATTGTGTTTCTCCCTATGCAGGTATTGAAGATGTATCTCATTTTTGTGATCTTTTGGAGGGTGAGGAAGATGTAGTTGCTTATGCCGAAGAGTTAATGGAACTTCCAATTCTGGAAGACACTTCCAGTTTGGGAGTTACTTTTGAAGAGGGATTTTTGGAGCTGTGCACTAGAATAAAAGTGGATGATGACACATTAATTTCTTTCCAAGAGGAAATGTTTTATTGGAATGAACCAGAATAAAAGTCACATCCAAGTTTTCCAACATTACAACTTTTGCACTCTTAACCTCAAGCAGAAGAAGTGGGGAAGTACCCTTACCTTGTGTATTCCCCTCCATCATTCAACATGAAGTACATCAATGCCCAGGAGGGGAATTTGGGTGAAGATGCACATGGGGTATTTCAAAGATGGAAAGTGACTAAAGTTGGAAGGAATCACATATGGTGGTTCTTAAGAAAGAAACCAAATCCCCCATTCGACTGGGGTTGATCCGAGGACTGTCCAGCTGTGGATAGTCAAACTACAGCACCCCCTGGGGGGTTATCCTAGGATTATCCCTTTTCATTTCCTTCTTTGGTTTCTTTTTGCATGTTGTTTTTCATTTGAGTATTGTTTTATTAGGACAATAAACAGGTAGTAGATTCTACGTGGCTATCATTCAAGTCCCAGAAGAAGAGTACACTGGATTAATGGAAAAAATCCCTAACTCATACTCTACGGTTGTTTTTTTATTTGAGCTTTAAATCTTGAACACTAATGTTAAATTGTTTCATCATGTAGGTTCCAAACTGAAGCATCCAGAGTTCATGCACAAGGAAAATAAAGGGAGACATTAAAAAATGAATTAAAGATTCCATTCAGGGAAGTACTATTTTAATTCTACAAGTTGTTTCAAACTACTCATTCATTTTGTGTACTGCTGTGAATTAAGTGTGGGGGTCTGCCCACTGATTTTTGAAACTCTTCGACTGTGTTTTATGTTTGGGTGTTAACATGCTAATATCTACTTAGTTGAAAAATGTATTTTGATCTGATTTACTGAAACATGATTGCACCCACTGAGTTTTATTTTCATTATGCTGCTGCTGCACATCATTGCTAAACATGCTACTATTTGAAGTAACTTGTTAAAGTATTTTGTCTGCTCAAAAAAATTCAAAGCATGAAAATTTTATGAATATAACTACACTTGGTTGCTGGTTATGGTTGGTGGGGTTGTTTTCTTTTTTTTGTCTTTGTTTTTGTTTTTATTTTCTTTCACTTTTTGTGTGGCAAAGAAATTTTTTGAACTTCATTGATACCCCTCCATATCTTTTTTCTGCTGAACTGTCCATCTGTTTTGAACATAAATTATCTTCCACCTTAGAATACAACATTGGGGACAATTTTGGGGTTTAAGTGTGGGAGAGAGGGGTCATTCTAGTGTCATGTTGAATTCCCCCTTCTTGAACCTGAGTTTGTGTTTGTTTAAAAAAAATGGTCAATTTTTTTATTCATTTTTTCAAAAAAATGGTTCAAAATTCCTTTAAATTTTTTCAATTTTTCATCACATGATGGTCATTGGAGGTTCACTGGTACTTAATTTATGTACTATTTAGTGGATAAGAGTTTGCTGGATGTTGAGAGTGGCAATTAGTTAGAATCTTTTAATCATGAATGATTGCTGAGTGCAATTGTTCACTGTCTCTATGAACCTTTCTGTTTAGGAACTGAGGATGAGAGTAGGACAGTATAGGTTTTGTGGAATGAGGATCGTGACTTTGAGTAACTATAATTTCTCACTGGAACCTAGGGGACTCACATTTTTATTAAAAAAATATTCAATCACTTTAGGAAGTCAATTCAAATGATTATTAATTTAGTATTTTGTAACTAGAGTAAAATGGGCAAATGGGATCCCACGGTGAGTATATGAGGCAAGGTGCACTGGGTGCATTTCTGTGAATAAATAAAGCCAATTTCAATCTTAATAAGTGCTATGCACATTTCTATTCATATGGAATATGGCTGGGAAAAATAGTAAAATAAAGTGCCCTTGTCAAAAATGAACTCATTAAGGTGAGGGGAATTTTGAACCCAGATGAAGAAGGGAGCAATTGACTTGGTTAATTTTCATTTGAGTTGAAACAATAAATTGATCAATTTAATGGACTTTAATTTCTGGAACTTGGAGGAAGGTGATAATGGAAGGTGCCCTTGGTTAAGTTTTGAGTTCCACTTCATCTAACCTGTCAACACTCCTTGAATTAGAACTTCAATTGGAAGGTGAAGTAGGATGGTCAATGAATACACATAGGAGGCATGACATACTTGACAATGTATGAGTTTGTGAAACTCTTGACTTCCAGTGGGATTTTGAAGCTAAGGAGGACATCATTTTTGAACACCTTTGGGAAGCCCAACCTTCTGTTGGTCTTGATCCTTTGGGTATTAAAGTTTAGTCATGCACATTTTGAACTGAAACTCACAAATTATATTTTTGTTTTAAAGTCTAAGACATGCATTTGTTTGAGGACAAACAAGGCTTTAAGTGTGGGGGAGTTTGATGTGGCAGTGTTTTCACACTCTTTGCCACATCCTTTTTGTATTTTATATTGACTTTTTTATATTAAAATGATTGTTTTTAGTCAATATTTGATAAGTGTTGTGTTTTTGTTCTTACTGTGTAAAATAATCCGTTTTTAGTTTAAAACATGTGTTTTAATGTACATTAGTGTCATTTTAAATAAGTCTTAAATTAACTTAGTCTTGCGAATTAGACTTTTATTTATTTATTCTTTTATTTTTATAATTTTTCATTCTAGTTCGTTTACTAATTCATTTATTAAATTAATTAATTATTTATTCTTTAAACTGTAAATAAATAAAACTTTTTGGGTTTTTAGTCGTTTAATAATTTAATTAGTTTTAACAATTTAGTTTTATTCGTTTAATATTTTTATTCTTTAATTTAATTAGTTCTTTAATTAATTGGTTAATTAATTGAAGCAAGTAATTGTAAATATTTTAATTTTTTCTTTAATTATGCATGTTTATAAATTTTAACCCAAATTAATTCATTTGTTTAAATAAAGTGTTATTAATTTTATTGTTTAACTTTGTTGTTTGTATTTTTTAATACAATTATATTTAATTTAATTTATTAATTTATTTATTTTTTAGTTTCATTAAATTATTTTATTTATTTAATTTTCTTTGTTATTTTTGTTCACAGGTGTTGCGGTCGCGCGATGACCTACCTCACCGATACACAAATCCTCACCGATACAGCCTACCTCACCGATAAAGCCTACCTCACCGTTAACCCTTTCTACCAGTAGCCTTGCTACCGGTACACACCTCACCGTTAAATTTCTTCTCACCATCAGGTTAAGTCTACCGATACACCCCTCTAGTTCACTGTTATTATTTTCTCACCGATGCGTCCTCCCTCACCGATACACACCTTCCTCCCATCGTTTGACACCTCCACCACCGTCCGGCTCTCCTGCTCTTCGCGAGTCAGCCGGAGCCAGCCCCTTCCACACCTGCTTTGCCTCTGCCTCCTCTCTGTCTGCACCGCCACACCCGAGCTTCGACCTCGCTGCACAAACAGAACCCCTGCTGGAACCCCCTCTACCATCAACCGCATCTTCACAGCCGAAACATACAAACCAAAATCACAGCAGCGAAATAATCACACATCCGTGCATAATCCACAACCAGCAACAAGCATGTCAAAATCAGAAATGGCGCATCAACATAATTGAATTGCGCAACAAAGTAAAAAATTGACACAAATGAAATCAATTTCTCAGTTCTTGGGAGGTCGCGTTCATTCAAACCCTAAAACCTCATGCCATTGAAGCATCTCGCTGCCAACTTACTGAAGAAGCACCGCAAATGGAGGCCCCATCTCTCCGTAAGCCCCTAAACCTCACCCTCACTTCTCCTCACAGTGCGCGCCGCACAAATCCACCCTCATGCCCGAAGCCGCCCCGACCTCTCTCCTCCATACGCACCCCACATTTCCGTCGCAAGCCCTTGTTCTGAGTATGCTTCCACTGCTTGGACCTTGCTGGCGCTACCTCCTACTCTAAACCCTTTCTCCCTTCTCCCCTGCGCTAAATAGAATCACACCCCCCCATTTCATTGCTTCATTATTTTTTTAGTTTTTTTAATTCTATTTTATTAAATCATATAATAATATATATACACTATGTATTATATTTCTTATATAACACTATAATTATATATTATTATAAGTATAAAGGCTAATATATAATATTAATGTGTCATAATATATATTATTAAATATATATAATAGCCATTAGACATATATTAGTATTAATAATATTAGATATTATGAAATAGATATATATTAATAAGTGTTTTTAAGTTGTAATTTAATATATGGTATATAATAATTTAATTTAATTTTTATTCGACTCACGTGTGTTTTGTTTGGTGTTCCGTGCATAGGGAACTATTCATTGAAGTGGTGATAAAAGAAGTTGATTGTGGGAAAGGCATTAGAATATTTGCGAGTTTGTTGCAGGGGAATTGGGTACACACACAGGAAGTTCACTCAGGAGCTGGTGATGCGGACTCAAAGACGCACCGTGTGGATATCTGCTACCTGTTAGTTTCAGTTTTCTTTTTTTCATCCCTGAATAAGAGGATCCTTGATTCCTCTCATGTGTGGAGGCGAAAGCGACGAGATGAGGGTTGAGAGCAGAGTACCGAGGGGGGGGGGGCATCATTCAGCAGTGGTAGAGGACACTCCACCACCGTTCACGCACCATTCCATACCACTTCATCGGACTAGAACTCATCTTAAACCTAAAGACAGGTTCCTGCTCCTCCATTTCATCCATCATCCCTGCTCTGTTTTTGGTGTTTTGTTGAGTTTGTAAATAATCCTGTAGTATTTCATGTTTTGTTAATTGAATTGTGATGTTTATTTCATTTATCTTGTGTCGTTCATTAATTCTCGTCTCGTGTTGTGATCTAGAATCTCCAGAAATGGTGATCTAATTTGCGGGGCTATACCCAGTCTATGAAACCCAACATGATATGGAGATCTAGATATTAATGCGATCGCGTTATTTTTATTCGCCTTGGTAGATCGCGTCTGCGAGTTAGATTTAGCGAGAGCGAGATATTGCGTAGGACGATTTGCTACTTTCTTGTTTAATTTCTTCTCCCCTTCCTATCTTGATTTCTCAAACTGAGAATCAAGATTGGTTGTGTGATGTGACAATCTTAGTGGAACCATTATGGATTGTGATAAATTCTTTCCATAATGACTTTTCTGGGTGAGTCACCTTGCAGTTCGGAGGAACGCTTGAGTATTTAAGGACTTCGATGCTTGAGTGTTCAATTTATAGGTGAGATTGGTATGTGATCTGAGACACCGGTCATGCACTGAGAGAATTGGAGAATTGTTGATCAATTACTTAAGCTGATCTAGGATAGGGAGTAGAGGGTGATTTAACCTGGGTCCGGCCTTGTTCTCACTAACTTTTTTCTTCTGTGTTTTGGTTTCCTTTTCTTTGTTCTATGTTTGTCTGCTGTCTTTTCTTGTTACATGTATAGTTGTCCTATGTCTAGGTTTTTTTTGCACTTTTCCATCACTGTTTCCCTCTCCACTATGCTTTTCAGCACTGATTGATGTTTCCTTAGGAGTGTGTTTTTATGTTTTCAAAGTAAACAAAAATACAAAAAGATTTTTGGAACAGACCACTTAGGCTCTCGACACTACTTCCTTGAGAGAGACCCCGAGGTTAGCCACTATGCTATATCTTGGGTCTTTATAAATGTAAGCTTGACCATCCTCACGAAAAGGACACACGTCAACAACACTGCCATCTTTGTTGTTACCTCTAAATGCACAACACCACAAAACAAGTCACACACCCAATTCATACTTCCAACCAATTAATTTAACCAATTTCTATTATTTATTAATAGTTTGCTTATTTATTACAGAAACCAAACTAACCTAAAATAGCTCCAAAATTTATTAATCAATCATTTATTCATTTATTCCATTACTATCCGAGCACTACCAAGAACAACACACAACAAGCTACACAACAAAGGTCACAAATTGAGAAACTCTAGGTAAATTACCCATACCAATCATCACCATCCTTCTTCAAAGTTATCCCTCTAAAAACCATCCACACACAACCACATCTAGCAACACATCATTGCACAACCCAATTGTAGCCCTGCTACTCAAAACTTCTCATCCATTCCATAATCAATCAATATCTCAACATGAGATTACATCACACCTTCCAAACCATCCCATAACACAGAACCATTATCACAACCACAACACCAAAAAAACCACACAAAACATAGTTTTAAATTTAATAAGGCATCCCTTATTCAATTTCACTTATTAATTCAAGGGTTATTACAAAATATGTATAATCCTAGGGAATTAGTTAATTAGACAAATATACATAATTGACTAGTTTCCATTTTGGGTGATACCACACCAACCAAAACCAAAGAAGCAAACACAACCGGTATAAATAGAACAAATAAAGCCACCAATGAGCACCATTTTTTATGGGGAATTCAACCCATAAAATAACAACATTACAGTTAATAACAAAGATATGAAAAGCATGAAAACAAACCCCATTGCCCCTCAATTTCAATTATCCAGTTCTTTATCTTTTGAATTATCCAGAACAACCATAATCCAAGGGTAACAAAAATAAAACCCCTACCACAAGATTCACAAATAAATAGAAATAAGGTAATCCCTATCTCTAATGGGTTTCAACATTATTTACACAAGAATAAATCACATAACAAACCTTCGATGACCTATCCTGCAAGATCTTTATCCACCTGAGGATTACGTGGAACCACTACATAAAAAAACCAAATATAACCCCATTAGAACAAAGGGATAAAATCATCCATGTCATGGTAGGAAGAATGGGAGGATAAAGAGAGATCAATCTAGAAGAAACCAAAAAAATGGGAAAGAACACACCTTAAATCAATGACGGATCACTATAGATCGAGGGAGAGAAGCTAGGAATAGATCCCTGGTGAAGGAATCCTCAAGAAAATGAATTGGGGTCATTGGGTATCCTAGGGTTGAGGGAGAAATGCTGCAGCCATAGGGTTTGATAACCCAAGTGGTTGGAAAATTAATTAAAACATTACAACAATGTGGTATTACATGATGTGTAATACCCTTTCATGATGTATAATTCCTTGGGGTTGGTTTTTGATGAAAAACGTGTCGCCTCTTGATTTATTTTATTTTTATAACCTCAAAACTTTACACGCTTTGAAACTCCTAGGAAAACCCATGAAATAGAAGTTCACATCATGTAATCCCATTACACGACGTGTAATCCTCCTTCTTCCAGCCTTTACCAATTGAAGTTCTTCAAAATCCCTCCAAGCCTCCTACAAACACTTCCAATAACCAAAATCCACAAAGTAATGGACTAGGAAAACAAATATTGTTACATCAAATACCTATCAAATGATTCTCACCCTTGATAATCCAAAACCAAGCCTAGAAGAAAGAGGGGTATGAAAAACCACCCTAAGAGATACCTCTCAAGGATATCACAACACTTGGAACACTACTAACAACCAAACACATCAACATTAAATGATAGACCACCCTATGCTATTAGAAAGCTGGAGTGGAAACATCAACATCCAAGAACACCTCCTCTGACATCTGTTAGCCCAAACGACCACACGTCACACCACAAAATCATAACAACCACACTATTCAAACATGTGAACCAGGGAATTACGTCCCCCATGTCAAGATAATATCCACTCTGGGTGGCACTGACTCACCTCCATGGGTTTAATGGCATCACAATTAATCCGTCTTGATTAAGAATCAGGTATTAACCTCTTCACACATCAAGAATTTATCACACATTATGGAGAAAAGAAACAACTCATCTCATAACCAACAAGATTCAAACATCACTTTATAAAGAAAAACAAAGAAAAATAAAACTCAAAACAACCCCGGGTATAGGGAACACATCTACATCTCTTAATCCAAGGTACTCTCTTCTAAGACTCCATGCCACTATAATACACAAACCAAAGGAATGATATGCCCATCCAAAACCTTCTCTTGATGATCACGGGTCTCACCTAGTCATTCCACAAACATCACATCATCCTTGATGTCCAAATCTCCCTATTAGATGACATGGGAGTCATCGTGAAGATACCGATGAAGATGAGAGATGTGAAAGATGCAATGCATCATCTCAAAACACATTGGAAACACCAACTAGTATGCCACCTCACCAACTTTCTCCAACACCTCAAAGGACCCAATGAACCTAGGAGAAATATTACTCCCTCTTCCAAACCTCCATTTCCCATGTCAAGGAGAGACCTTCAAGAACACATTGTCCCCAAACTCGAACTCCAAGGGCCTCCTCATGTGACCGAAATATGACTTATTCTATTCCTATGCTGCTTTCATCCTCTCTTAAAAAGACAAAATCTCTTAGTTGTGCTCTACACCACATCCAGACCAAGAACAACTGTCTCCCCAACCTCCATACAACATAATAGAGAACGACACTATCTCCTATACAATTCCTTGAATGGATCCATACTAATGGAAGAGTGATATCTATTATTATAAGAGAACTCCACCAAGGTAAGGTTTCATACCCAAGATCTGCCAAAGTTTAAGTGGCATGCTCGCAACATATCCTCTAGTGTCTGGATAGTTCGCTCTATCTGCCCATCTGTCTGAGGGTGGAAGGAAGTTCTGAGACATACCTGGGTTCCAAAAGCATTATACAATCCCCTACAGACTCATGAGGTAAACCACACATCCTGATCTGAGATAATGGTCCTCAGAACTCCGTGTAATCGTACCACTTCATCCACATACCTCCTGGTCAAGGCATCCACTATGCCCAACTCCTTAATTACCAAGAAGTGGGCTGATTTCTTCAACTGATCCACTATCACCCAAATATAACCATAGCCTCCTTAAGAACTGGGTAAACTTGTGATGAAATCCATCAAGATTTTGTCCCTATTCTACTCGGGGAAATCCAAGGGTTGCGACAAACCACTCGGAATATGGTGCTTGATCTTCACCTATTGGCAAACCAAGAACTTCATCACAAAATCTGCCACTTCCCATTTCATCCCGGACTACCAAAACTGAATTCTTAATCCACAGTACATCTTGGAAACTCTTGGGAATACCACTAAAGGTGAGATATGTAACTCATGGAGGACTCCCTCATGCACCACCACCATAACAAAAAACTTACCTTGGAACAACACTCGGTTCCAACCATCATATAAACATCCCTACAGAGCATCTCCATGGCCAACAAGATCATGCATCACCTATTCCTATGGGTTTTCCCACCAAGACTCCTCCACTTTCTCTATCAGAGAAGGCTGCACTATCATCTGGAACAAAAAACCTCTACTGTTGCCCACCCTTGCATCCAAGTGCAAGGATCCCAACTCCTCTATCGCCTTCTAAGCATCCACATATTCTTGAAAAACCTCCATCTATAACATCCTTCTCAAAGAATTGTCCACAACATTTCCCTTTACTAAGGTGTAGGAGATCTTAAAATCAAAGCCCTAAAGAAACACTAACCACCCATGCTACTGCAAGTTCAGATCTCTCTAGAAAAATACTTACCTCAAGATCTTGTGATCTGTGAAGACTAAAAAGAACTTTCCAATGAGGTAATTCTTCCACAACTTCAGCGCGAAAACAACCACTATCAACTCTAGATCATGGGTGGAATAATTACATTCATGGGAAAATAACTTAATAGACCCATAAGAGACCACTACCTATTGCCGCATCATCACACATCCCAAACCCATACAGGAATCATCACAAAACACCTAAAACAACACCCCTTCCTATGGAAACTAGAGAATTATAGAACTGACCAACTTCCCCTTCAGATAGCTAAACACTACCTGGAACTGCTCACTTCACACAAAGGATTGGTCCTTACTAGTTAGAGCTGTCAATGGAGCTACAACTTGAGAGAAATTAGGTACGAACCTATGATAATAGCCTTCCAGACCAAGATAACTATGAACTTATACTACATTATTGGGTGATTCTTAAGAAAAAACTACTTCAACCATTAAAAAGTCCACTGCCACACCCTGTTGAGACACCACATGCCTAAGGAAATACACCTCTCATGTCTATAACTTACACTTGGACAACTTTATGTAGAGCTGGTCGTGTCAAAAAACCTACTAGACAGTCCTCATATGCTCAACATGCTCCCCTTATGACTTCAAGTAGATCAAGATTTTATAGATGAACACGATGACGAACCAGTCTAGAAACTCATGGAAAATGAAGTTCATAAGCCCCATGAACACAGCTGGTACATTCCTAACACCGAACGACATGACTATGAACTCAAAGATCCCATAACTACATCTAAAAGTAGTCTTCAGGATATCACCCTCCTTCACCCTCAACTGGTGATATCCAGACCACATATCGACCTTAGAAAACCAAATTTACTCTCTCATCCAGTCGAAAAGATCGTTTATCCTTGGAAGAGGGTAATGGTTCTTGACCATCACATAATTTAGCCTCCTGTAGTCTATGAACAACCTTAGACCATCATCTGTCCTCTTTGCGAACAACACCGGAGAACCCCATGATGACACATTAGGCCATATAAAACCCTTATGCATCAGATCATCAATATTAATCCTCAACTCCCACAACTTATAAGGTTCTATCCAATAAGAATCTATCGAAATCAGAGAAGCATTAGGTTGCAAGTCTATCAAAAACTCAACATCACGTCAAGGATGTATCATCACAACCTATTCAATGAAAACATCCAGGAACTCCCCAATGAATCTGGGAACCTCTACCATACTAGTGGCTACTGATTCTACTAATATCTTAGTCAAAAAAGAGAGAAGGGGATCCACACACTGACTACCCACATAACAACCCCGCTCACCAACAAAAACCACACACTGGACATCCACATATGAAAACAAGACTCTTCTATGGAAGTAGTAGATAATAGAATGCATGGAATACAATCAGTTGATACCAAGAATGACATCATATGGATGCATTTGTAGAAAAAAGAGGTCCCCATGAGACTGATGTAGTCCCATCATTAGTCTATATCCCTGACACACATCAAACATGCTGGTCTGGCTTCCAACTAGCGTACTCAACACTATGGGAATGAGAAGCCTCTCTACGTCTAGTCCCAGAGCATGGGATAGACCAGGTGAAACAAATGAGTGATAAGCTACTGAATCAAACAAGATAAAAGCAATGGTACTAAACAAACTGATTATACATATGATGATATCTAGACCTACTGGAACTGCTACCTCTGTGGAATGAAATTGACCATGCCCAGCTCCTAAACCTCTCTGATGATGAAAACCTCCACAGACACTCTCAAGTCACGGTCCCTGAGCATAAGGGACATCCAAAGGTCGGACTCAACCTGCTCTATCTCCCATCAGTGGAGAAAAAGTCTGTTGTCCTTGCTGCTAAAATTGTCTCGCCAACAACTGCTATTGAGGCTGATGCTGAGCCTATCCACCTCCACCAAAATGATATTGGGTAGCCATAGGGCACTGAATCTAAATATAGTCATGATATTCATATAAGAAACATCTCGTCCCTAATCCCATAGGATGGGATAATAAACCACTGGAACTGGAAGGCTGGAAGGGGAACTGCTGAGGTAAAATCCATTCTTGTCGAAACCTCGAAGGCCCTGGCACCTGAGACCTACTACTAGAAACCCTTCCTCTTGAAGAACTATCCTAGACCCCCTCTCATGGTGCACCTTCTCATGATTTCATCCACTCGATCACCTCATCCTTATTATGAACCTCCAGATATGTTGGCAATGTAACGAGAGTAAGAATATAATGGATCAAAGGACAAAGTGCCTCGTTGAGACATCTTTCATGAGAATCCTTATATAGAAAGTGATCTAGGGAGAAGTGAAGAATATCCTTGAACTTGATCCCAAGATCCCGTACTGACATACTCCCCTGGTGAAGGGAGAGTATATATTGCCTCTTCTCACCGTTCATGGTCGATAAAAGGAACTCTGCTTGGAATTATTTCTCAAATTCAACCCACAAAAATTCTGATTCCTTTCTCTCCCCCAGATAAAGAATCCACCACTTACATGAAACCCCTCACATCTGACTAACCTCTAAAAGAACCCAGTACTCTTTTAGGGATTAGATCAAATTGAGGGTGATCCCAAGATCCTCAATCCATCTTTCTTTCTCCATGTCTGAAACACTACCCTCATCTTTTCCCAGAGCCTTCTACTGGAAATAAAATAACATTTTATACCATTGGTCATCCTCCCCAACTTGATAAAATCTCTTTCGATCAAAAAGATAAGCATTTAAAGCCTCCAATACCTAAACCACACACTGATGATGAGTGGGAGACATATCTGAAAAGAAAACAAATAGTTCCTAAGTCCAAGTAGTATGGAATTTTATGAAGATTCATTTCAATTCATTCTATTAATTTTATCCATTTTAACCTTCCCAAAACAACCCAATTCAAGAAATAACACAAGTCATTATGATTCATGTACCTCTCCTAAGCCTCTACCCTAAAAACGGTGTAGCCTCACTTGGCCGTTAGATAGGATAAGATCCCTTGCATCAGATCAGAGGGGGACATAAAATACTATGTCTTATTTGGTCTTCCCTGGCCTATGTCACACACCAAGGTCATCTGACACTATTTCCCTACCAACTCATGAAATACTCACTCTGCCTAACCCCAAGCTTCATCCTATATCTCAACCATCAGCTTTGATACCATTCTTTCATGACCCCCTCCCTCAAAAGATACCCCTCCTGGGATGACAATGAAGATAATGAACCCCCAAGTACCACCTTCAGTAGGCCCCAGGTTGGAGACTAGCACCAAGGTTATTCAAATCTCACAAAATGGGAGGCTTTAAACTTTTATAGGAAACAAGATCTAGAGATAAGATGAATCATCCACAATGAAACCAAATACATACCATACAGAAAACCAAAATCCATCCCACATGCATATGTAAAA
Organism: Viscum album; assembly: GCA_963277665.1. NCBI lineage: Eukaryota > Viridiplantae > Streptophyta > Magnoliopsida > Santalales > Viscaceae > Viscum > Viscum album. The sequence continues at coordinate 1,997,066,551 of OY728142.1, read as the reverse complement.
AAAATAACTGATATAAAACAAAAGTCTCCAAGTAAAATATGAAAAGTAAAGAAAAGCAGCGACACATCAACTATCAAGATACATGATAGTAAGGTTCAATACAGTTTGAAAAATCCTCCTGAAAACCTAAAAATAGTTTTATATACGTAGGGTGAGCATACATGTATACTCAGTAGGAAAACCAAATCCCCCCATTCACATGTGAAAGAAGCATACTAATGCCCCTATGAGAAAACAAAAAAACAAAAAATAACCTAAGAAGGTATAATAACTATCCCAACCTCACAAAGGAATGCTCACCAAATATCAAAATTCAAGTAATATAATATAACAGAAATTTATTGTAGGGTACCCTGCACCACTTCCCACTGATTATCCACTCTTTCCTAACATCAAACATCCTCTCACTTCCACCTCTTCTAAAAGAAAAACATCACAACCCACATGTACACACCTGTTCCACACAAACCACATCTCGTCCCATCACCTGGGCCACGAGACACATCACATCTCACCCACAACCACCTGGGCCCCAAAACATATCGTCTCATCACCTGGTCCACGAGCCACATTACACCCCACCCACAGACACCTAGGCCACAAACCATCAAATCTCATCACCTGGGCCACAATTCACATCGTATCCCACCCAAAGACACATAGGACACAAACTATATCATCCCATCACCTGGGCCATGATCCATGTCACATATCATCCTGAAGACACCTGGGAAATCACAACACATCTCATCCTGAAGACAATTGGGAAAGCACAACACATCTCATCCTGAAGACACTTGGGAATGAACAACCTTCCCCCACACACCTGGCCCTCATAAACCACAACCTGCCTAAAGAATCTTAGGCTATCACTGCCTAGAAGAGAGAGAAAGGAAGAGTGGGTGGCCATCTATCCATCCTCCCACTAGGATGTTTGGGAAAGACACCCTCTCCATGATGATGGGGGGTGTTTTTCACATAGTGCTCGACTAGGGTGGGGTGCGTATAGAAATAACAAAGAAAAATACATGTATATACATATAGATACCAAAAACTCATCCCAACCTATGGGTTCTCAAACAAAAAACTAGCTCACAACACTACCAACTTTGTTGTTACCTCTAAAATCACAAAACCACACAAAAATACAGAAACCCAATTCACACTCCCAACCAATTCATTTAACAAATTTATATTATTTACTAACATTTATTTTATTCATTCCGGTAACCAAACTAACCCAAGCTAGTTTCAAACATTATTAATCAATCATTAATTCGTTTATTCATGTATTCCATTACTATCTGGGAACCAACATGCACAACATGCAACAAGCCACACAAAAAAGGTCACACATGGAGAAACTATGGGTGAATTATCCATACCGACCATCACCATCCTTCTTCAAAGTCACCCCTCTCAAAACCATACACACACAACCACATCAAATAACACATCACTACACAACCCGACTACAACCCTACTGCTCAAAAATTCTCATCCATTCCATAATAAATCAATCTCTCAACTCAAAATTCCATCACACCATACAAACCATCCTACAACACACAACCATGCTCACAATCACAACACCACACAAACCACAAAAAACCTAGTTTCAGATTTAACAAGGCTTCCCTTATTCAATTCCACTTGTTAATTCAGGGGTTATTACAAAAGCTGTATAATCTCGGGGTATCCTTTTATTAGAAAAATATACATAATTAACCTCCATTTTGGGTGATACCACACCAATCACAACCAAATAAACAAACAGAAAAGGTATAACTAGCACAAACAAAGCCACCAATGACCACCACTTTTATTGGGGTGTTTAGCCTGTAAAATCACAACATTACAATCAATAAAAAAGCTGCGAAAAGCATGAAAAAAAACCCCATTTCCCCTCAATTTCAATTATCCAGTTCTTTATTTTTTAATTATCCAGCACAACTATAATCCAAGGGTAACAAAATAAGAACCCCTCCCACATGATGCACAGATAAAGAGAAATAAGGGAATCCATACCTTGAAGGGGTGTCAACGTTCTTCGTATGAGAACGTATCACATAAAGGACCTTAGATCACCTATCCTACAAGATCTAAATCTACTAGAGGATTCCATGACACCACCACATCAATAACAACTGAAGAGAACCCCATTATAACTAAGGGAGAAAATACTCTAGGACATGGCAGGAAGAATGGGAGGAAAATGAGAGATCAAACCAAAGGAAATGACAAAAATGGGGAATAATGAACCATAGATCGATGAAGGATCTCTACGGATCAAGGGATAGAATCTAGGAATCAATCCCTGATGAAGAAATCCTCAAAACAATGAAGAGGGGTCACCGGGTTGCATGGGGTTGAGGGAGAAATGCTACAACCATAGGGTTTGATAACTTGAGTAGCTGGAAAATTTATTAAAACATTACTATAGCGGGGTATTACATGATGTGTAATACCCTTTCATGACATTTAATGCCTTAGGGTATGTTTCTACTGAAAAATTCATTGTCTCTTCATTTATTTTATTTTTATAACCCTGAAACATTACACACTATGAAACTCCCAGGATAACCCATGAAACAGAATTTCATGTCATGTAATTCCATTACATGACGTGTAATACCCCTTCTTCCAACCTTTACCAACTGAAGTTCTCTAAAATACCTTTGATCCTCCTCCCAACACTTCCAACAACCAAAACCTGTAAAGTAACAGACTGAGAGGACATGGACCGTTACACTTGTACTCATATTTCCAACAAGTGGAAATTTTTTTGTTATATACAGTGATGCTTCAAATAAATAATTGGCTTATATACTTATGAAAAATGATAAAGTGATATCTATGACTCACAAAAGTTAAAGGTCCATGAGAAGAACTACCCGTGCATGATCTTGAGCTAGCAGCTGTGTTTTTTTCTTTGAAAATCTGGAAGCACTACCTCTATAGTGAGAAGTGTGACATATATATCGATCACAAGAGCCTAAAGTATATATTCACACAAAAGATATCAAAATGCGTCAAAGGAGATGGTTAGATCTAATCAAGGACTAAAATTTATCTATTCACAATCATCTTAGATAGGAAAACAATGTAACTAATGCTCTTAGTAGAAAAGAACCTAGTACTCTATCCATGATGCAAATGGAGAAAGACCATATCTTCATGGATATGAAAATAATGGATTTGGAAATCATAATGGAAGGGAATGCATCAACCATCTATCTAAGAGAATATTAAGGAGGAATAAAGTGATGATCTGGAGCTTCAAAAGAAGGTGGATGTACTAAAGGAAGGGAAGATTCAAGAGTACCATATTGATGATAATGTTGTGATTTGATTTGGAACTAGGCTTTGTGTACCTTGATAACCTGATATAAAGAAGTATCTATTGGATAATTAACATAGATAAACTTTCTCTATCCATCTTGGAAGTAACAATATATACCATGATCTCCAAGAAAACTTCTAGTGAGACAACATGAATAATGATATTGTAGAATATATCTCAAGGTTCTTGATATTTTATAAAGTTAAAGTAGAGTGAAAGAAGTCCAAAGGGATGATGAAACCCTTGCCCAAACCCATGTGGAAATAGGATAATATCACCATGGACTTAGTTACTGGTCTCCCAAATACATCCAAAGGAAATAATGTGATATGGGTTGTGGTGGATTGAATCACCAAGATTTCCCACTTTATCACTATTCGAGAAGATATCTCCTGTGATAAACTTGTTAAGATATATGTGAAGAAAGTAGTGAGACTACATGGGGTTCCACTTTCGATCATCTATGATTTTGATCCTAGGTTCACATTTAAATTCTAGATAAGTATTCAATATGATTTGAGTACTGAATTGAATTTTAGCATGACCTATCATCCTCAAACTGATTTCCAATATGAAATAACCATTAAGACACTTGAAGACATTTTAAGAGATTTCTCAATGGAATTCAAAGGTGGATAAGATCAGCACCTCCCATTAGTTGAGTTATCATACACAAACAACTTCCACTTGAGTATTTAGATAGATCCATATAAATATCTATATGGAAAGAAATTTAGAGCTCCATCATGTTGGGATAAAGTTGGAAAACAAAAGCTACTTGGACTTGATCTTGTGAAAGAGATGACAGAGAAGGTTCCAAACATCCAACAACATATAAAAGCTGCTCAGCATCGGAAAAATAGCTATGATGACAACCATCAAAGGGAATTGGATTCTATGTTGGAGATAAAGTCTTACTTCGAATATCATCATGGAAAAGAGTCATGCAGTTTGGAAAGAAAGGGAAGTTCAGCCCAAGGTACATTGGCCCCTTTGAGATCCTTGATTGTATAGGAGTAGTGGCTTATCGGCTTGAACTTCCACCAAGTATAGATAAAATTCATGATGTGTTTCTTGTATCACTCCTAAGGAAGTACATACCAGATACCTCACATGTACTGAACTCATAGGTGGTACAACTGGAAGATGGTCTCTCTTATGAGGAGAAACTGGTAAAAATTATAGACCAGAGAAATAAGGTTATACACAAAAAGAAAACCCACCTTGTCCAAGTGTTGTGAAGGAACCATAAGTATGAATAAGTGACTTGGGAATAGGAGGAGGTGATGAAGGAGAAGTACCCTCACCTGTTTATGTAAAATGGAATTTTGAGGGAGAAATTTCAAAAGGGGGAAGAATGTAACAACCCATACTTTCATCAATAGAGATTCCCTTCTTATAACTATGTTATATGGTATAAAAAATATAAATATCATAGAAATATTAATAAAAACTTTACCCTCATAAATAAATATTGAAATAAGTGATATTTATAAAAATTAAGGAACCTATACCGTTGTAATAGTAACTTGACATTTGGAATAGTAATGTGACTATTAATAATAGTAAATCAACCAATAGAATAGTAAACTAACCTAATAAAGTATAAATAAAATTTGGGTATCTTATAAATTAAAATATTATATATTTATATATTGATATAAGTTAATAAATATTTTAGAAATGATAAATTAAGTATTGGTATTTTTGTAAGTAATAAATATTTAATTAAAATTTTATGATTAATATAATGATTTTAAAAAATTTATTTGTATAAAATATAATCATAAATTAATAATTTGATATCTTATTTTTATAAGATAATTTTATAAGACCTTAATTAATTTTTCAAAGTGTCATAAAATCTGTTATAATTTTAAAATTGGTATTTTTTGAATAAATGATGATTTTAATTAAAAATTAAATTTTTTATAGTTATATTTTTTTTTTCATAAAATGGATTTGATTTTTTAATTCTAAAAAAATAAAAATGTTTAGGGTAAGTTTTTAGGATTTTTCTAAAATACTTGAATTTTCAGTGAATATTAAAATACGGTAATTTATGGTATATATACATTATAAGTTAAATAAACTATTACTTGAGTCATTTATGATGTAATAACCATAATATAGAACTATAATTAATTATTTTAATATATTTAGTGCTAATTCTAAAACTATTCATATTCTTGATCAAAAATAATAAACTAATGAATATAATAATGAGAAAACACACCTCTCCTCCCCTATAAATACCACCCCTCACTACCTCTTCTCGTCACACCTTCCAAGATTTTATACTTGTCCCAAATTTACCAAAAAATATTCCCAATCCCATCAAAAATGTCTAGGAGGTTCTGGTCTCAACTAAAGACCAAACCTAGGTACCTTAAGGAGGTTCTCAAAGCGGAGAATTCAAGAGGTAAAATACTCTTTTTTTTTCTTTTAATTTCTTTTTCTTTTCTTATTCTCTCATAATTAACATTATAAAAATATGAATGATAACTATAATATATTTTATATAATATAATTATATCATGTTAATTTAATCTCCACCATTAAACTCCTTTCTCCCTCTCTTTCATTCTAAAAATGAAATCATCACCCGTGATGTGTCAATTTACCAACATCTTGGACATTACATTTCCTTTTTCATTTAATGATTTCAAGTATATTCATAAACCACTATAATTGTTGGTATATACTTTAAAATGTATTTAATAACCCTTTTTATGTTCTATAACTAACTTATACACACACTAATAAATAATGGAACAAAACTAGTTTGTGATGTTCAAAAAACCACCAAAAAATCTAAATGATTATCACTAACCTTTTATCTAATGTTTCATCCCCATACCATTTTAAAAAATAATATATATTACCATTTAAACCTATTTATTTTCATTAATAAAATATAATTTCAATTCTGGAAAATTATACCCAATCTATATAAACTTCCATACTCATATTCAAGTGAAACAATTATAAAAACCAAGAAAATGAACACTCTCGAACGATGGAATTGAACTCTATAACTCATATAAAAGGATATAAATGAACTTAATAAAATTATAAAAACCAAATACATGAATAATAGGTTCTATATATATTAATTAATGAATCTAATTTGATTATATATGATATTAAAGTGAATAGATATTTCAGACATAAGGTAAAGGGATTATTGAACCCAATTTCCTTTATTTGGATTTTACCTCTTTCAATCCATTTTCAGTATGGTTGTTAATTTAATGTAAATTAAATATCATTTATTTTTTATTACCTTTTATTTTTTGGGATATAAATGTTTCCAATATGGTTTTATGACAAATTTAAATATTTTTCCAAAAGAAATCTTCTTTCCAAAAATACAACTTTTACTTCTTGTGAGATTGTTTCTTCTTCACTAAATATTGACGATTCATATAACAAGTATGTTATTCCCTATTTCATTTGGGAACCCCAAATTTTATTCATGAATGTATGCTTTTTGAAATTAGACCCATTCCTTTCCATGGGTTATTTTGTGTCCAAGATTGATATACAATCTATGTGGCATGCATGATAATATAAATGTTATGATGCGATGGGTGTACCAAAAATTATATAGTGCTCTAATTCATTGGGTAATTTGATGAATCTCATGAGATTAAGTGAAATATGCATGAACATGATGTTATATTTGTTCACAACTATGTGTGGTCTTGACCACTAAGACATGATGTTTCATTTTTATGCATTGCCACATTCCATGACTTTATCTAATGATTCCTCTCATGATTATTATTATAATCCCATTATTATGTTATTATTATTATTATTATACTCAACCCATGTTATATTGATTCATGTGTTTATCTATCATCTTACTGGGCTTTTATCTCACCCCTTTCTTTGATGTATATCCTTAGGTTATTACTTATACTAAGGAGAACACAAGGGACACTAAGAAGCCAGAGAATAAGGAATTAAATAATTTTTTATGTTTTATTTTTTATATTTTATGTATGGTACTAATTTTACCAAGACACTAAACCTTTTTATCTTTATTATGTAATGATTTTATTTTGTTTATCTTTAAAATTATGTAATAATCATGGAAGAAAAGTAGGTTCGTTATACCAAAACTCTCTAAGAAGAATGTTCCAAACTTGTGCTAAACCAGAAACCCATATGGGTTTTAAATAAGAAAAGAATAATAATTTTAATAGAATTAGTTTTCAAATTATAAATAGAATAAGTATAGAGAAGTAGTAGTACAACATGGTGCTTTATGCTATAATCAAGAATAGACCCATGTTTATCAGTGATGCATTGAAAAGAAAGATTCCTGAGATGTTCTATTCATTGTATACTCACCAAGTAAGAATTTATGGGCTATTATTATTGAATAATAATTTATTAGGGACAAAATGTATTTAATTATATAAAATATCTATAGTAAGTAAAGTTCCTTAAGTTTGAGTTGAGAGAATCCAACAATAGTTTTTGAAGAATAATTGGCAGTAAGGATGTGAACAAAGATTGAACTGCATGTGGTTCTATTTAAGGTATTAGAAGGAATTTTATGACTCTATGTTTGAGTAATAAGATAAATTTTTTGGATGAAATTATATCTCTATTCATTTTTTTGATTTACTTTATGAAGGAGGAAGGATTTGCTGGAACTGGTGGGATTTCAATATAAAGAAGTGTAGTTGGATGTTGTACATATTAACTTGTAGAATATAGTGAATAGTTTACATGGTTAACATAGTGAACACACTAAACTAGGAAATATAGTGAGATGGTGTAGGATGATAACTTCACAAATCCACTTTTAAATTGATGATAATATATTTAGTGTAAAATTAATGACTCATATATCCTAATCACAATAAAGAGTAGGATTCTTGAGAGGGGATGAAACTTTTAAAAACACATATGTTATAATTTAATAGTTTATTTTCATTTAATATAGGCATATGATAGGTTAAAAAAGGATACATCTATGTTTACCGATAAAAAAGGTTCAAATCTAAAGGGTTTAAAAGGTTAAAGGAAGAAATTAGAATTTGAAAAAATATGACCACACATTATTCACAACTCCTATCAAGTGTCTACATCGGTCCATTGGGACTTACAATTGGTATTAGATAATATTATCCTTCTAATTGGATCTATTTTTAAGGCCCAATCACTTTAACTTTTTTAAATGAAGTTTATATTTTAATAAAAGATCCATGGATGAAAAAATTACATTTCATCCCTATTATTGCAGATTTAGAGGTTTCATCTAATACATTGAAAAACAAGAAAAGAAGTGAGGAAAAGAATCTCATAAAAGGTTTAATGATGAAATAGGAATCACTATTATATAAAGGTATTCAAAATGGTGAGTTTTGTGTTATATCCATTGATGATTAGTCCTATTAAGAATCAAGTAGATCAATCTATAAAGAATACAATTTTGATAAATCAATCATTAATTTTTATTCTAAAATTAAATATCATTTAAAGAAATACCAAATTGAAGTTTTCACATATATATTTCTATATATAAAGGTAATTTATAATTAAATACATATATATAAAATGAAAATGATATAATATAATAATAATTAGTAAAAAAGTTAAGCAGTTTCAAAACACTCACAAGACTTGTGGAGGCCAAATAAGAACCTATTTCTCTTTGTAGTGAAATTATTTATTTAATTGATGAAGAGATAAAAAGAGTGTATTGTGAGAAAGTTTTATTTTAGAATTTTTCTAAAGAGACGATCCATGAATATAAGAAGTTATATAAAGTCTCTATGAATGTCAAGGATCTAACATCCTAATATTGTTTTTAGGAATGACCTTTGCCCTGTTTTGTTTACTTATTTTAGTCAATTACAACTTGGTTCTAGTGGTTTTAGTTTTTTAAGAGGGGTTATGGGTGTTTATTGAGGATTTAGTGGGGTGTAGGCTTTAAAATATAGTTAATAAAGTCATATAAGGTCCATCATATAGCCAGTAGGCCTCCACTGGCTAGCGGGTGAGCCAACTAGTAGCTACTACAAATCTATAGTGTCCACCAGCTAGGTATTGGCTCTGACCTAGGCCAGTCTAGTAAGGATAAAATCATATTTTATGCTTTTGAAACCCATTTTTTATTTATTAATACTCCCCCCTCAACCTAAAATTGATCCATTCAAACATGGGGACTCTCCCTGGGCATCCTTGTCCCTCCCAACATGAATCCTAGGTGGATCGAAGTACTGATTGAAGTCACGATCCTCTATTGGCATGTATAAATATATTTTTGTATTGAATCCCCTTATTATTTTTATCCATATTATTTATATTTTTGGATTAAACATGAAAATTATGGTAATTTTTTTGGATTCAGTTTTCTAATCGTATTCCTTTTATATCCATCATGGAATTGAGGATTCTTGTCTGGATCTCCAATCCTGTTGTGCTGTTGTTAGAGAATTATGGTGGTAAGTCATTCCTTTTTATTCATTCATTCTATAAATTGGTAATTTAGAGATTATTTATTGTTAATTAATTATTTAGGATCATTAATTGATTCATATGATCCTTATTTCTTATTGTCTTATTGTTCTCACACATGGGTTGATATTTTGAGTGCTTTAAGGTAGGTGTTTTCATAAATTTACATTGTTCTATAGACTATGTTTTCTCATTCATTTAAATTGGTTTCTAAAATGGTTAAAAATATGGTTTATTGGTTTATCTTGAAAATGATTTCGAAATGGTTTTAAATGAATGATTGGTGGAATATGGTGGTTTTGGTAACACTTATGAAAATGGATTTCTCCCTTGGTGTTGATATCATAAGTGGTTTCAAAGCATACTTTATGTGGTTTTAAAGATGAAATGATCTTTTAATGATTCTAATATGGTAAAAACATTAGTTATTTATGTTGAGGTAGGGAGTTATCCTCATGTATGAACTATTACCCACTAATCCTATTGTACTAGGGTAATTTGTGCACTAGGTATCCTAATTAGTGGTAAGAATTCACTCTTAGGAGTGAACAATTAACTCCTTAGCCAATTATAATAGGGTAATGTGCACACGAGGTGACCTATTGATCAAATAAATTGTATGAAGATCCTCAATGACTAGTAATGGATGTTAACCTTAGGTAAAGTTTTACTTGTTTTTATCCAAGAAATTTATGTTTGGAATATTTATGAGAATTCATTGAAAATTGGGATGATTGTTATGTTTTTCAATATGTGGGAAGGGTGGTTCTCCATGTTTTTATATTGAATTGTGTAAAATTTAATCTCATACCTTATCCTTGTTTATTTAAATTATTGTTTCATTTTATAATGTATTATTATGAAATACTTTGTGGGGACTTACTGGGATTGTTTTTATCACACTCTATATACACCTTTGGGTGTATGTAGATATTTTTTGGTCTGATGAAAGTAAAGTAAATGTTACGTACATTGGTGGTGGGTTTTCTTAATAAAAAGGTGTGTGAGTATGGAGGTGGATACATGTCACATAGAGTTATGGTTTTTTAATACTTGTGCTTTGGATTGGTGTTGTTGTTTTTGGACAGTTGTTTTTCTTTACTTTTATAACTTTTCTATTGTGGGATTGTATTGTCATACTGATATTTAATTTATTCATGTTATCATGTTTATGTCATATTTTGGAAAATATAATTGTCAAATGAAGTTATTGATGCCTTGGTGCTTATTTCAAGCCTATTGGGATAAATAAAACCCTTCAGTCTATGTCAGGGATGATTTGGGTTATAGGTAGTTGGGTGATCTGGGTTGGTTCATGAAAAACTGGTATTAGTGCATGTTTTTTTTGTTTTTATTATTGGTATGAATTTTCAGATGTCTTGGTATATAGGATATATGAAATTAGGGAATTAATGGGTAGTTTTGGAGTAAGTTTTTGGCCAGATCTCATCTCGATGAGCCTTAAGTTAGCATGAGTGGTCATGAAATGTGTCTTTTGGGATTTAGAGTGTTTGATCCTAGTATTTTTCCCATATATCCTTATAATTCTAGTTTAATTATTCTGTTTTAAGTTATAATTTATTGTTTTATATCATGTTCTTGTGTCTCTTATCAAATAATGCATAGTAATATACCCCCCAGAATATGTATAGTGAATCCTCAGAAGGGTGCTGTTGATGAACTATGGTAGGGAAATATCCCAGTTGATTAGAATATCATCGAAGAAAATGTGCATGCAGTCTTAGCTATAGACCACGGTGTGTAAACATCCACTAATAAGGATAAAGAGGTGGAACCTATAAGGGACAATGATATGAATTGATCCAAGGAGTTTCTTATTTAGAAACCAATATCTTTCTTGGAAAAAATAATACACAAGAGGTGGATTATTGACTAGGAAATATTGAAATACTCTTTGAATTATTAAAGGCCCATGATTCCATCAAGGAAAGGTGTGTCATCTTTAAGTTGGAAGGTCTACGTATAATATAGAGGGACTTTTTTGTTTTGTAAAAGAATCACGAGGGATTAGAGTGGAAATAATTCAAGGCCATATTCATCAAGAAATTCTCCCCAGAGTCCATAATCTTGGAAAAATCTATGGAGTTCCTCACCTTTGATCAAGGGAATCTGATAGTGATGGATTATTCTAATCTCTTCATCATGGAATATCTATTTTCACTTGAGTTTGAGTCGAATGATAAGATGAATGATCTGTAGTTTCTGATGGGTCTTTAACCTGATACTAGATCTTAAGAATTCATGATAAATCTCACTACCTTTCATAATAGTTTTAGTGAATCTTATAAAAAGAAGAAAAAGTGGAGTGAGCTTTGAAGTTGAAACTAAAGATTTGAATTAAATAATACTTTTTATACACCACTATCTAAGGTTTGTGGCATGAATTGTTACCAATGTGGGTAGATGGGGAACATGAAGTTCTTTTGTTCCATGCCTATAAAGACCTACAACTCATATGGATTCCTTGGACACTTTCATATGTTCTATCATGATTTTTATTCTCCTCTATTTGGAATAGAATCATCAACACCTATAGGATCTATGGTGTAGTCATATTCTTCATATGTAATAGGTTTATAACCACAATCCTTTAGAAAAAAGTAGTTACATGCATTGGAGGATTCTCCAATGGAAGTTGATGTAAGTTCAGTAGCCATGAGAGGTAAAATTTCCATTGCTTCAATGTTAGTGACTAATTTATTTGATACATGTACCTCTCACACCATTGTGTAAAATCATATGTTATATATCTTAAAACATCCAATATAATTCATTCTATTTGTTATGGAATTGGTGAAACCTCTAGGAAATAAGAAGGATCAGGGTTTCTTATGCCCCTCATTCTCTTTCTTTATGTGTGATATTAAGCTAGTTTGAGATTTTATGGTTCTATACTTGGACCTATTTGATGTAATTATCAGTATGGATTGGTTGATTTTTCACAAGGATTAGATTTATTGTTACTATCATCATGCATCCTTCACTACTACGGATGGGAATGACCATGTGTTTCAAGGAGATTGGAACTCAAGGTCTAGTCGGGAAAGACCCCTTTTTTAAGTTTCTAGTAGGTTGATGTATCTTTTTGCTATCAATTTGAGTCATAAATATTTTAGGGGTGAAATTCATATAGTAGTGAATGAATTTATTGAAGTTTTTTCTAATTACATTTTAGGTTTTACTCTAGAGAAGGAGGTGGATATATTGATTCACTTATTCAAAGACCCATGTTTTCCTGGACTAGAATTTTGAGCAGGAATTTTAATTTTTTCCTTTGGATGATTTGAAGGGGTAAAATGGTAATTTTAACTTATAAAATGATCTTATATGATTATTCCAACCACTCCATTGGTCCCAAAAAAGGTTTTTTAACCCAGGATAATAGTTTTGTGGAATTACAAACTGTTCTGATTTTTTTGGAATAATTAATAATTAATATTTAATGAATTTAATATTAATCTATTCTCACATGTTCGTTCAACTATATATTTTGATTGAAGTGTAATATTGAGATTAAATCTATACTATTGAGTCTAGATCAAGGAGTTTTTACTAGGTGGGGAATAAACTTATGTTGGACATTAGGGCCAGGCCTGGACCCCTTTTTCATTTTCTTTTCATTTTTTTATTCTCATTTTCCTTCTTGTATTTAATTTTTCCATCCATGTATTCTCATGTATGCACCCTTAGGCCTCATATGTTGAATAAATGAGATATAAAGGGATAGGGATAGATAGATAGAGAGAGTAAGAGGAAGGTAGGTTCCGCCGAAGAGCTTAGGAGGATCCAGATCATCATGTGGTTGTCGTGGACCTCAGAAACGGGAAAAATTTGAGGGGATTCTTCCCAAATGTAGGCCATTTATATGTTTTTCCATAAATCCCAATATTTTTAACACTTTATAGTTTTAAGTAATTACTATAATTTCTTAGGACCCCTTGAGGGTTGATCTATAGACTTTGGGGAGAAAACCGAGGTTTCCCATTCAGAAATCCCGATCACACGACATGTAGTTCAAGAACACATGCTGTGTGTTCTTCCAGTTTAGGGAATGTGATATTTTTTGAAGTACACACCATGTATGGGGTATACATGCTATGCACCAGTACATGGTATTGTAGCTAAGTACACAGCTAGATAGCATGTGTAGGGTCACTTGGCTGTGTATTGTACACAACTAGACCTTGTGTGGGTCACATGCATTTTAAAGGTACACGACAAGTCTATATACATGGACATGACTTGTAAGTTACACATATTGGTACCCTGTGTTGGGTACATGTGGTGTATATGATATACACACCATGTAATTGGGTTTTACATGTCATGTCTGGATAAATTACATGCCCAGGTGGAGCTTTGAGGGTACATGATGTGTACCAGGGTATACACATCGTGTAATCCTCCCTTACTACCCTTTTTAGGATTTTTAATATCTTTATGACCATGAGTTATAATTGGACACATGAGTATTCCATTTTGATCATTTTTATGAATAGATCACAATGGTATTACCCTTAGGGTTATTTGAGGACTCCTAGGAGGTGTTTCAAGAATTTTACTAAACAAAGAGGTTATTCCTCTAGAAATTAAATCCATCTATATTTTGAGAGTGAGATACTTGAATTGAGTTGGGATATGATCCATCTCTATAGTACGATTCTTAAGGAATTCTACTTTTACTCCAAGAGGATATCTTATATTTTTACCCAGAGGATCTTGTGTAGGATTCATCTACCTTCTAACTATTTTCGAGGGTCACCTATGGGATGCCTTTATTTACTTTCTACTAAGGGAATCAATTGTAGGATCCCTTTACATATTTAATATTTCTAAGGATTCCTCTTCCTAGTTACACTATTACTGAGGGCCCCATATAGGATGCATATTCCTATATACCGTTATGAGGATCCCATGTAAGATGTAACACCCTATGATTTCACAATACATTATATTTTTAAAGAAATAAAATAGCTTATATCACACGCATCACTGACTTGGCTTGAGTTACACGCAAGATTGAGTTTATGTGAAACAACACTTTAGTATTATAATTATTTATGTGATATATTTATAACTTATCCATTAAATATAATAATATGAATAGTAATGAATAATTTTTAAATGTTATTTATAATATATTTACATAAATAAACCATATTTATAATGAAATGTATGAGTTTCGGTAAAATAGTTATATGTTTATAAATATTATTTTCTTAAAGAACTACTTTTTATAGCCTTTTGTGAACAATGATAAAATTAATTTTAGACACTCATAGAAATTGAATTTATTAAAATAGTCAAAATTTTTGATTTTATAATATCAAAATTAGCCTAGGGTAAATTTTTAGTATTTTTTTGAAAAGTTTCAATTTTTGATGAATAGTGAAATTATTGCATTTTTGTTTAAAAACCGACTATTTCAATTAAATAATTATTTTATTTCAAAGTAATAATATATAAAAAATACACATATTAACCCATTTTATGTCATTATAATCATTTTTATAATATAATTAGATATATAAATTTATTGAACTTTTGAATGTCTCTTTTACCCGCCTTCTAACCACATTTGCAGGATTAGCATTAAACGTAGTTTTACCACTTCTATGAATTTAATTTAAAAAACAGAAATACATGGTTTTAATCAGTATGTAAAATTTGGTCTAATAGGATAAAAATAATTTTTGGTTAATAATAGCTTTTGAATTTTATTTACCACGGTTAAAGGTAAATAGGGTAATTTAAGGTAAAAATAATTTTATAATAATATAAAGTTACCCAAACAATTTTCCTAATTTTATTGTATAAGTGTTTTTCAACCCAAATAAATCTTAGGTTTAAAATATTATCCTTTCTAATCCACTTGTGTTAGATCAGTGCATTTATTATATTTTATTTAAAGAAGAGTTAAAAATGTCATAATCAAATTTTAATAACTATATAATTTTTAATATGAAGTTATATAAGTGATATGGTTGAATATAAATGTTATTTAGAAAGATAAAATTTTTATATACATAATGGTAATTTATTTATAATTTTAGTAAATAAATAATTAAATTAAATGATGACACAATGATGATGTAATACTTGATTTATTAAAGAAATAATCAATTAAATGATATTAATAATATTAAAATAAATATAATTTAAATTAATTAATGACATAAAATAATTTTATATATAAAATAGACATGTTAGTGACATTTTTTTAAGTATTTTTTCTAATTTATCATTTTTTTTTTGATATTTTTAAAAATGAAAATTTTGAATAGTAACAAAATGGACATAAATGATATTTTAAAATAAATAATATTTTATTAAATTTTATACAATTAATAAAAATATAAGGATTGTGCAACTAACTATTATAATTTCAAATATATCATGAATGATACTATTGGGGTTATTTTGGAATTTTATAGTAACTATATTAACCCTATAGTGTAAAAAGACAAGTTGTCACGGTAAGAGTTAAATTGTTTAACTAAGGGTTAAATCCAAAAGATAAGGTTACTTTTATGACCTATATATGTATTAAATTCATTGGTTGAGAGAATTTAGACCAATACTCATATTATACTCTAAATAACTCACTTTTTGTCTATTGGGAATCAAAAATCATTTTATAATAAATTAATAGTTTTGGAGTTTCCAAAAGTGACCCTCACCTTTCTTATAAAAGGGAACTTCTCCTTCTCTTTAATTCACACATCTAAATCCCTTTGGTTAAAAAAAACCCTACCAATTTCTCCTCAAAACTTCCCTAAATTCATACTAGAGGGCATAATTTGAGCATAAATCCAACCTAAAGAGTCCTTTTGTGCAAATAAAAAGGAGATGCTCAAAGAAGAGATAGTTATTTTACCAATTCAATTCAATTTGCTTTATTCTTCTACTTCCTTTTCCTAAGTTGTTTCCATAATAAAGTAATAAATCCATAATATAATATATTCTAATATTTTTTTATTATTATGGTACAAAAATATTACCCCTTTTACCCATACTACAAAAATAATATCACCATGCGTGCGTACGTACGACTTACGGTCTTCACATCGTGGTGTAAATTGTTTTTCATCTATACTCCATTTTGATGAGTATAAAAATGAATATAAAGGATTTAAATAATAAATATTAAATTAAATTATTTATTTATAATTCATATTCCATCCAATTCCATACCATTTAACCATTAAGGGCATGATACCACCGCTCGTGCATACGCATGACCTACTATCTCCACGACGCGATGGGATTCATCCTCTACATTAAGCATCAAAGAATGACTCTAAAAATATATATAATTAATAAGTATGAAATATATTAAATAATAATTCTACTAGAATAATATATATATATATATATATATATATAGACACACATACACATATGTCATTTACTTGCGTCCATTCGATACGATAAGAAAACAGAAACAATGTTCATGCGTACGTACGACTTACCGTCTCCATGAATGGTGTATTCCATTACACATATCTATATATTATATATATTTATATTATAAATATATATGATATATAAATCATGTTTTATATTTTGAAATTAATTAAATAATGATCTAAGTAATATAATCAAGAATAACAATTCAAAACACGTACGATAAACAAAGTAGTTATTACCCAAAACATTGTTTTAACTTTGAATTGTTAATAATAGGGTAATATAAAGTCATAAATGAATAATATATGCCATCATAAATATTATTATTATTATTTTAAAAGTTAATAAAATGTTTAAAACCATTATACAAGAGTTTCAGACATGTACGGAGAGTATCAGACCTAAGGTAAGGGACTTCGTATCACTTTTAATTTTCATGAGATATAAGCCATGTTCACCACATATTTCCTATTTGTGGTGTATGTACTGCCCCTATTATATTTTATATCATGAATACATTTATCATCATGGTATTTAATGATTTAGTTGAAGATATTGGGCTTATTATTTAAATGTTCAAAGTGGTATGAGATGCTTTGAATATTTAAATAATTAATCCTTTCTCCATTTCAATAGTCTTGATATTATTTAACATAACTATTTATATAGATATAAAAGGATTATAAATGAAATTTTATGTATTTTTTTAATATTCATTCATATATTTTCAAAAAGTAATCTTTTTAAGGTTTTATGTAAGAGACTCTTTAACTAAAACATCATTTTAAATGTTTTAAAAATTTATTCTTATAAATATTTATAATTAATGTCCTTGTTTTAAAAATGTTTTTAAAGATTTATTTATATGTATATGAATGTTTTAGAATGTTAATTCCTTTCAAAAGTTTTAAAGTGGTATGAGACACGTTGATGCAAAAATATCTTTTTAAATGTCTTCTTTTATAAGTGCCCGACTTTTGAATAAATGGTTTAAAAGAAAAAGGGGTATTTGTCTCAGGATATTTTTAATAGAGTATTTTCATCTATGTCAACATCATTTATTGGATCTTATTATTAATTGAGGTTGATCTATTATGATATCATTTACCATATTTTATTGAATGATTTATGATCAGTTTGATGGTGGATGTGATATTTAGATATTATTCTTGGTTTATAGTTAAAGTATTCATATTTCATATACTAGTTTTTAATACGAATGATTACTTTGTTTATGTTTCACTATTTTCATATGAAGAATGTATTTGACTTAGTAACTGACGGGCAGGGCCTGCTATAGCCCCTCGATGCATTGGTAGGTTTCATGAAACAAAATAGATATGGTTTTGTCGAAGGCCTTACCCATTTATTAGATTCTTAGCATAAAGCCTTGAAAGTATTAGATTCTTGGCATAAAGCGTTGACAGTATTAGATTCTTGGCATGCATCCTTGATAGTAGTAGACTCTTAGAATTAAGCCTTGATGGTAATCTTCAGATGTCCAACATTATGCATTCCCTCTTTATGATATTAGTTATTGATATTAAATGTGATTATTCGACTATTAGAATATCTATGTGAATGTTTAAATGAAATTATTTGATTTATTCTTGCAAAATTATGTTCAAGTTTATGTTTAAATGGCTTGTGTTTCAGTTTTATACCTGCCTTAAAGTTTATGGTTATTTATGAAAGCTTCTGCTATATTTTTTAACCTTATTGAGCATCTTATATCACCTCTTTCTTATGTTTTATTTTCTCAGGATTCCAAGATGTTTATTATGATTTATATGAGAGGTTAAGCTAGAAGAATAATGGAATTATCAAAGGATTATCTATATTTTATTTTATGTTTTAAATTGTAATATAAAGTCCATATATGTAATCTATTTTCCTAGACTACTAAACAGATCGGTCCTTCGGGATTTGATTCCTTATAGTCATGCCAATGTATTAAAATAATGCACCGACTCTGAGTATTTGGGGTTTGGGTGTTACATATAATGACTCTATTTAATTACCATCAAGGATACCATGCAGGATTCCTCCTTTTACCTTCACATATGAGGATCCCAATTAGGATTCCTTTACTTATGTGTAGACCTAGAGGATCCCAAGTAGGATTTCTCACTAGTGTTATGACTTAGGGGACCCAATGGGTGCCCTAATGTTTGACCAACCCTGATCTAGTGCAATGTGGGTTTGGGTAGTGATGATGGTAGGTGTCAATTTAAAATCCATACTAAACTTGTAATTCCAAGAGGCTGTGACAGTAGTGGTTGGTTTAGGCATTCATACACCCTCACTCTTGTATTTATGCATTCACTTATTTACTATTAATGCAATGATGGTTATTAGAGGTGCTTCCTAGTTTGTGGATAATGTGCCAGACATTATGTAGTATATTTTTATTATTAGGATGCCTAGATGTACTTATGGGAGTTTATATTATGAGACTTTTGATCAGATATTATCATTGGTATGATTATATATGCTTCATAGGGTCTGTCTACTAAGAATTTTTATCAGATATTATTATTAGGATACCCAGATCTACTTCCTAGGGTCCAGATTCTAAGCATTTTGATTAGATATTATCATTGGGATTCCCATATTTACTTCATAGGGTTAGGATTATGAGCCTTTTGATCAGATATTATTATTGGGATACCCATATGTACTTTTTAGGGTCAGGATTTTGAGCCTTTTGATCAGATATTATCATTGGGATGCCGATATGTACTTCCCAGGACTAGGCTGATAATCCCTTTTCAATTCACTATTATTTTATCATGATACCCAGACATACTTCCTGGGATCCATCATTGAGTGATACATGGGTTCCTTTTATGAGATTCCTTAGATAATATCACAAGTTAAACGAGTTGATAATATTCTATGAGCGACACTCGAGTTCCTTACATGGAATTCCTTGGACAAACTCATAAGTTGAATGAATTATTTATTAATTGAGTGATACTAGATCATCATATAGGAATTCAATGAAAAAACTCATAGGGTATATGGATTATTTATTCCTTGAGTGATACTAGATTCCCATATAGTAATTCCATGGATGGTTTCATAGGGAATATGGATTATTTATGCCTTGAGTGAAATTGGATTTCCATGTAGGAATTCCATGGATTAACTCATAGGGAAAATGAATTATTTAATGATTTTTTATCATCATCTTACATATACTACTTGGTTATGTACATCAGGTTTTGATTTTATTTATATAAGTAAAAGATCAATTTTTATAAGATGTATAGTTATTAACTAAGATCCTTTATTATAGTGATTAGAGGTGAGTATAGGTAAACTCAGGGTTAGGACATGTATCCCCCTGAGATGACGTAGCTTGATCATATAAATTTTCAGAATTGGATGAAGCAGATATTATCGATCAGGATTAAATACCCAAGGATAGAACTAATCATACACAAATTGAGTGGTATGACATCTATCTCAATACCCTTTTTTCTAAATGTTCATATGGTCGAGATTATGGACCTGAGGATCGACTGCTATTGATGTATGTTATTTATTTTGCCTTAATCATGTATATACATATTTTTGTGTAAATATATATTTATAGGAATATATATATATACACACTCACACACATAAATAGATATATACATGAGGATACATTTCCTAGTTGATCGGGATCATAAACCCAGGGATCAATATAGTTTCACTTGATATATTTGATTTATCATTTCAGTTATGTCTCGACTAGGATGATCATATTGCATGAGCATACACTTATGATAGAAGATTTATTGGTTCATCATTAGGGTGGCCTATTGAGATTATTTATCACCTATATATATTCACCTCAGTGTGTGTACAGACCTTATGTATACTTTTTAGGTTGAACACAAATTTCATGATGAATAGGGATGAGGCCTAAGGTTGCATGATTGAGCGGAGCTCCTCATGTGGATTATTTTGATCAGGTTGGAGCAGATTGATAGTGTCATAAAGACCGAGTATGTTATTTGGATCAAATTTAAAAGGAGGGACCTTTCTATTTTCATTTATGTAATCCTATATATGTGGTCGACATAGTGAGTGACCAGTGTGGTATGTATGACATCGATGTTTGATCTTTTATAATATTTCATTTATTATTGCATCATGTTCTATTTTAGTTTATTTATCGCTTCTGTACTCTATTTATTACTCCTATGAATGATATTTGGTTATTTCTACTATTTTTAATCTAATATGAGGGTATAGTATCTTCATTGTTTGACCTTTAGACCCTCACTGCTAGTTGGTAGCCTCTAGCGTACATGGAACTATGCTTGAGGCATTGTGGTGAACCAGCTCAGAGCACCAGTTTAGTTGAATCTGAGTTGGGAATTTACAAATACATATTAGGGGTGTTTCTTTTACTATTGTATTACTATTTGGGATATGATATATAAGAGTATTAGGAATGTTTCAGATCCTATGAAGGATGTCATACAAGTGAGTCAAGAACACTCATTCCGATAAGAATTCCTATTTTCTAGGGATATGAGATTATTGTTATGATCTATGATGTTATAGTTGTATATAATTTTAACTTTAATATATGCATGTTTTATGTGGATTTTATGATTTATTAAGGATTCTTGACTCTTTTCCTATTACTAAGAGGCCAGTAATTGATTTTGAATCTTGGTCGGTAAGGGAAAGTGGTGTCTCATGAATCATAATTTTCATGTAGGATTCACATTTTATAGGCATGCTAGTGTGTGATTTTATTGACGATAGAGGAATATTGTTTAAAGTGTTAACAAAAACCTAAATAGTGTTTCCATATATAGGTTTTTGGTATAATTCTACTCAATTGGTCCAAATTACATATATATTTCATTATAATTCTAGGTGATGTGGATCTACATTAAGATGTTTGATAGTGAGGTTGATGAGTCAGTCCTCATGAAGGGGATGTGTAGTGAAGCTAGTAGGTAGATAAGGCACATTATTACCATGTTTTGAACCCCTCATAGGGTGTTGTTTAATAGGTTCAGTTATTTAAACACCATTAAAAACCTATATGATGTTCTCCCGCATAGCTTGGAATGACATTCTACTCAACTAACCTTCATTTGTGGTTATCAAGTCAGATCTCTAAGTATGATTTCTTTAAGTACTAGGAAGTTTCTAATGAAATTTACCTTGAGTGAGTATTTCCATATACTTAATCCCAGTGAATCCCATTTCAATATATCTTCTACATAGATATTGTGACCTCCATGGAGAATTTTCTTATGAGGATTCTCATAGAGGATCAAGGACTTAGTAGGCTGATGTTGGTAGTTTTGAACCTTATAGGCTAGTGTTATCTTTACCTCCCTTGGCCATGGTTTAAATTTGGGATAAGTGGTTATAAATAGGTACCCTATTCTGATAATTGATTAATAGGACTAGGTGGGAGACCTTGTGGCCCTTAGTTTTGACTCAAACTATTATAGGTCGATGTTCATTTTGATCTAGAGAAACCTATGAGAGAGGTTATCCTAAGTTTATGGATGCATTATTATAAAATGATCTTGTTTATATGATCATTTAAGACCAATTCACAATTATTTATTGGGTTTTGTGATATAGGTAGGTCGATTCATTTGGTTTATGAGAAATAACTTAGGATGCTTGTGTTTTGTGACTGAGTTCAACAGGTAGGACTAAATCGGGTACCTGGACTAATCAACCAATGTTTCTTCTATTATTAATGTAGTCATAGCACAAGTAGATTCTCATGACTAGAATAAAGATGAGTGATGGGTGTTCATGGAATAAATTATGGAACGAGTAAGGTGCTATATTTTGAAGAAGAGTTTTAATGTAGATTCTAGATTGTTTGAACTGACATTCCATGTAGCATGGTCATCTTCGTTTTGGAATCATATGACTTGATGAAGTATGAGTTAGGTGATAAGGTACACTCTGGTTGTGTGTGGTACCATTTAACGTATAAATCAGTGAGTGGTAGTATGTGAGCCAAGGACCCATGGTTTCAAAAACTTTACATGTGCATGGTTGTCCAGGATATGTGGATAAAATGAAAAATGTCCCTCTATGGTAGAAGATACATCAAGAATGAATTGAGTGCTATGATATGGTTAGCCTGTGACTAGACCTAAACACACATTGTTGGGAGATGTGGTGTCAAGAGTTATTTTAAAGAAGGTATAGACTATTTTGATGTGAGTGTGGCTCAAAAAATCTATACATGCCTTTAGATGGAATATTAGTGTAATTCTAGTTAGATATGATCATTATCTATCTTGAAATATACTTGAGTATTCTGATACAACATGAATTATATGTCGAACTTCTTTTATTTTAAATATCCGTTCTGGTTTGATAATGGAACCTATTGATCTTGTGCTCATGGAGTGGTATAAGGTAATATATATGATGGGGAGTGCACTGTTTCCCATTTGAGGATGGTGAACCTCATTTTTAGTTAAAATTTGGCATTTTACAAAATCCTTTGAGCTTAATGTTTGTTTTTGAGATGATGATAAAGGTATTCCTATGGCAGGGAGTACTAGATTGGTCATAGTTAAAAATCTTCCTTGATGGAAGAGTTTTTGAAACTATGAGATCAATCATTGGATAGTCAAGATAGAGTAGTTATGAAGATTCTTAGGATGATAGAATGGTTGCTAGTTTTACCACCAAGTATTTTCAAGGATGATAAGGTTTATGGTGGGGCGACTATAAAGACATCTATTTTTTCATATTGGAATTTTGAGAAGAAACTTGATTTTTTCCCTTTAGATTCTTATAAGGGTTAAAATGTTAATTTTAACCTATAATATGATCTCATATGATTATTATAGCCACTCTGATGGTCCTAGAATAGGGTGTTTACCCTAGTACATGAGTTTGGTTTAATTCTGAACCATTCATATTTTCATGGAATAATTTATATTTAATATTAAATTAATTTAATATTAATTTATTCTCACATGTTAGTTCGAATATATATTTTTAATGGTGCATTGTATTGAGATTACATCTCTTCCATTGAGTCCATAACTGGTATTTTTTCCTAGACTGGGCATAAACTCATGTCAGGCACTGGAGTCAGGCCCTATTTTCTTTTCTTTTCTTTTCTTCTTTTTCTTTTTCCTTCTTTTCTTTATTTTCTACTTCCTTAGATTCTCAAGTATTCACCCTTGGGACTCTTATTTCATGTTACTTAGAGATAAATTGATAGGGAGAGAGTTAGAGAGAGATGAAGAGGCAGGGAGGTGCCTCTATAGAGCTTGTGAGGAGCCAAATCATCATGGAGTAGTTATGGACTATGAAAATGGGTGAAGATTTGACAGATTCTTCCCAAAGGTATGAAATTTATAATTTTTATAGTAAATCATCATATATTTACATCTTTATAGTTTTATATCCTTATTATCACTTCTTAGGACCCCTTGAGGGTCTATCTATAGCCTTTGGGGAGAAAAATGGGGTTTTGGGCTGATTTGAGGGGTTTCCCTTTTGGAAATCTAGATCACATGATGTGTCATTTAGGAACACATGCCGTGTGTAATTCCCATTTGGGGAAGATGATATTTTTTTAAGTACACATTGTGTATGAGTTGTACAAGCCATGTATTAGGACTCAACTGTGCAACTTATTACCTAGCCAGACAACCTGTATAGGGGTACATGGTTGTCTAGAGTACACAGCCAGACCCTGTGTGGGTCGTAGGCCATGTAGATGTACATTGACAGCCTATATACATGGATAGTCCATGTGAGGTACACATGTAGGTTCCCTGTGTAGGATAAATGTCGTGTACTTGGATAAAACACCATGTACTCAAGTTTTAGACACAAAGTTTGAGTGAATTACATGCCCAGGTGGAGCTTCGAGGGTACATGCCATGTACTAGGGTATAATGCAATGTACCCCTCCCTTTATACCCTTTTTAGGTGTTTTCATATATTTATTCATATGAGTCATAATTGGAAACATGATTAGTCCATTTTTAGTGTTTTTCCATGTTGATTGTAATGATATAACCCTTAGGGTGATTTGAGGACTCCTAGGAGGTGTTTCATCCATTTAAATAAATAGAGAGGTCCTTCCTTTAGTAATTATAACCATCAACATTTTGAGAGTGAGATCCTTGACATGAGGTGAGCTATGTGACAACTCTCCAGTATGATGTTCAAGGAATTTTACTTTTAGTCCAAGAGGCCATCTTATCTTTTTACCTAGAGGAACCCAATGTAGGGTTCCTCTACCTTATTACTGTTACCAAGGGTCCCCTATGGGATGTATTCAATAACATGTTGAACAGGGGAATCCCTTGTAGTACCCCTTTACCTATTTACTATTTCTGAGGATCTCTTTTAAGAGGCCTATTCCTACTTACACTGTTATTGAGGGTCCCTTGTTGGACACCTCTTCCTAAGTACTATTTCGAGGATCCCATGTTGGATGCCTCTATTTACTTACCTTCAAGGATCACTGTAGGATTCCTCCTTTTACCTTCACAGTTGAGGATCTTGAGTATGATTTATTCACTTATATTTAGAACTTGATGATCCCAAGTAGGATTCCTCTCCAGTTCCATGACTTAAGGGACCTAGTGGGTGCCTTGATGTTTGACCTACCCCGATCCAATGAAATGTGGTTTTGGGTAGTGATGGTAGAGGGTGTCACCTTAGAATTCATACCAAAATTTTAAGCCTAAGAGGATATAAAAATAGTGGTGGTTTTAGGTGTTCATCCACCATCACTCTTGAATTTATGCATTCACTTGTTTACTACTGATGTAGTGATGATTACCAGAGGTTATTTCTGGTTTGTGGTTGATGTACCTGATGTGATGGAGTATATTTTTATTATTGGTATTCCCAGATGTACTTACTGGGGTCCTAATTATAATAATTATAATAATATATTATCATTGGCATACTTAGGTATACTTCTTGGGGTCCAGATTCTGAGCCTTTTGATCAGATATTATTATTGGGATTCCCAGATACACTTATTGGGGTCCAAATTCTATGAATTTTGATCAAATATTAATGTTGGGATTCTCATATTTACTTCACGGGGTCCATCTTTCAATCCTTTTGATCATATATTATTATTGTTATGCCCATATGTACTTCCTAGTGTCCTGATTCTAATCCTTTTGATCAGATATTATCATTATCATGCCCATATGTACTTCCTGGGACTAGGATTATGAGACATTTTCTATTGACTATTATTTTATCATGATACCCAGACATACTTCTTGGGATCCATCCTTGAGAAATACTTTGGTTACTTTTATGGGATTCCTTGAAAGGGATCATTGGATAAGCAAGTTGATAATATGCCTTGAGTGACACTCAAGTTCCTTACACAGAATTCCTTGGATGGGATCATAGGTTGAATGAATTATTTATTCCTTGAGTGATATTGTATTCCTATATATTAATTCCATGGATGGAATCATAGGGAAGATGGATTATTTACACCTTGAGTGATACTGGATTCCCAAGTAGAAATTCCATGAAAAAACTCATAGGGACTATAGATTATTTATTCCTTGAGTGATACTGGATTCCCATGTAGGAATTCTATGGAAGGACTCATAGGGTAGATGGATTATTTATTACTTGAGTGATACTAGATTCTCATGTTGGAATTCCATGGACAAACTCACAGGGTAGATGGATTATTTACACCTTTAGTGACACTGGATTCCCATATAGGAATACCATGGATGGACTGACAGGGAATATGTATTATTTACTATATTCCTATATAGGAATTCTATGGATAGACTCATAGGAAAAATGAATTATTCAATGCTTGTTTATCATCATCTTACATGGACACCTTGGTTATGTACCTAGGGTCCCAGTTTTATTTATATAAGTAAAATATACATTTTATAGGATGTAAGAATATTACATGGAAGCCTTCATTATAGTTATTGGAGATGAGTATGGGTGAACCCAGTGTTAGGACATATACCCCCCTATGGTGACGTAGTTTACTCAGTGTAATTTATAGTGCTAGATGAAGTTGATATTGTTGATTGGGATAATGGAACCAAGGATTGAATTAATCATACAAAACTTGAGTGGTATGACATCTGGCACAGTTCACTTTTTATAGGATGTTCATAGTATTGGGATTATGGACCCAAGGATCGACTGCTATTGATTTATATTCTTTCTTTCACCTTATGCATGTATATACATATTTATGTAGAAGAAACATTTCCCATTTGACCAGGATCACAGAACTAGGGGTCAACTGTGGTTTCACTTGATATATTTGATTTATCATTTCAACTATGTCTTGGCTAGGCAGAGCACATTGCATGAGAATGCACTTATGATAGAAAAATTATTATTTCATCATTGGGGTGGCCTAATGATATTATTTCTCACCTCTATACATGCACCTCAATGTGCATGAAGAACTTATACCCACTTTTTAGGTTTATCATAGATTTCATGATGGATAGGGATGGGGCCCAAGGTTATATGATTGACTAGAGCCGCTCGTGTGGATTCTTTTGATCAGGATCGATAAGATCGACAGTGTCATGGAGACTGGGTATGTGGTCTAGTTTTGAGTTTGTAGGAGATCCCTATACTTTTATTTTAGTTTCCTTTATGTACTCCTACATATGTGGTCAACCCATTGGGTGACCAATGTGGTATATATGACATATCTATTCGGGCTTTTATAAAAATTAATTTATCATTACAACATATTCTATTTTAGTTTATTTATATTTTCACACTCTATTTACTAATTCTATGAATTATATATAGTGATTTCCACTATCATTACTCTGATATGAGGGTATATTATCTCTATTATTCCACCTTTATACCCTTGCTACTAGTCACTTTCCTCTGGTGTGTGGAAGGCATGCTCAAGGACTTATGAAAAACCATCTCGGAGCACCAATTTAGTAGAATCTGGGCTGGGACATTATAAATTAGTACTAGGAACTCAGTCAATATCAATGAAATCTTACCATATACCCCCATAGGAGTTGAAATAACTGAAAATTAAATTGGATGATTCATGAGACAAAGCCTTTATACACTTAATTATGTTACCTTGGGAAGATCCTGTGATTTTTCTAAGAATACTGATGGGAATCTCTACTTATGAATTGATTATCCAAAGATCAATCAATTAATAATTAAGAATAAATATCCCTTTCCCTTTGATCATTTAAAAAGGGAAAAGTGGTTATCGAATATTGTTCTTCAGTTTGGTTACCAATATCCTAGAATTAAAGAGATGGATATTGTAAATACCACCTTTAGAAGAAGGTATAGACATTTTGATTACCTCATGGTTATTTTTGGCCTAACAAACACTCTTACCATCTTCATGGAATCAATGAATCATATTTTCCACCAATATATTGACACTTTTTTCTTGTTGTTTGTGGATGATATCTTGGTGTTCTCAAATACCATGAGAGTTTATATGGTTATTTATGGATCACATCATATTTTAACCTATGAGAGGAATTAACCATCTCATGAATTATAACACATAACTATTTTCCATTCCCTTAAGAGTTGAAAAAATATATCTTTTGGCAAAATTTTATCTTCTACTTTAACGATAACATTTTGGGTTTCATATTTTCTCAAAAATATTTGAATCTATGGTAGGGACGATCAATGTAATATCGAATGTTGTTAAAATTTATCATTAAATATAATCCAAGAAAGGATAATGTGGTTGATAACACTATTAGTAGGAAGTTTAATTCTTATCATCATAATCATCATCATCATTTATTTAAAATACAAAAGGGAAGGTATAAGCAAAGGGGCCAAAGAGAGAATCCCAAAATAAAGGAAAGAGCTACAAAGGTCTAAATTAATGCAAGCCTAGAGCATCCCCTCTAATCAGGTTCCCCCCTTCAAGATAGAAATAAAACACATCCGTGAAAAAAAAACACAGAGACCTTGCACTATCATCGAGGCCAGATAACCAGCGACCTTATTCCCCTCCCTCCACGTGTGAAAAAGGATGTGTCATTGTTGATGATTTTTCTGCATCTCCTTAGTAAATAAGTATCTGACCAGGTGGTTCTATGCTTACCATTCATGGAGTCATGAAGGATGAGATAATTGGTATCAATCATTCCAAGAGTGATACCTCGATGCCTGTAGATCTATAAACCCGTGAGCATAGACATGGTCTCAAACAAGAGTGAATGACCTCTGCCAAAATGAGAAGGAAATTCAAGGATGATATGCCCTCTAGGATACCAAACCACATCACCACATTTCATGTCATTCAAAGAGAAAGGGTCGTCAAAGTTGAGATTCAATCCAAGCGAGTGGGGAAGCCATCTGACCCAGTGACCTGACTTTAGAGGGATCTGATTAGGAAGCCCTGCCCGAATAGAGTGAAGAGAGGGGGTCTGACGCCATTTGTTGCATGAGTGAACCATATCAAGGAGGAGAAACCTGGTCCTTCCCACTAAATTCCTAGTGGAGCATTGAATCCCTTCATTCCTAGCTTGGTTCCGAGCCATCCAAATACACCAACAGCCCGAGGTAAGAATCATAGCGCAAGCATTCCCCTCTGAGACTCCTTCCACAACACCATGAAACCACCAAAAAATAAAGGGAAGGTCCCTTAAAGCCTCAATAAAAATACCATGAAATCACCAAAATCCTACCACACCTGGCATGCCCAGTTACTCCTAAAGAAGAGGTGGGCAGAGTTTTCCTCCATGGGGACCCTGCATCACAGACAATAGGAGGACAAGCTGATACCTGAGCACTTCACATTATTGTACATAGATAGTGACCTATTCCTAATGCACTAGAGGATAAAATTAAATTTAGTTTGAACCTAGTTAACCCAAATAGTCATGATCCATGGATCCTACTGGTTCACACAAGTAGACACTATAAGGCCCCAACCTTAAACATTACATAATATTGAATTAAGTTAATAATTCACATTGAGGATATTTTTAGGTTTAGATTTTTATATAATTAGGCCATAACTATTACATTACATCTCAAAAATTACAAAGTAGACACTTCTACTTAGTATCCATTTTTTTCATAAAATAAAAATTCTTAAAAGAAAATAATAATTCTTTTCTTGATATAAATCTTCTTGAGTTCTTCATTTCTCTTACCCTACATTATACCCTGTAAAAAACATATCAAAAACTTGGGATGATCATAAAAATCTCAGTAAGGGTTATAAAATAATGAAATAAAACATTAGTTCACCAATACATACAAAACATAAGCTCTTTAACATACCTCATGAAATCATAATATTTATGAATAACACATAGAAATCATAAATCATAAAGGAAACTTGTGGAATCCATATCAAAATTACATTGTATATTTCACATCTATGTAGAGAGTTAAATTTGGAATACCCATCATAGTATATTCCCTAATTCTCTTAGGAGAAACTTTAACTTTTTACCTCCATCATGTTACCTAATGCATTTGAGAGCTATCTCAGGCTCACCTGCCATAGGTTTATCACGTAACCACCCATAAATGTAAACAATTTCCAAGAACCATAACATATTCACAACACATAAATCAAACAAAAAGGAAATATAACATTTCCACATTGAAATCACAATATATCATTTCCAGATGTTGACATAATCAATGCTTTATCAAACCATTTTCAAAACCATTTGAAACATTTAATAAAGAAATTTTTGAATCAAAGTGTCCCATACCACTTTTAAGATTTTTAAAGAAATTTTAATTTCAAAACATTCACATCCATATAAATAAATCCTTAATTTTTTTTAAAATATGGACATTAATGAGAAATATTTAAAAGAATAAATCTTTAAAACATTTAAAAAGATATTTTAGTTAAAGAGTTCCTAACCAAATGAGAGATACTTGAATACAAATAATTGAGGAATAAAAACTTTATAATATCATGAAAGTAAAGGGATTCATGATATAATATTCCAAAGGAAATTATTAACACCATATAAAAGTTAATTGGTGCATAAAAACAATGAATTCGCAATGGAATGTAAATTGAGATGAAATCCCTTATAAATAATGTATCCTTAGATTGAGAATAAATAAATTACATAATTATGTGTGAAAAATATAAATACACTCAATATGATTGTATATTAAGTGTAAATAAATCAGAGTACATTCACACATGTTCTTTTAAAAACAAAACTAATGACTTCGATGTTTAACTCAATGAATTGAAATTGAGTTAAGATTACCCTTATCAAGTTCATATCAACGACATGAGAATTTATCAATGGAGTGATTATGCATATCAAAAGTATATCCACACAAAGGTGAGTGTAAATTAATACATAAATAAATAAATAGTTATTTCACACATAATCATAGCATGACATAATTAATAATTAGATGATTAACACAAGAAATGGAAATTGGATTAAAAAGTTCTCTTACAGAAATTCAACAGCCTAATGACATCACTTTAAAATTCAGAAAATGATATGATGAGAGAAAAAAGGGTATCTAATCACATGGACATAAAATTTACATTAATAAGGATAGATAAGAACATATCCCAACATAAGAAAAAGGAAATTAAAAGACACGACATAAAAGAAGTCTTTGATTAAAAGAGTACGGTGAAAGGTTCCCTTACCGATTTGGTAACTTACAAAACATACCCCCCATGAAGGAAGGATCATAAAATGAATACGTAAATACCCATAAATTAAATTATATTACAAAATTAATACAATCATGGTCAGTACATACACCACACAAAAAAAATAGTTGCAAATATAGCATGAATCTCATGGGAATAAAAAGTGAGATGAAAACCCCTTACCACGTTGTAATCAATCGATTCATATGTCAAAAAGTTAATAACCACCAAATTAATCACATAATAACATGAATATAAATATAATCATGATAATATATATCAAATGTAAGTACACAATACACTACATGTAATAAATAAGTGGCAAACGATGGAAATCTCATAGAATTAAAAGTGAGATAAGAAACCCTTTACCGCGTTGTAATCAATCAAGTCATATGAACAAAAGTTAATAACCACAAAATGAATCACAGAATAACATGAATATAAATAGAATCATGATAATATATATCAAATGGTATTATAAAATACAACACATACAATAAATAAGTGGTGAATAATGGAAATCTCATGGAATTAAAAGTGAGATAATAAACCCCTTACCTCGTGTATGACTTGACTCATACGTTCTGTGTTCTTCCTGAATAATAAAATTAAGTTAATTTATAATTAATTAAGAACATTTTAAAGTTTATTATTCCTTTTTTTTTCACTTATTACCTTTCTATAACAATTAGTTAATTATTTGAGTTCATATCAGACATTTTGTCGATGTTCGGAACTTTAGTAAAAAACAAACTTGTTAATATTACAAATTGTCCATGTGGTAAAAAGTAAATTATATCCAGAATGATATTAATGATTTATATATCATATATATAATATATATCTAGTGTATATTTATTTATAATATTCCATATCATTTAGAGTTAAGAAATTAAATGCACCGTTCATGGAGACAGTAAGCCGTATGTACGCATGGAAGCTACTTTTATTTCTATTTTATATTTAAAAGAATGAAAAATTAATAATACATAGGTATATTTTAATTAAATTATAATATCTATGTTATTTAATTTAATTTAATTAATCCTTTATACATTCCATGTATGTCATGAATGAGTCATATCACTTTGAGGGGGCGGTAGTCCGCACTTCCTCAAATGAAATTATTGTATTTAACCATTATGGAAACCATAAAGTTATGATACAAATGAAAAATACATAAGTATAGAGAAAATATAAATATAATATATATCACATTTAAATATAGTTCCATCTTAATTTCCACCATAAGAGGTGGTATGAGAATATTTAATAATCATCATTTCGTGAGGCAGTAGTTTGCCGTCCACAGAAACAGTATGTTCTTTACCCATTAGACGAAGGTGTGTGTAAGTTTAGTTTGAATACATATCATATAAAAACCTAGAATATTTAGGATACTGGTTTTTTTATAAAATAAAGGAACAAAAAGAGTTTAGGGGGTTGGAGAAGTAAAATAATAGAAAAGAACTTAAGAGAAGATGTTACCTTTAAATTGGGTAACTCCCTTTGGTTTGAACCAAAAGGCCTCCTTGAAGTGCCTTATACCTAGGGTAAGGCTTCTAGAAGGTAGAGAAGAATTCAGGGAGATTAATTGTACAGAGTTTGGACAATACAAGAGGATTTAGAGGTGTGAGTAATGGGTTAGAGGTGATGGATTTTTATAAGGGGGGGGAGGGTCTCTTTAGAAAAGTTTGAAAATATTATTTTATTATATATTGATTTTCGGTTTCTAAAGGTCAAAAACTTATTAAAGTCAAATATAAAATTACTATTATTTGAAATAAAATCATCCAATAATAATTGGAAAGTTTTTGGATATTTTTTTAGTATTTATAATCTTATTTATTTAAATCATTCATTAATGAGGTAGACATTGCATCATTATTGGTTCATAAATAATTTTATTTATTTGATGTCTAAAAATTATAAAAAAATACCATGATGTAGGAAATAGTTTTATCTTTAAAATTAATATTTATATTTGAATAGATAACTTATATAACCACATGTAAGAATTTATTTAATAAAAGATATATGTTTATGTCATTTTTATCGTTATTTTAAATTAATTAATATAAAGTTTCATTATCACCCTTAAGTGGCTCCATGGGGTCCCAAAATCGACCCAAGTATGACCATGGTCAGAAATGTATCAACTAATAGAATTAGGGAACATTTTAGGGTAAGTTAATATTATTATAATATTATTTTTACCTTGAATTACCCTATTTGCCTTTAACCGCGATAAATAGAAGTCAAAAGTTACTACTCACAAACAATTATTTTCATCTTATTGAACCAAATTTTACTTAATAATAACAACCATGCATATCGGATTTTCAAAATTTAATTCACAGAAGTGGTAAAATTTCATTTAAATGAAAAAGTCGGTTTTTTAACTACTACTTAGTGTTTTCACTATTCATAAAAAATTGATGTTTTTCAGAAAAATACCAAAAATCCAGCCTAAGATATATTTGATATTTAGAATTAAAAAATTATTTCTATTTTACCAAATTAAAAACATATAAGTTTCATTAATTAATTTAAAATTAATTCCTGATGTCAAAACAAAAAGCGTGTTTTTTAAGAAATAATAACTATCAAAAGATTGACACTTTTTTATGTCCAATTTCAAAGTAAAATTACCTCTAATGACCAAAATTGTATTAAATGGTAAAAATATAATCTAATTAAACTTTAAAACCAATTAAAAATATAATATAACTATATAAATAAATTAAATTAAAAGGCAATTTTGAATTAAAATACAGTATTTTTCACTATACATTAAAAATGAATTTTATTAGAAAAATACCAAAATTTCATCCAAAGTAAATTTCTATGCCCCTATTCTAAAGAATAATATTATTTTTTAAAATAGAACATATACAAGTGATAAAAACTAGATTTAAAAACGGTTCTCTATCAAAAGGAAGTAAATCGACTCCTTAAAGAATATTAGAGTATATATGCTTAAAATTGGATTCTTTCTTATTTTAAGCCTCTAAAATTTATTGGATAAATGTAAAAACATTTAACAAACATGTATAATCATATTTTAGTTAGTCCCGGTCATTCCCACCAATAAAATGACTATGCATTAACTAAAATTTAAAATAATAATAATATTATATTATTTTTTGGTATAACTTAACGTTGTGTGTAACATAAGATTTCAAAGAAACTCATTGTTGCATATCTGGTATGCCATCGAACATAGAATCCCATTTAAATTAAAATTAATATTTAATTCAGAAATATTAATAAATATGAAAATTTCATATTCCTTATTTACCTGGGATGTTACATCCTTCCCCCCTTTTGGAAATTGCATCCTTGCAATTTTAAAATTGGGCTTGGAAATTTTATTAGAAGTCCCACATAGAAAAAAGAGTAAATAAAACTATCACTTTAAAAGAAATAAAGAGAAGTAAAAATGTCACTCAAGACAACCCGTACTAGGATTCCTTGAAAATAAGGATATAGAGGAGAAACTAAATGTCAAGTTTTTATGGAGAGTGATAAAAAAAATGACCCGGAGAAAGTTAAAAACAAGAAAACCACAAACTTGTGATGGGCTAAATGGTCTTTGGTTTCTCAGTAGGAAAAGTAAACACACAAAGATTTTGTTTTAAGTTTCATTTCATAAATTTGAGGAATTTATTTATGATCTTAACTAAAAACATAAGGAAACATACTTACTTGTAATGTAGACTTTCATCCTTTACTAAATTCCTACCACAAACTCATCTTTTCTCTAAACGACAAGTATTCAAGATGACTTGGTCACACCTAAAGTGCTAGAATGAACTTCTAGAGAATCACATAATCTACAAAATATGAACCATATATTTCCTCTGTCTTTAGAAATCAACCAAAACCAAAATGGTTAGTACAAGATCAAATAATCCCCAAAAAAGGATAATACTTTATAAAAAGAAATACTACTCTTAATCCCCAAAATTCGACAAACCATACCCAAAGTTTGGAAAAGACCATTCAATAAAAAAATGTCCTTAAAATTATTCAAAGTAACCCAAACTAAGATTATAACCAAAAAACTCAGAAGTATTTAATTACATATTCTTCCATAGTAAATCTTAACATTTATCTCCAAATAACATCGACTACTCTTAAAGTCTCATACTGAAGTGTAATTAACCAAATCACATATTCTCTATGATAGGTTAATCATTTCCATAAATAACCCAAATCACCATATGTCCATAATAAAAAACATATATTCTTCCAAAATAAAATTCCACCATTACTCCTCAATTGAAATCCCAAAGTATTCTATTTTCCTTTGGAATATTGTTTCCCAAAAAGAGAAAATGTCTTCCAAAATAACCTTTATCACTTAATCCCAAAATCATTTTCCTATACTAAGGATATCCATTTGATAAAACATAAGATCCCAAATCAACTTATTCTTTATTAATAAAATCATTTAACTAAAATGAATAAGTCATAATAACCAAGGACTTCACGTAGTCCAGTGGTAGGTGATAAATTCCAATTTCATTTTGGTTGTGGGTTCGATTCCCGCAGATTTGTCTGAAATGACGGGTTTTCACACGGTCTTCATTTTGTCCTTTTTAAAAAACTATACAATTTTATAACATTCCCAAAAATGAGATAAACTCCTCAAAAATAACCGTAACATTATTTAACCTAAATAGTTGTCTTATGCCTCTCATTTTCATCTCAACTCATAATGTCCTCAATAACTTAATTCATGAAGTCTTATATATATTGAAAATTTTTAACTCCATAAAATAAAACTCTTCCCAGATGAAGAACATCGTACCTTGATCATGGTGTCCACCTAGTTTCATCATTATCTTGTTCACATAGATAAATGGTCCATGCATTACAACAATGATTTAGAGATCCTTCAAAATCATCTTCTTCCTTTATCCAAATACACCTCGTACAACTTGGGTCATATGGGTGATCACAGAAAAAAAGTTTTGTAAAATAATCATGTATGACATATAATTTCAAAAAATCTCATAAAAATTGATTTCTATAAAACAGTCTGACCGAGTTTGAGTGGAAACATTCAATCAATGGTACTTTTAAAATACCATAAGTATGTGCTGAAAGACTATAATTTAAAATCAAATATAAATAGGCTACGCAAGGGTATTCTTCTTCATCACCTTGTTCAAAATCATAATATGCTTCAAAATCTTGTGATAAGGTAAAATATTTGAAAATTCCTTGATAATATTTACCTTTCATGAAAATATGATAATATTTATATAATAATATTTGATTAAATACATCCCATGATCCACAATGGTATCGGGGTATAGAAGAGGTGTTTGATATCTAAAACAATTGCTTGCAAGTGAGTTGTATGTTAGAAAATGTTTCAGAGTCATCTGGACATGACTTTGCAATAATTATTGCAAGAAAGTCATTAGGAAGAGATACGAATGTCGTTTGAGATCCTCCTCCTTCCATTTCTAAAAAAAAATCCTTGATATGAAAAAGTTACAAAATAAGTATTTAACTTAAAGAAATGATATAAAGACTAACCATGTTTCTAACAAAAAAACCATAATCCCTAAAGTTGTCTAAACTGACCTCTAATACCAACTATAAGGCCCTAGCCTTAAATATTACATAATCCTGAATTAAGTTGATAATTCACATTGAGGATATTTTCAGGTTTAGAGTTATAGATAGTTAGGCCATAACTTTTACATTACATCTCAAAAATTACAAATTAGACACTTCTACTCAGTATCCATTTTTTTCATAAAATAAAAATTCTTAAAAGAAAACAATAATTATTTTCTTGATATAAATATTCTTGAGTTCTTCCTTTCTCTTACCCTGCCTTATACCCTGTGAAAAACATTTCAAAGACTTGGTATGAGCATACAAAGCTCAGTAAGAGTTTTAAAATAAAGAAAGAAAACATTAGTTCATCAATACATACAAAACATAATCTCTTTAACATACCTCATGAAATCACAAGATTTATGAATAACACATAGAAATCATAAATCATAAAGGTAACTTGTGGCATCTATATCAAACTTACATTATAGCTTTCACAACTACATAGGGAGTTAAATTTGGAATACCCATTACAATATATTCCCTAAATCTATTAGGAGAAACTTTAACATTTACCTCCATCACGTTACCCAATGCATTGGTGAGCTATCTCGGGCTCACCCGCCCTAGGTTTATCATGGAACCACCTGTACTCGTAAAAAATTCCCAAGAACCATAACATATTCACAACACATAAAACAAACATAAATGAAAGATAAAATTTACACATTTAAATCACAATATATCATTTCAAGATATTTACATAATCAATGCTTTATCAAACCATTTTTAAAACCATTTAAAACATTTAATAAATACATTTTTGAATCAAAGTTTCCCATACCAATTTGAAGATTTTGAAAGAAATTTTAATTTCAAAACATTCATGTCTATATAAATAAATCCTTAAAACCATTTTTAAAATAAGGAAATTGATGAGAAATATTTAGAAGAATAAATCTTTAAAACATTTAAAATGATATTTTAGTTAAAGAGTTCCTAACCAAATAAGAGACGCTTGAATACAAATAATTGATGAATAAAAACTTTATAATATCATTAAAATAAAACGATTCATGATATAATATGCAAAAGGATAGTATTAACACCATATAAAAGTGAATTGGTGCATAACAATAATTAAGTCTCAATGGAATGTAAATTGAGATGAAATACCTTATAAAGAATGTATCCTTAGATTAAGGATAAATAAATTACATAATTATGTGTGAAAAATATAAATACGATCAATATTATTGAATATTAAGTGTAATTTAATCAGATTACATTCACACATGTTCTTTTAAAAACAAAACCAATGACTGATGTTTAACTCAATGAATTGAAATTGAGTTAAGATTACCCTTATCAAGTTTATATCAATGACTTGAGAATTTATCAATGGAGTGATTATGTGTATCAAAAGTGTATCCACACAAAGGGGATTGGAAATTACTAAATAAATAAATAAAATTTTATTCCACGCATAATCATAGCATGACATAATTACAAATTATAATATTAACCCAAGAAATGGAAATTGGATTAAAAAGTTCTCTTACACAAATTCGTTATCCTAACGGCATCACTTTAAAATTCATAAAATGAGTTTATGAGAGATAAAAGGGTATCTCATCACATGGACATAAAATTTATAGTATTAAGGATATAGAAAACATATCCCAACATAAGAAAAAGGATATTAGAAGACATGACATAAAATAAGTCTTTGATTAAAAGAGTACGGTGAAAGGTTCCCTTACCGATTTGGTAACTTATGAAACATACACCCCATGAAGGAAATATCATACAATGAAGATATAAATACCCATAAATTAAATTATATTACATAATAAATACAATCATGGGTAGTACATACACCACACAAAAGGAAATAGTTGCAAATATAGCATGAATCTCATGGGAATAAAAAGTGATATGAAAACCCCTTACCACATTGTAATCAATAGAGTAATATGAAAAAAAGTTAATAACCACCAAATTAATCATAAAATACCATGAATATAAATAGAATCATGATAATATATATCAAATTTCAGTACACAATACACCACATGAAATAAATAAGTGTCGAACAATGGAAATCTCACAGAATTAAAAGTGAGATAAGAAACCCCTCACCACATTGCAATCAATCGAGTCGTATGAACAAAATTTAATAACCACAAAATAAATCAAAGAACAACATTAATATAAATATAATCATGATAATATATATCAAATTTCAGTACACAATACACCACATGCAATAAATAAGTGGCAAACAATGGAAATCTGATGGAATTAAAAATGAGATAATAAACCCCTTACCTCGTGTCCGACTTGGATCGTATACTCTGTGTTTCTAATGAATAATAAACTTAAGTTAATTTATAATTACTTATGAAATTTTTTCAAGTTTATTATTCCTTTTATATCACTTATTATCTGGCTATAACAATTAGTTAATTATTTGAATTCATATCATACATTTTGTCGATGTTCGGAACTTTAGTAAAAAATGAACTTGTTATAATTACAAATTGTCCATGTGGTCAAAATTACATTATATACAGAATGATATTAATTATTTAGATATCATATATATCATATATATACAGTGTATATGTATTTATAATATTCCATATCATTTGGAGTTAATAAATGAAACGCACCGTTCATGGAGACGGTAAGCCGTACGTACGCATGAATGCTACTTTTATTTATATTTTATATTTAAAGGAATGGAAAATTAATAATAAATAAGTATATTATAATTACATTATAATATCTATGTTTTTTAATTTAATTAACTCCATCCTTTATACATTCCACGCATGGCATGAACGAGTTATATCACTTTGATGGGGCGATAGTCCGCACTTCCTCAAATGAAATTACCGTATTTACCCATTATGGAAACTATAAAGGTATGATATAAATAAAAAATAAATAAGTATAGAGACAATATAAATATAATATATATCACATTTAAATACATTTCTATCTTAATGTCCACCATAAGATGTGGTAGGAGAAGATTGAACAATCATCATTTCGTGAGACAGTAGTTCACCGTCCACAGAAACAATATATTCTTTATCCATTAGACGGAGGTGTGTATAAGTTTAGTTTGAATACTTATCATATAAACAACCTAGTATATTTAGGATACTTGTTTTGTTATAAAATAAAGGAATAAAAAGAATTTAGGGGGTTGGATAAGTAAAATAATAGAAAAGAACTTAAGAGAAGATGTTACCTTTAAATCAGGTAACTCCCTTTGGTTTGGACCAAAAGGCTTCCTTGAAGTTCCTTCTGCCTAAGGTAAGGCTTCTAAGAGGAATAGAGTGATGTAGGAAGATTTATTGGGCTGTGGTTGGATGATACAAGTGGCTTTAGAGGTGTGAGTAATGGGTTAGAGGTGATGTATTTTTATAAGGGGAGGAGGGTCTCTTTAGGAAAGTTTGAGAATATTATTCTATAATATAATTATTTTCGATTTCTAACGATCCAAAACTTATTAAAGTAGAAGATAAGATGAATTTTGTTCGAATTAAATCATCCAATAATAATTGGAGTGGTTTTGGATATTTTTTTAATCTGTATAATCTTATTTATTTAAATCATTCATTAATGAGGAAAACACTGCATCATTATTGTGTCATAAATAATTTT
Organism: Viscum album; assembly: GCA_963277665.1. Classification (NCBI taxonomy): domain Eukaryota; kingdom Viridiplantae; phylum Streptophyta; class Magnoliopsida; order Santalales; family Viscaceae; genus Viscum; species Viscum album. Next base: position 1,997,025,377 of record OY728142.1, on the reverse strand, counting down.
ATTTATTTGATGTATAAAAATTATAAAAAAATACCATGATGTAGGAAATATTTTTATATTTCAAATGAATATTTATAGTCTAAGAGATAACTTATATAACCCCATGTAATAATTGATTTACTAAAAGATATATGTTTATGTCATTTTTGTCATTACTTTAAATTAATTAATATAAAGTGTCATTATCACTCTTAAGTGGATCCATGGGGTCCAAAATTCTACCCAAGGATTCCCATGTTCATAAATGTATCAACCAATAGGATTAGGGCACATGTTAGGGTAATTTAATATTATTATAATATTATTTTTACCTTGAATCACCCTATTTCCCTTTAACTGCAATAAATAAAAGTCAAAAGTTACTATTCAAAAAAAATTATTTTCATCTTATTGAATCACATTTTACTTAATAATAACAACAATGTGTAATGAACAAACCTTTTTATTAATATTTGTTTCCTAAATTTTGTGCGTTATTTTATTTTATACTCAACAAAACTATTTCATTTAATGAAATGAGTATAATTAAAATGTGACCGTTGGGTTTCAACTGTTATATGACCGTTGGTAAATATGACCGTTGGGAACTAAATTTTGTGATTATTGTCTATAAATACAAGAAATATTGGTTAATTAATATAGAAAAAAGATTCTATGGCCTCATCCAGTAGTCTCGTGCCGATTGAAGCCCATTTGACGGAACTTGGGAAGGAGGTAGCACCACTAGGCTTTGATCTGGACCAAACCCAAGATGAACTTCATCATGTGAAGTAGGAATGGAAACATTTTCAGGAGAAGTTCAAGCTGATGGAAATCACCACTCAGGAAATGTTGGATGAGCTGCCCCAAGATTCTATCACCTTAGCACACCTTACACTTAGGTCCTATACTGGTGTTATAAGGGGATATGTAACGAGACCGTAACTGCCTTGTGCAATCCTTTGAGATAAATAAATTTGTGTTTTCTTATTATGTTGAAGTTTGTGAATTTTCAAATGTATGGATAAATATAGGATGTATATTATTGATGAATTTTAAAAAAAAAGGATATTTTAAAATTTTTATGTAAACCTTAAATAATTAATAATGTGTAATGATTTTCAAAAAATGGTCTTCTACAGTTATGTTCAGTAAGAAATTTAGAGTCAAATAAGATCAACTTAATTTTTGGTGAATAGTAAATTATAAATAGTGATTTTATGATTATGATTAGTAATGTGATCCAATGGATTAAGTAACCTCACTTAAGAAAGTATTAATATAATTTTGGCACCTTGATTAAGTAATGTGATTCAATAAAATAGGCAAATAACTGTTTCAGAAATTATTGGTTAAGTAATAGTTTTTTCGGGTAAATAGTGTTTTTTATTTAAAAATTTAATTAAAAATATTTAGAAAATTATTTTTATAAAATTTAGTTCATTATTTAATTCATAGCATCGATATTAGGTTAAGGTTATTTTTGGGGATTTTTCTGAAAAAGTTGAATTTTCGGTGAATAGTGAAAATACAGTTTTTAGTTTCGGGTATTTAATGACATCATTAAGGATGTAATAATTATGTAATAATTCTGGTCGACTTATGAATAGTAATATAAGGTATGAGGTGTCTCAAGTGGCCAATACCATGGGAAAATACCATGGTCAAGCCCATGGTTTTTCGAATACCACCGATGAGGTGTCCCTTGGCAATTAATGATTTGTTCCCTCACTTACCCTATAAATAAAAAGCCTTTCCCACATTCATTTCATTCCAAAAATCCTCATCAATTAAGTTCTGGTCTCTTTACCTCCCAAGGAGTCATCCCAAGGTTCCCTCAATCCCCCCAAGGTCCCGACCTTCACGCTTTCAAAGTTACTCTTCAAGGTAAGGGATCCTTTCACCCTCCTCTTTTAAGTCATGAATTCTTTTATGAAGTGTCTTCTAATTTCCATCTATTTATGTTGAGGGTATGTTATTATATGTTCTCATTACTTTCCATTTCATGTCTAATTGTTTAGATACCCTTTCCACTCTCATCAATTTGTTTGTTTGAATTTTTAAGTGACGTCGTTAGGTTGCCAAATTTCTCGTAAAAGAAATCACATCTTCTCTTTTCTTTCATGTTTCATTTTCATGTGGTATGTCATTAAAATATCCATACCATGATATTATTCTGTACCCATAATTTATTATGAATTATTTATCAGTGGGTGACCCTTGTCCCCTCTCTTTTTAATGTTTTCTAAAAAGATGTTATGTAACCGTTATGCTGCAGAAATTTCATCTCAAAATTTCTATCTCTTTCTCACAAGAAATTATATTGTTTATTTATGTGAATACCCAGACCTATTTTGATTCTATGGGTGTTCATAAATATATAAAAATTATAAATTTGATTCTGGAATTGACATACATATAACCCTCACTCCCTTTCTATGGGTTATAAATGACAAAATGATATTATTTTTAAGAACTTTTAAAACGTCACGATTTTGAGACGAAACCCATTTCTTTCATTCTATATGGGTTATTTATGAAATGTTTTATTATGATCTATGTGGCTCACATAAAATTAAATACATATTAAGGGTTCTCTCTGATAGCGCTTCAATGCATTGGGTAAAGAATTAATCTCTATAGATAACAAGTTTTACTATACCTTGGTGAATAACCTTGGTAATTTTTATGACACCTTGGGGATGGACCTTGGTGATATGTTCATGAATGTCTAAATGAAATGTTGTAGCCACATATTCAAGTTATTATTCAAGTTCTTTTCATTATGATATGCTTATTCTTTCGTTGCTCTTGTCATTATGTTTTTATCAAGTTCATATTGATATCACAAGTAAACCGATTCCCTTGTTTACCCTTACTGGGCCTTCTGCTCACCCTTTACTTTAAATGTATGTATCCTGGTTATGAGATGAAGTAATTGTACTTAGGATGAACTTATGATGAATCCTTACAAGTGTATTAGAAGAATGTTTTATTTTGTATTGAATCTTTATTATTCCTGATTTCCAAGACACTATACTTTAAAGATCCTCTGTATGTAAAATGTAATGAAAAGTTATGTATTAAAAAGAAGGTATGTCATAGTTGGTATAGAAGGATAGTTTGGTAATTTATGGAAATTAGGATATGGAAAATTCAGGAATAATCTTATTGAAAAGTTTAAATATAGGAAAAATTCCTGGTATTTTGGTGAGTATTGAGTAAATGGTTTATCAAACAAATACATCCCTGTTTGGATACGAGCAGGTAGGGGCGACTCTGGCACATAGGGACCTAGGAGTGAAAACTCTGACAAGGTGTTTCGGGCTTGACCCGGGGTATCCTGGTACACGACAATGGGACTTGCTTCTCTCTTGGATACGACACTCCCGAGGGATATGTTTGGTTAATCACAAGCTTTTTATGAATCATTATGAAGGAATTATAGAGAAATAAAATTTTTTAAGCATGAAGTTTTAAGACATGAAATCCTTTATAGTTAAAAGATTCGTAAATGAAATAATTTTCTCACTAAGATTTTATTCTTTTAGAAAATGGTGGGCAATAGGAGTAATCATGCAAATGGTGACCATAATGGACCATTCACTGACGACCCTCCGATGGAAGCCGGAATGGAAACATTCATGCGAATGATGAACCAATTGACTCAAGTTATGGGAAATAACTTGAATAAAGCTGAGAGACTGATATCACCACGAAAGGGAACAACATTATTTTGAGTCTTTTATGTGTCAATGACCACTAAAATTCAGTGGATTGACTAACCCATTGATTTCTGAGTAGTGGATTAGCTCCATCGAGAAGATCTTTTCTGTGCTTCGCTGTTCAGAGCAAGAGAAGGTCACCCTGGCTGTCTATTGCTTAGAAGGAGAAGCTTATAAGTGGTGGGAACTAATAAAAAACATGAGGCCAATATTGGAGGTTGAATCTATGGAGTGGGAAGAGTTAAGAAGGATCTTTTTCAGTAAGTATTTCCCTTGTTCCATGAGAACAAGGATGGAGATGGAGTTTCATGAACTGAAGAAGAAGGAGAACGAATCTGTCAAAAGCTATGAGATGAACTTCACCCGAATTTCATGATATACCTCTTGCTTTTTCATGGATCCAAATGGTAAGGTTGATAGATTATTCGGTGGACTGAGACCTCATATGTGAAAGAATCTATAAAACCAATACTATGATAGCTATGAGAAGATCGTGCAAAGTGCAATGAAAGTCAAACTGGAGTTTGGAGAGACGCAGTGGTCTCATAAATCCAATGACAAGAAGAGATCGATGGATCCCAGCTTAGGGAAAAATTTTGATCACGGAAGAGGAGAAAATCAAGTGAAACTTTCTACGTGTAATAAATGTGGGAAGAAGCATTCAGGGAACTTCCTGCTCAGGAGCGGGAAATGCTACAAGTGTGGAAGAGATGACCATATTGTAAGGAATTGTCGTAGTTAGGTGAAACCTCAACTTCCAAAAAAAATGACAAGGGGAAGATGGTGAAGCCCCTACCTAATGTCCAGTGCTTTATGTGTGGACAAAGTGAGCACTTCGCCAATCACTGTCCAAATCTGAGGGCAGTGGAGGGGAACCACCATCAGCCTCAGAAAAGGCCAAGGGATCAAGGCTGTGCTTTTTCTATCATGACATCTGAAGTTGAAGCTCCAAATGATGTGGTAGAAGTTAATATTATTATTCTATCAAAGATAGAAAGTACTTTGTTTGATTCTGGTTCTACACATTCCTTTATTTCCTCCAAGTTTGCAAAGAATTTAGAATCAACCCCCAATTTTCTAAAAGTAGAGTTATCAGTCAAGACCCATGGTGGGACTATCTAAGTATCATCAGTGTTTAAAAACTCTAGTATTTACTTTAGTGAGCACAATATTATTACAAATCTAGTAGTCATTCCCATGCTAGAATTCGAAATTATACTAGGGATGGACTGGCTATCAACATATAATGCTATGATCAAATACATAAGTAAGGAAATCTCAGTAGTATTGAATGGAAAAACTATAGTTGTCTTCCAAGGAGAGATATATCAACCTAATATTTTTCTAGAAGACCCTCCTATATCCTTATTTATAGAATTTATCAGTGAATAAGAAGAAGGAAATGAGATTTTGAGGATAGAAAATGTCCCCATCGTCTAGGAATACGCTGACGTATTTCTAGAGGAGTTGCCTAGACATCCCCTAGAAAGAGAGGTAGAGTTCTCCATTGAACTCGTACCTCGATCTCATATGATATCAAAGACTCCGTATAGGATGGAAAATGTAGAGCTGGAGGAATTAAAGAAACAACTCCAAGATCTTTTGGAGAAAGGGTTTATTCGACCGAGTGTGTCTCCTTGGGGAGCACCAGTTCTCTTTGTAAAAAAGAAGGATGGATCAATACAGCTATGAATTGATTATAGAGAACTGAATAGGATCACAGTGAAGAACAAATACCCTCTTCCAAGAATTGATGAATTATTTTATCAACTTCATGGGGCTCAATTCTTATCTAATATTGATCTTCGATCTGGTTATCATCAATTGAGGGTAAAGAAAGAATATATTCAAAAAACTGCCTTCCGATCAAGATATGGGCATTATGAGTTTGTTTCTATGCCCTTCGGACTGACTAATACACCTACTATTTTTATGGATTTGATGAATAGAGTCTTTAATGACTACCTTGATAACTTTGTGGTAGTTTTTATTGATGATATTATGACATATTCTAAAATTCATAAGGAGCATGGAGATAATCTAAGGACTATTTTTCAAACTCTACAGAAGGAGAGGCTTTTTGGGAAGTTTAGAAAATGTGAATTTTGGTTACAACAAGTGGCTTTCTTGGGGCACATTGTAACCAATGAAGGAATCACAGTTGACTCTGAAAAGAAAAAAGTTGTAGAGGAGTGGCCTCAACCTATAACAATAACTGAGATTCATAGTTTTCTTGGATTAGTAGGATATTATAAGAGGTTTTTAAAAAACTTTTCACAACTTTATAATCCATTAACCAAGTTAACTCGAAAAGGGGTCAATTTCATCTAGACAAAGGAGTGTGAGGAAAGTTTCCAAGAGCTAAATAAGAGATTGGTTACTGCACCCATGTTAACTCTGCCCTCAAGTGGAGAAGTATTTGTTTTTTTAGAAATTCATCTATGAAAGAGATTGGGTGAGACCTCATGAAAAATGACAAGGTCATTGATTATGCATCTCGACAGTTGAAGACTCATGAGCAGAATTATCCTACGCATGACCTGGAGCTGGCTGTGGTCGTTTTTGCTCTGAAGATATGAAGGCACTATCTTTATGGGGAGAAATGTGATATATACACAGACCATCAAACTTTGAAGTATATTTTCACACAAAAGGAATTGAACATGAGACAAAGGATATGGTTTGAACTTCTTAAAGACTATGATTGTTCAATTCATTATCACCCTGGAAGATAAAACAAAGTCCCTGATGCATTAAGCAGGAAAGACCCAGTTGTTCTTTCCATGATGCAAATTCAAAGAGATCCTTTGATCAATGACCTAGTAAAGATGGACTTGGGAATTATAAGGGAAGGGAAATCATCAACCCTAACCCAAATGATTTATCAACCATCATTACTAGAGAAGATCAAGAAAGCTTATAAAGAGGATCCTTTGTTACAAAATAAGTTTGAGGCTATAAAGGATGGGAAGTTTTTTGAGTTCAATATTGATCAAGAAGGTGTACTGAAATTTCGTACAAGACTATGTGTTCCATCTATTCCAGAAATAAAGAAGGAGATGGTAGATGAAGCTCATAGCTCTACTTTCTATGTACATCTTGGAAGCGCAAAAATGTATAGGGACCTTCATGATCATTATTGGTGGGATAATATGAAAAGGGAGATTGCTGACTACACTTCAAGGTGCCTAGTATGTCAGCAAGTGAAGGTAGAGTGACAACTTCCTAAAGGGGTATTGCAGCCACTACCCATACCAGCATGAAAGTGGGACAATATCACTGTGGAATTCATCACTGGTCTTCCGATAAATTCCAAAGGAAACAATGCGATACAGGTTATTGTGGACCATCTCACCAAGACTACCCATTTTATCTCAATTCAGGAAGATTTCTCTCTTGATCAAATTTCCAGGATTTGCGTGAAGGAAGCGGTAAGGCTGTATGGAGTTGTACTTTTTGTCGTATCTAATCATGATCTAAGGTTCACATCAAAATTCTGGAGAAGTCTTCAACATGCTCTGAGTACTGAATTGAATTTCAATACAGCTTATCACCCCCAAACTGATGGCCAATTTTAAAGGACTATTCAAACACTTGAGGACATGCTAAGAACATGCTCAATGGAATTTAAGGATGGATGGGATCAACATCTCCCTTTAGTTGAGTTATCTTACAACAACAAATTCCACTCGAGCATTCAAATGGCACCCTATGAAGCTCTATATGGGAAGCAATGTAGAACTCCTACTTTTTAGAAGAGAGTCATGAGGTTTGGGAAGAAAGGGAAGCTCATCCCTAGGTACATTGGCCCCTATAAAATCCTTGATCGCATGGGAGCAGTGGCCTATCGACTTTCACTTCTTCCAAATCTAGCACAAGTTCATGATGTCTTCCACGTTTCCCTCTTGAGGAAGTACATACCTGACCCTTCACATGTACTAAATCCAGAGGTGGTACAAATGAAACATGACCTCTCTTATGAGGAGCAGACGGTGGAGATCTTGGATCATAGAGACAAGGTTCTACGCAACAAGACTACCCACCTTGTTAAGGTGTTGTAGAGGAACCACAAATATGAAGAAGCCACATGAGAACTGAAGGAGTCTATGAGGTATAAGTACCCAAACCTTTTATCTTCTGAGGGTATGAGTTAAAAAATTTTGGGTATGAAATTTCTTAAGGGGGGAAGAATGTAACTATCCAAACTTTTTATTAATATTTGTTTCCTAAATTTTGTGCGTTATTTTATTTTATACTCAATAAAACTATTCATTTAATGAAATGATTATAATTAAAATGTGACCATTGGGTTTTGAGTGTTATATGATCGTTGTTCAATATGACTATTAGAAACTAAATGTTGCGATTATTATTTATAAATACAAGTGATCTTGGTTAATTAATACAGAAATAAGATTCGATGGCCTCATCTAGTAGTCTCAGGCCGATTGAAGCCCATCTGAAGGAACTTGGGAAGGAGGTAGAACCACTAGGATTTGCTCTGGATCAAACCCAAGCCGAACATCATCGTGTGAAGCAGGAACATAATCACCTTCAGGAGAAGTTCAAGCTGATAAAAATCACCACTCAGGAAATGTTGGCTAAGCATCCCCAAGATTCTATCACCTTAGTACACCTTACACTTAGGTCCTATGCTGGTGTTATAAGGGGATATGTAATAAGACCGTAAATGCCTTGTGTAATCCTTTGAGATAAATAAATTTGTGTTTTCTTCTTATGTTGAAGTTTGTGAATTTTCAAATGTCCGGATAAATATAGGATGTATATTATTGATGAATTTTGAAAAAAAGGATATTTTAAAATTTTTATGTAAACCTTAAATAATTAATAATGTGTAATTATTTTCAAAAAATGGTCTTCTACAGTTGTGTTCAGTAAGAAATTTAGAGTCAAATAATATCAACTTAATTTTTGGTGAATAGTAAATTATGAATAGAGATTTTATGCTTATGATTAGTAATGTGATCAAATGTATCAAGTAACCTCACTTAATAAAGTATTAATATAATTTAGGCACCTTGATTAAGTAATGTGATTCAATAAAATATGTAAATAACTGTTTAAGATTTTATTGGTTAAGTATTAGTTTTTTCAAGTGAATATTGTTTTTTATTTAAAAATTAAATTAAAAATATTTAGAAAATTATTTTTATAAAATGGAGTTCATTTTTGAATTCAGAGCATAGATATTACGTTAAGGTGATTTTTGGGGATTTTTTTGAAAAAGTTGAATTTTTGGTGAATAGTGAAAATACAGTTTTTAGTTTCCATTGTTTAATGACATCATTAAGGATGTAATAATTATGTAATCATTCTGGTCGAATTATTAATAGTAAGATAAGGTATGAGGTGTACCAAGTGGCCAATACCATGGGAAAGCCCATGGTTTTTCCAATACCACCGATGAGGTGTCCCTTGGGAATTAATGATTTGTTCCCTCACTTCCCATATAAATACCAAGCCTTTCCCTCATCCATTTCAGTCCAAAATCCTCCTCAACGAAGTTCTGGTCTCTTTACCTCCTAAGGAGTCCTCCCAAGGTGCCCTCAATTCTCCCATGGTCCTGACCTTCAAGATTTCAAAATTACTCTCCAAGGTAAGGGATCCTTTCACCCTCCTCTTTTACGTCATGACTTATTTTTTGTTGTGTCTTCTAATTTCCATATCTTTATGTTGAGGGTATGTTCTTATATGTTTTAATTACTTTCCATTTCATTTCTAATTTTTGAGAGCCCCTTTCGGCTCTAATCAATTTGTTTTTTTGAATTTTTAAGTGATGTCGTTAGGCTGCCGAATTTCTCGTAAAAGAAATTGCATCTTCTATTTTCTTTCATGTTTCCTTTTCATGTGGGATGTCATTAAAATATCCATACCATGATCTTGTTCGGTACCCATACTGTATTATGAATTATTTATGAGTGGGTGAACCTTGTCCCCTCTCTTTTTAATGTTTTCTAAAAATATGTTATGTAGTCGTTATGCTGTAGAAATTTCGTCTCAAAATTACTATCTCTTTCTCTCAAGAAATTCTATTGTTTATTTATGTGAATAAACAGACCTATTTAGTTTCTATGGGTGTTCATAAATATATAAAAATTATATATTTGATTCTGTAATTGACATACATATAACCCTCACTTCCTTTCAATGGGTTATAAATGACATAATGATCTTATTTTTAAGAAGTTTTAAAACGTCACGATTTTGAGATGAAACCCATTTCTTTCATTCTCTATGGGTTATTTATGAAATTTTTTATTATGATCTATGTGGATCACATGAAAGTAAAGAAATATTAATGATTCTCCCTGATAGCACTCTAATGCATTGGGTAAATAATTAATCTCTAGAGATGATAAGTTTTATGATACCTTGGTGAATAACCTTGGAAATTTTTATGACACCTTGGGGATGGACCTTGGTGATATGTTAATGAATGTATAAATGAAATGTTGTAGCCAAATATTTAAGTTATGATTCAAGTTATTTTCATTATGATATTCCAATTCTTTCATTGCTCTTGTCTTTATGTTTTTATCAAGTTCGTATTTATATCACAAGTAAAATGATTCCCTTATTTACCCTTAATGGGCCTTCTGCTCACCCTTTCCTTTGAATGTATGTATCTAGGTTATGAGATGCAGTAATTGTACTTAGGATGAAATTATTATGAAGCCTTAAAAGTAGATTATAATAATGTTTTATGTTGTATTCAAGATTTATTGTTCCCGATTTCCGAGACACTAGACTTTAAAGATCCTCTGTATATAAAATGTAATGAAAAGTTATGTATTAAAAAGGTGGGATGACATACCATGTATGTTGGATTTTTGAAATTCAATTCAAAGAAGCGGTAAAATTTCATTTAAATGAAAAATTTGGGTTTTTAACTACTACTCAGTGTTCTCACTATTAATCAAAAAATGAAGTTTTTCATAAAAATACCAAAAATTCAGACTAAGATATATTTGATATTATGAATTCAAAAATGATGTCTATTTTAAAAAATTCAAAACATATAAGTTGCATTAATTCATTTAAAATTAATTCCCATTGTTAAAACAAAAAACTTGTTTTTTGAGAAATAATAACCATCCAAAGATTAACACTTGTTTATGTCCAATTTCAAAGTGAAATTACTTACAATGACCAAAATTGTATTAAATAGTAAAAATATATTCTAATTACACTTTAAAACCAATTAAAAAGGTAATATAACCATATAAATAAATTATATTAAAATACAGTTTTGAATTAAAATACAGTATTTTTCACTATTCATTAAAAAATGAATTTATCAGAAAAATACCAAAATTTAATTCAAAGTGAATTTTGATGTACCTATTCTAAAGAGGAATATTATTTTGTCAAATAGAACATATAAAAGTGACAAAAACTAGATTTATAAATGGTTCTCCATCAAAAGGCAGTAAATCATCTCCTTAAAGAATATTAGAGTATTTATGCTTAAAATTGGATTCTTTCTTATTTTAGGCCTCCAAAATTTATTAGATAAATATAAAAACATTTAACAAACATGTATAATCATATTTTATTTAGTCCTATTCATTCCTGCAAATACAACAAATATGCGTTAACTACTATTTAAAATAATAATAATATTATATTATTATTTTTGTATAACTTAACATTGTGTTCAACGTAAGATTTCAAAGAAACCCATTGTTGCGTATCGGGTATGCCATCGAACATATCATCCATTTTAAAGTAAAATTAATATTTAATTAAAAATATTAATAAATATGTAAATTTCGTATTCTTTATTTACATGGGATGTTATAGACACCCTCCTATAATCCTTAGAAGAGAATGTCCCCAAAGATGATGTAGGGAAATCACAAAAGTCTGGTTCATTTGAGGGATCAATAATATAAAAATCTTAAGGTTGCGTACTATCCAACACAACACTGATGAACTCCGGGTACCTAATCTCCTCCTTGAAAGTGATATTGGTGACCGGGTAGCCAGTAAATCCATGAATAGAGCCAACCTTGTTTTTTTCCTAGAAAGAGATGTCCCCCCCATGATCTATCTCAAAAGAGGTTGCAGGGAATGAATGTGGGAAAGAATAGCTATATGGATAGGCCAATGGTGAGAATTGGAACTGTTTCCCCCTCCACTGAACCGAGAGGCCATGTACTTACCCCAAAGAGTGCACCCCTCGAGGACCTCCCACGCCTGCTTCGCTCACATTCCATGTAGCATATCATAGATTCTCTTGACACTGATGCCCCTTCTTGCACTGGCCTTGAAAGCATATACCATGACACCCAATATTTCCTCCCCTCCTCATGTGCATCCCAGATGAAAGAGGAAATGATAGAGTCAATATTTGTGATCACACCCTTTGGAACCTTGGAGGCCGTGAGTGCATGACAATGTATGTCTAACGTCCCAGATCTAGAAGCCACAAAAAGGTACCCCGTACCCGGTTGTCCACATGGCCTCAAGAGGCTACCGACTAGTAGTGAGGGACTAGGGTGTGATAGTGGGGAAATTTTTTCTCATTATCAGAGTGTAACACAATGGAATAAATAATAACAATAACAGAAGCAGTGATCATCATGCAACTGAAGTAAACAAGGAAGACTGAAAGGTAAAGACAACCAGAAGGCATATAATATCAGAATGATATAGAATGTCACATGTTCTAATAAAGCATCAAAAACAAGATACACTACTATCAAGTAAAATTCAATACTAAGGTACAATAATACAAAAATAAACATAGCAGCATCACAAGCCTTGGCTTGGTTCCATGATATCCTTCTCCTAAGTAGCAATCAAGTACCTGTATAAGGAGCCTTGCCCCTATAAACACCTGCATCAATATATTCAGTTTGGACCCAAAAACATGACACAAATAGGGTGTGAGAAATAAATCCCTATAGGAAAGCACCAAAGGTTTGTGCCAGTATATCAGTGAGTATATGCATTAGTAGTGTATAACAATAAAAACATTAAACTAGGAAGTAATCAAAAGTAAAAAATCCTACAAGTCATGTTTTATTTATACCGTTCATGTTCATTAAGTAGTTCAATTACATTGAATCATAAGTTCTTGGGATCCGTCCATGGCCAATCAATCCCATATTCAAGCAAACACAAAAAATACCTTCACATGCAATCTATAAAGTAAAATGACAATAGAATCCAAGCTTGTGATTTAGCTTGTAAGACACGTCATAAGTCATTACAATAGTCAAACCTTAGTTCAAAACAATTCCCTTAGGTATTCCACAAACATAACAAATCCTTGCCCACATGCATAGTAAAACGTATCCCACAGGCACACAAAACCTTTCCCACAGGCATGAAAAATCTCTTCCCGTAGGCAGAATAATTCAACAGGGAAAAGCCCAACATATAATCAATTATGCATAAGTCAACACATGCAATATTTACACTATTAAATGGTTAATAAGGAAACAATTAACATTGGTAAGAATTTAATTAAGAAATTCATTTCAAACAACCCATAACAGGGAAAACACAGGCATAAACATAATTATCCTAATCCAAAAATCCCAACAATATCTATCCAAGGGAAATACACCCGTAGGGTGTCACTTAATAAAAAAAAACTCTCAACATGATTTAATTCATGTAATTAATCACCTAACATCCTTAGTAATTAACACAGGTCAAAGTCTCAACAAAACGACACCCCAAACATGGGAGTGAAATACAACGACACATATAAACAACTTGATATTAAGCAATTAGCACGATAACACATACCTCATCGTAGTATAACTATCCTCATCCATCCTTGACTTCCAATTCAATCTAGAACAGTATAGATCTACAAAACAAGATTTTTCATTCAACCTTAAATAACTTCTCCGAGAAAATAAGTTACCAAGAATGGATCAAGAGTAATTGAGCACTCAATGAGAGGATTCAAACAAGAATGATAATGATTTATTTAGAATTTGGATGATAAATTGGGAAGAGGATGAAGTTATGGAACTCCTTTTGAGTTTCCCCTGCGAGCCCACTATCCAATCTGCAAAATGGAGAGGCTACTGCCTGTTTTAAGTGAAAAACACAAAATACATGGTGTGTAAGTCTATATACATGGTGTGTATATCATTTAACTATTCATTTGGTGGATGAAATCCATCGACTTACTTTCCCAGGCCTGCCAACATGACTACACGATGTGTACTAGGAAGTACAAGGCATGTAGTTGTTTTTTTCACTTTCCCTCACTAACATGCCCACATGCCATATATTCCCTTCATACAAAGACATACTACATGGCATGTTCTTGGGAGTACATGACGTTTAACCCTTGATTCCAATATTTTTTTCCCAAATTTCCCTTTTTTTTCTCAAAAACAACTCAAAGGAAAAGGAAAAGAAAGAACCATACCTCAAAGGAAGAACCAGGTTCTTAAAAACTCCCCCCTTAAAGAAATTTGTTCCTAAATTTCCCTTGTAAGGGAGATGAAGGAATATATGAGAATAAATCTAGCCTCTGAGCATGTACGTCAGCCTCCCTCTCCCAAGTCTCTTCATGTACTCATCCATGATTCCATAACACCCATATAAGAGAAACTGACTGGCCTCAGAGAACCTTCATGCTCTTGTTAACCATACTAATTGGATGCTCCTCAAAGGATGCATCAACCTTAAGCTCAACCTCCTCAGGATAAAAAATGTGAGATGGGTCTGAGTGATAGTAGTGTAATTGAGATACATGGAATACGTCATTCATGGATCAATATCTTTGAGGTAACAAAAACCGATAGGCAACCAGACCGAATCTCTCCCGAATATGAAATGGATCGACGTAACTTGGGGATAGATTTCCTTGTATCTTGATCCTATTATGTTCCAACCTTAGTACGACACGAAAGAAAACTTGATCCTTGACCTTGAACTCCAAAGGCCATCTCCAGTGATTGGCATATGATTTCTGACAAGGCTGTGCAGTATCCATCCATCTCTGAATCAAGTGGACCTGCTTAGAAGTATCCTACATGAGATGCGGTCCCATTAAGGTTGCTTCACCTTCTTCTAACCAACATAGGGTAGAAAAACATGGAATACCATATAAATCATCATAAGGTGCCATTTTTATAGTCTTCTAAAAACTGTTATTGTTGGAGAACTCAACTAGGGGAATATGCTTCTCCCAAGAGTCCCAAAAGTCTAGGACACATGAACACAACATATCATCTAGCACCTGTATCATATGCTATAACTGGACATTAGTCTGAGGGTGGTATGCTATGCCCATAAGCACCTATGCACCCAGAGCCCTCTGAAAACTCTACTAGAAATGATATGTAAAGTGGGCATCCCTATCTGAAACAATAGAACGAGGGGCCCCATGAAGCCATACCACATATCAGATATAAATCATTCCAAGATCATCAACACTGAAGGTCTCCTTGATAAGAAATAAGTGAGTGATTTTTGTAATCCTTTCATTTACGACCCACACAACATCGTTGCCTCTAGGAGACCTCGATAACCCCGTCACAAAATCCATCATGACATCATCCCATTTCCACTACGGAATAAGTAATTAATATAAAATCATAAATGGACACTGATGTACTGCCTTCACCTGCTGACAAGTGGAACATAGCATAACAAAACTAGCTACTTACCACTTCATACCTAGCCACCAGTACTGATGGCACAAGTTACAGTACATCTTGGTGACTCCAGGATGCACTGCCTTAGCTGAAGCATGAAACTCCCACATCAGCTCCTCACGTATATTCCCTGGAACACACACACGTCCATGGATACACAAAACCTCATTCTCACCTATCATCTATCCAGGAGGAGGGTCCTCACCTGCCACACTCTCTAGTAGAACTAGGCATTCAAAATTTGATAGCTTCCTCATCCTCACTCTATCCAGTAGGGTAGAGGTAACAACCAAAGTTGAAAGATAAGTCTATCCCTGAATGTCATGCACCTCTAAATTCATCTCAAAGAACAAATCCATACGTTGTCACTCACCACTGGCCTCCTAAACTACCTATATCTGAGTCCTCCTACTCAGTGCGTCAGCTACTGCATTGCCTTTTACAGGCATATAGGAAAGATCAAAATCGAACAACTGAAGGTATTCCACCCGCCTTCACTACCTCAGATTAAAATCACACTGAGTAAATATGTATTTGATACCTTTGTGGTCCCTGTAATCCACAAAATTCTATCCCAATAAATAATTTCTCCAACAGCTCAAGGCATGAACAACTGTAGTTAACTCGAGATCATGCGTTGGGTAATTCATCTCATGTGGCCTCAACTGCCGAGACCCATACACAACAACTTTATTCCCCTGCATAAGCACTACTCCCAACCTAATACCTGATGCATCAAAGTATATAGTGTAACTCTTTATGAGATCTGGAAGTATCAATATCGACGCTTAAGTCAAACATCCCTTCAACTCCAGAAAAGTTTCATCACACGAACCTGACCACTCTAACTTTACACCTTTCTTATCCAAGCCCATCACCGACACTACTAAGTATGAGAATTACTATATAAAATGATTGTAGTTACTTGCGAGCCCAAAGAAACTCCATACCTCAAAAACGTTCATGGGATGCTCCTAGGTAACTACTACTCTCACCTTATATGGGTCCACTAATACTCTAGTCTCTAAGATGACATGACCCAGGAAGTGAATCTAATCCATCCAAAAGTTTCATTTTTCAATCTTATCATATAACTAATTCTCTCTTAGCGTATTCAAAATAATCTCAAGGTGTTTGTTATGATCATGTTTATTATGAGAATACACCAAGATATCA
Source organism: Viscum album (assembly GCA_963277665.1). Lineage (NCBI taxonomy): Eukaryota > Viridiplantae > Streptophyta > Magnoliopsida > Santalales > Viscaceae > Viscum > Viscum album. The sequence continues at coordinate 1,997,008,843 of OY728142.1, read as the reverse complement.
TCCACAAAAACCACCAAAAAATAATCTAGCTAAGGATGGAACACTTGGTTCATCAGTGCCATGAAAACTACTGGCACGTTCGTGAGACCAAACGACATAACCAGGTACTCATATAGACCATAACAACTATGAAACGTGGTATGAGGTATGTCTAAAACTCGAACTTGATAACCTAGGATATGATCAATCTTCAAGAACACCTGATAACATAGGATTTTATCAAACAAGTCATCTATCCATAGGAAGGGATATCAGTTTTTAACCGTCAATTGGTTCAGTTTCTGATAGTCCACATATAGCCTAAGGGTACCATCTGCATTTTTCACAAAAAGGACTAGTGAACCCCAAGGGGAAGTACTGGGTCAGATAAAAACCTTAGATTCCAGATCTTTCAACAACCTCTTAAGCTCTTGAAACTCCATCGTAGCCATATTGTAAGGAGGAATGAATATCGATGCAGCTTCTAGAACTAGCTCGATAGTGAACTCCACCTATCTGACTAGAGGTAAGCTCAAGAAGTTTTTTGGGAAAACATCCCTAAAATGATCAACCCCTGGAGGAAAATATTCCAGACATGTTCCCTGGTCATCTAGACGTAAAATCTAAATATAGGCTATCATCCCGCCCAACCCATGATGCTCGGATCCTGCTCTGCTCACCTAAACATCCCATTCACCCTTGTATAGAAAATAACTGCCCTTAGGTGATGTAAAACTCACCCTCTGACGATAGCAGTAAACAAAGTCCTGAAAGGAGACCAACCAGTCCATTCTAAGAATGACATCGAAGCATGTCATATCTAATACATAGAAGTTACATAGAAAGTGACACCCACCAATCTCAATGGGGAACTCCTTGCACTGACTCACACCTGCCGTTCTAATCCCTAAAAGAGTGTCTAATGTTATAACATTAGGAGAAGTATAAACACAGAGCCCAATAATTTCCACAATGACCAAAAAAATAAAAATATGTGTAGAACCAGTATCAAAAAGTTCAAAAGATAAAACATAGGTGACTAGGATAGTACCACTACCAGTAGAAGGTCTGAGATCCTACTTCTACTGGGTCTGTTGCACTGCATAAGTCTAACCTGCACTATGGCCATGAGACAATACTTGGATACCCTGAGATAACCCACCCTAATGTCACTGAGATCATGGGGTCTGACTACCATGAACATGACAACCACCTTGGCCCGAATGCCCTGACGTATTCCAGTTTCCAGAATGGTGAGAAGATACTGACCCAACCCTTGCACGTGGAGTCTGTACAGAACCTATCTCACTAGACACTAGTGGAAATTACCTACAATAGTATTTTATATGGACCAACTTTCCACAATCTTGGCACTTAACTAGGTCCCTTGGTCACTGAGGTCTCTTGTGCCTAACCTTTCCACACTAGTGGCACATCACCTAGCCCTAGAGGAAATGTTCTGGCTGCTAATATCATTGCAAGAGAACTCCACATGATGATTCCTCTTTCCAATTGAGACAATGCTAGAAACTAGTGCCGAAATGCCCTGGCTCACACCACTAGCTTCTTGTAGATTACGCTTAGTGATCAGTGCCCAATTCATAATAGCAGAGACAGAAGGAAACCCAAATACATTCACTTGTGATCAAATATTGAACCTAAGACCATCCTCAAATCGTCTATATTTCTATATGTCATCACCCATCAGAACAGGTGCAACTCACTGAAGCTTAGTAAACTAGGCAGAATAGTCCCTAAATGACAGTGTGCCATTATCCAGGTGCATGAACTCCCAAGATCGGTCGGCCCTCAACATCTTGGGAAAATAATAATCATATAAGGCCACATGAAATTCTTCCCATGTCATATCTCGATGACGCCCTTCCTGAGTGACAACATCCCACCATCTCTTAGCAGAATCATGCAGCATATATGTTGCAAGCTTGACCATTTTCTCAATAAGTGTCTCTATATGCTCGAAGATAGTCATCTCTAATTCCATCCAAGATTCAACAGCTTGTGGTCCGCCATCTCCTAAAAAAGTAGGCAGATGATACTATTGAAAGATATGCTTTAGCTCTACCATAGATGTGGCAGCCTATGGTGCTCCCTGAAAGGTCTGCATGAACCACATAAAACCTTCATAGAACTATGCATCTGCACCTATCTCTGGTATAACATCTGGTTCCGTAGCTAGTAAAACTGTAGGATCCATCAGCATCCCATGGCCTACCATTTCTAGAGTATGATCATTTTCTCTCTCCTGGCGTATAGCTTGTGGTCATCGCAGTGACATGACTTTACAAGGTCAGGAACTTGCCTTAGTTCAAGATCATAATTATGGTTTTCCATTAAAGAGTTCCATAAAAAAACAAGAAAATACCCTCAATGTTTGAAAAAAGGGACTACACAGCGTGTACCCTTAAGCTCTTACATGGTCGTGTTCTACCACCGACTTGGTCGTGTATCAACCCCAGGTATACGACATGTTCCATGTGCATAAAATGTGTTCACAAGTCTATCCTCTTGGCCATGTACTCCCCATGACTAGGCCCATATGGGTTCTTCCTGGGTAAGCTACACGGCATGTATCATAAGTACACAATGTGTTTTGATCAAAACTCAACAGCCTGTGTTTCCTCTCATATGCCTTGTTACATGATCAGATACTACACGATGTGTAAACTAGGTACACAATGAGTTCATCTTAAAACTTGGAACATAATCTCTCCCGAACAGGATGAACACACAATGTGTTAGGCTAAACTACACGTTGAGTATACTGGGTTTTTTAGGACAGAAAATTCAGATTTCCCAGAAACCCCTCTTCCGTAGAAAAAATAAACCAGTGGTATGCCAAATTCCGATCCCTGAGGGCCCATACTCCCAGAGAATCAAAGTTTGGAACCCATGCATACTAATACACCTATGAAAACAACAATCATCTCTATAAATGTACTATCACAACAACATTGATCTATAAAATGACATCTATCCCAACAAAATGAAATATATAATGAATCCTAGATGGAATGACATAATGTATGGCATGTGATTCTAACAAGTGTCTATATGATGCATGAGATGTCATACCCTCATCTCATCAGGTTTCAACAAAATAGAATCACAATAATATTAATAATAACAACACAAAACAAGTGCGTCAACCAATTGTGAAATCAAATCAACTGTAATAGCTCAAAATCCAAAATCACAATTTAATTTGAGGAAATTTGGATTTTTCCTATACACGGGGTAGCTACTCCTGGGTATAGATAATTAACAAATTCTATATCCTTTATATCATCTCCAAATAGTAAATAAAACTAGAAAAGAACTCATCTGATACCACTTTGTAATGTCATGGATCTGGAAACCACAAAAAGGTGCCTCGTACCTAGTTGGCCACATGTCCTCAAGTGCATTTCTCCAAATGCCAGAGGCTGCTAACTAGCAGTGAGGGCCTAGGGAGTGATAATAGGGAAACTATGCTCTCATAGAAGAGTGTAACACAGTGTAATAAATAATAATAATAATATCAGAAGCAATAAGCAACATGTTACTGAAGTAAACAAGGAAGACTATAAGGTAAACTCAACCAGAAGGCATATAATATCATAATGATACAGCATGTCACATGTTCTAAGAAAGAAGAAAAAACAAGATGAACTGCTATCAAGTACAATAAAATACTATGGTATAAAAATACAAAAAGAAACACAACATTATCGCAAGCCTTGGCTGGGTCCCATGCTCTCCTACTCCTAAGAAGCAACCAAGTACCTATACAAGAAGCCTTCCCCTATCGACACATGTAGAAATATAGTCTGTTTGGGCCCAAAAACATGACCCAAACAGGGTGTGAGAAATAAATATCAGTAGGAAACCAACAAAGGTATGTTCCAATCTATCAGTGAGTATATGAAATAGTAGTGTATAACAATGAAAACATTAAACTAGGAAGTACTCAAAAGTAAACAATCGTACAAGTCTTATTCCATTTATACCATTCATGTTCATTAAGTAGTTCAATTACATCGAATCATAAGTTCTTGGGATCCGTTCATGTCCAGTCAATCTTCTATTCAAGAAAACACATTAGATACCTCCACAGGAAATCTATCAAGTAAAATGACAATCGAATCCAAGATTGTGATTTAGCTTGGCAGACACGTCATAAGTCATTAAAATAGTCAAACCTTAGTTCAAAACCTTTCCCTCAGGCAGTCCACAGACATAAAAAATCCTTTCCCACAGTCAATTTCCCACAGTCATAAAAAAACATAGCCCACAGGTACACAAAACCTTTCCCACAGGCATGAAAAATCTCTTCCTATAGGAAGAATAATTCAACAGGGCCAAGACCGACATATAATAAATTCAACATAAGGCAACACATGTAATCTTTACACTATTACATGGTTAAAAAGGAAAAAATTCACATTGGTAATCATTTAATTAACCAATTCATTTCAAACAACCCATAATAGGGAAAACAGAGGCATAACCATGGTTATCCTAAGCCAAAAGTCCAAACAACAACTATCCAAGGGAAACACAACCGTGGGGTGTCCCTTAATCCAAACAAGAAGTCTCAACATGCTTAAATTCATGTAATTAATCACCTAACATACTTAGGCATTAACAAGGGATAAATTATCAATAAAACAACACCCCAAACATGGGCACACAACACAACAGCACATATAAACAACTTGACATTAAGAAATTAGCACAAGAACACCTAACTAATCGTAGTATAACTCTCCTCATCCAGCCTCAACCTCCAATTCAATCTAGAATTATATATATCTACAAAAAATTATTTTTCATTCAACCTTAAATAACTTCTTCGAGAAAAGAAATTACCAAGAATGACTCAAGGGTAATCGAGTACTCACCGAGAGTATTCAAATGAGACTGACAATGATTGATTCAGAGTTTGGATGATCAATTTGGAAAAGGATAAAGTTCTGGCTCTCCTCTTGAGTTCCATCGACAATCCCACTGTCCAATCTACCAAATGAAGAGGGTAATGCACATTTTATGTGAAAAACACAAAATATAAAGAGTGTAAGTATATTTAAATGGCGTTTATATCATTTAACAATTCATTTGGCGGCTGAAATACGCCAACTTACTTTCCCAGTCCTGCCGACATGACTACACGACGTGTACTAGGAATTACATGATGTGTAGTTGGTTTTTACACTTCCCCTCACTAACATTCCCACACACCATGTATTCCCTTCATACACGGAAATACTTCAAAATGTGTGCTTGGGATTACATGGCGTGTAATCCATGATTCTATTATTTTTTTCCCAAATTTCCTTTGTTTTCTCGAAAACAACTCAAGGGAAAAATAAAATAAGGATCCATACCTCAAAAGAAGAACTGGGTTCTTACAGTATGGAATTTAAGACATTGTTTTCCAGGGTGATCCAACCTCCAAAAGATAGGAAGCGGTTATTCCAATTCATAATTATGCCGGTCGTCTTCCCAACAATATTTTAAAAGTGGAGAATACACATCCTACCAGGGGAGACCAGGGCACCGAGATACTCCATGGGGAAAGATCCCTATCGCATGCCAATCCCAGAGCTTAGGGAATCCACCCTTCTATCCAAGAATCTCTTTGTAACATATAAGGTTATCTTAGTGTGATTGATATCCTACCCACTCCATTGGAAATAGTCTTCAAGAATATTATTAAACCCCCGAATAGACTACATAACTACATTCATAAATATAATAGAATCGTCTGTAAACATCATATGGGAGATGTTCCTTGGACTGGAGCTACATCGATAGGGCCTGATAGATCCCTAAGAAATAGACCAATTGATGAGATGACTGAGGACATACATTGAAAGAACAAATAGGGTTAGTGATAGATGATCCCGCCGCTGTAGACACCAAACATCCTTGAAGAAACTATAATTCCGGCCCATGAAGTGAATAACCATCCATGAAGAACTGAAGCAATGGAAGAGAATATTCATAGCCCACACAGATTAGACCATTCCTATCAAGACCTTAATGATGAATTCCCGCTCTACTCTATCATAGGCCTTATCCATGTCCAGCTTGACTACCATGTTTTCTCCATGAACCTGTGTGTTAATGTCTTTGATGATCTTCTGAGCCAGTGCAATCACTCCTTGAATGGATATCTATTTAATGAATCCATAATGCTCACAGGAGACACATTGATTAAGATGAGGGCTAAGTTTGTTGTTGAGAATTGAGGTAAGGTTCTTGTATGAGAAATTTCACATGCTCACAGGGTGATAATGATGGAGTAGGGAGGGATCTTGGACCTTGGGAATGAGAACCATGGTGGTGGTGCTGGAGGAATAAGGGAGAGTACCCCCTCAAAAGAAGTTCTGGATGGAGATCACTACATAATCCTTGAACACACTCTATGAGGCTCAATAAAAGGATCTTGGGAACCAATTCGGGCCCAAGGCACTATCCAGGTTCAGGTTCATAACAGCCTAAAATATTTCATCCTCCCGTAGTAAGGACTCAAGAAGAGCATTGTCATGATCATAAAGCACCCTGGGAATGACGTCTATGATGGATTCATGGCCTGATAGGTACACCTTGTAAATCCTAGTATTAGATCCCACAAGTAGACTCCTGAATAATCCCTCCTCTAATCCATCCATCATGTCTTGATCATCAGTGTAGGAACCATCGTCCAACCTTAAATTGGGACTTGCATGCCTCTATATTCCCTTAATGAATGCATGAGAAAAAGTATTGTTATGACCCCCCTCACAAATCCACCCCACTCTAGATTCATTATGGGTTGTGTTCTCCTACCTAAGAAGTATTTCCACCAAAAATCCCTTCCTTGTGCCCATCTGCCCAAAAAAATCCTCATTACATTCCACTTCCAAGATGGAATCGAGGCGATCAATCTCCGACTTAATCCCATCCATATCACACATCAACAAAGGACGGGTATTGAACCACACCCGGAGATCCTCTCAAAGATGAATTAATTTATTCTATAATCTTTCCCATGCATTCCCATGAATGCACCTATTCCATGAGGAATCAACAGTGTCAATAAAATCCAAATACCTAACCCATAGGGAAGATAACTCCATGAAAAAGTTATTATCCCAACCAGAAAGGATATCAACCAGAAGAGGTGAGTGGTCTGATAAGATATAGGCCAATTGATAGACCTTTTCATTCCAAAAGCTTTAGATAACATGGACATTGGACAAACAATGATCCAGCCGACACTAAGTGCGATGAGAACCTCTCTAGTTGTTGCACCAAGTAAAGAACCTCCCTGAAAACCCCATATCCAACAACCCTTTGTGATACATGAATTGATTTAAATCTAGACTGGCATGATGGAGAAATTAACCCCTTCCCTTCTTCTCATCAGGATCTTCCACCACATTGAAATCCCCCACAAAACTATATGAGGTTCCCAGGATCGAAGGCATCCAAATCGCTCCAGAAACGCGCTCGATCGCGGATGTCACAACTACCATGAATGAAAGAGAAGAAGAAGGTTTTCATACCATCCCTGATCACTGTACTGATAAATTGATATGAAGACTGAACTGAGATCACACTGATGGCCACATTCCATAAAATCCAAACGGAGAAACCAGAAGCCTCATCTTGCAGGAAACCAAACATCCTAATACTTTGGGTGAACTCTGCAATTTTCCCACTATCTTGTTTAGGTTCTAGCACCGAAAATAAAGAGATATTTTTATAAAGAACTTCACTGATGATATAATATGATTTCACCTAGGTTCCCATGCCATGATAATTCTAGATAAAAAAAGATAACATTAAAATAGTCTAGGCATGGAACTGGCCCTAGTATTCTTGACCGCTAAGCTTGAAGAGGAGGATTAACTCCAATGATTCGAATGGGATCTAGTTCTCACCCCTATAAATTCCAAGTTCAGAGATGATGGGGGAGGGGAAGATAACGTTTTATCTCTAGAGGAGAAGCTAGGTTGAATAGAGGCCTAGGGCTTCGCAAGGGCCATGATAGAAATTGTCCTTACAAGAGAAAAGGTCTGGATGGGGGGACTGACCGAGGATGAATCCATAAGACCCACCTCAATAGTTCCCTCATACTGGAGAGGGACCAAAGTAGGCATAATATTAGAGATGTGACCAGATAACCTAACCCCAATAGATCCAATAGGTAGGTGCTCCAAGGAGGTATCCTCCTTAGGAGAAGGCGCTATGGTAGATGCTGCTTCCCTAGGAGATCCTGCATCAGGGATGAGGAGTCTGGTAATATTCCAGCTAGTGTTCATTTGATATCCTATTTCCTTGAAATTATTATTTAATAGTAGCCAATATATAACATGTTCTATATTATAATATATTCTTTATATGGTTGGGATTACAATGGTGAGTGATTTCTCTTCAAGGAAGGTATTATTTTCTTTAAAAACCAATATGTTGTTCCATCGACTATAAAGAAGGATGTGTTGGGATATTTTTATAATTATTTTTTGTATTCACAAATTCTTATTAAAAATATTTTTTTATGACATGAATCATCAGTTCTATTATTCTAGTATAAAACAAGGCATAACTAGCTTTGTATCTCGATGCTACACATACCAAACGATTATGGCTAAGCACCAAAATCCTACTGATTTTCTTTGTCTTCTTTCCATAAAAATATGAAAATGGAATGAGATATCAATGGATTTTATTATTGGAAAACCTCAAACTCTCTAAAGTAAAAATGAAATTTGGGTGGTGATAAATTGTTTGAAAAGTCGAAAAATTTCATACCGATTTATAACACCACTAAAATTGAATACTTAGGGAAGTTGTTTAAGAAAAAAATGCAAGGTTATATGGGACTATAATGAACATTGTCTTGGACAGAGAACCTCACATCACCTCTTAGTTTTGGAAGGACCTCTAGGACATGATGGGTACCCAGTTCATGTTAAGAATAACATATCATCCTCAAATAGATGGGAAGACAAAAAGGGTTAATCGAATTCTGGAGGATATACTCTATGCCCATGTCATGGACTTAAGAGGTTATTGGGATAGACACTTGGGACTATTTGAGTTTTCTTATAATAATAGATAGAAATAATCCCTTAATATGAAACCTTTTAAATCCATATATGGATGACCCTACAACTCACATCTCTATTGGTTTGAAATCAGTGAGACTTCCATAATAGGACCAAGCTTGGTTTAAGAAACAACAATGAAGATATAGTTGATTAGTTAATGTTTGGTGATTTCTCTAAGATGATATAAGTCCTATATAGAACACCATAATTATCATTTGGAGTTTTTTTAGTGAACTAGTTTTCTTAAAAGTCTCACCCCGATTGGTTCACCTATGGCTTGAAAAGTAAGGGAAGATTGATCCTAGATATGTGGGGAAATTTGAGATCATTGAACATCTTGGAAAGGTGTCATATCACTTGGATTTAACACCTTAGTTTTATTTGATCCATAATGTATTCCATGTTTCCCAACTCAAGAGGTATCAACCTGAACTTTAACATGTTCTTAATTGGGAATTCCTTGACATATAACCTAATATGTCTATGATCAAACAACTGCTTCGAGTTGTTGATTCTAAAGTAAAGGTTCTATGTGAGAAGGTTGTACCATCATTTAAAATTATGCGGTATCATGGATGAAACTCTCATGAGGCATGGGATCAGGATTCTATGATGAGGGATTAATGGCCTCATCTATTTATGTATAAACCTTATTTGACTTAGCTTTATGAAGGTATAAAGCAATATGGTGTGAAAAATTTTAACATCTCAATATTTTTTTAGGTAAAATTTTTTACTTTTTTCCATTTACTTATTTTTTTCAATTACTTCTTGTTTTTTTTTGTTTATTAATAGGGGTTAGGGGTGTTTCTTTAGGAGATAGTGGGGTGTAGACATAGACCTACAACTAATGAAGCTAAAGGTGGTCCACCATCTCACTAATGTGAACCATTAATCAGTTAGTGGGATTGTCATTGAATAAAACATTCGGTCATACCCACCATCCAATCAATATACTGGATAATAGATACTGTATTTCTATAGTGGCCACCGACTAGTCGGTGGAACTCCATCGGTTCACTGATGGTGCTAATATGGGATGGTTTAGTAAAGGTAATACCATATTTTTAGGCCATCAAAACCCCTATTTTATTTCTTAATCCCCCTCCCTTGACCTAAACTTGATCCATTTGAACATTGAGACTCTCCTTATACTTCCTTGGCTCACCCAACATGAATCCTTAGTGGATCTAAGTACCGATCAATGTTTTGATCCTCTCTTGGTAAATATAACTTTGTTTTGTTCATAGATCTCATTTTTTCTTTTATATCACTCTTCCTTCTTTCTATGGATTGAACATGAAAACATTGGTAATTTTTTGTATCTAGATTTATAATTTTATTCCTTTTTGGTTCATTATAGATTGAGGATTCTTGTCTGGATCTCCAATCCTCTTGGGGTGTTGTTCGGGAATTTTGGTGGAAGCTATTCCTTATAATTCATTCATTATAGAAATTGGTAATTTGTAAATTCTTGATAGGTAATTCATGATTTATGATCCTTAATTGATTCCTAGGATCCTTAGTTCTTCTTGGATTGTCGTTATCACATGGGGTTGATATTTTGATTGTTTCAAGGCAGGTGGTTTCAAAAGTTGGATTTTTTATACAAACCTTATTTTCTCATTCCTTGAAATTGGTTTCTATAATAGTTGTAAAAAATATTTTATTTATTTACCTTTAAAATGGATTTTAAAAATGTTTTAAAGGAATTATTGGTAGAATATAGTTGTTTTAGTAATGTTCATGAAAATGGATCACTCCTTTGGAGTTAGTAACAAAAATAGTTTCAAAGTATGTTTTGTGTGGTTTTAAATATGAATTTCCATTTAAATGAAAATAATATGGTAACCACAATGGTGATCTATGATGAGTTGGGGATCCATCCTTGGGGATGAACTATTAACCCTAGGCCTATTAGACTAGGGTAATGTGTGCACTAGGTAGCCTAATTTGTGGAAAGTAACCACTATGGGGATTGAACTCTTATCACCTAAGATTATTCTATGAGGGTAATGTGCACATCAGGTGGCCTTCTGATCACATAAATTGTATAATGATACTCATTGATCTGGAATTGATGTTAGACTAAGGTCAAGTTTTACCTATTGTTATCCTTGAAATATATTTTTATAATTTTTACGGAAATAATTTAAAAATCAGGATGATTAGTATGTTTTTCAGACTATAAAAAGGGTGGTTTTCTATGTTTTATATTGAAACATATAAAATTTCATCTCATGCATTCATTGATAATTATTAGTTTCTTTTATAAATTAGTATTATAAAACACTTGGTGTGATCCTACCTGTCTTGTTCTTTTTCACACCCTGCATACACGTTTGTTTGTATGTAGATATTGTTTGGTCTGATGTAGGTAAAGGAAAGGAACCATAAGGTAGAGGTGGGTTTTCTCAATAGTAGGTTGTTTAATTATGGAGGTGGATACATGTCACATAAAGTTATGGTTTTAAAGTACTTATGCTTTGGTTTGGTATTATAGTTTTTAGATACCTATTTTTTCTTACTTTTATATATTTCCCATTGTGGTATTCTATTGGAATACTGATATTTCCTTTATTAATGTTATCCTTTTTATGTACTATTGTGTAAAAAATCATTACTAATGGTAGTTCTTAATTCCCAGGTGCTTGTCACAAACCTGTGGAGATTGGGAATTCCCTTCAGGCTATGTCGGGACTGATTCTAGTTCCTGGTATTCATAGTCATGATGAGTTTTGGTATTTACTATCCTGAAAAAATTCAAGTAATAATGATAATAAATGGTGAAAACTATAGAAGAACCAAAATAAAGTTGACGACAAGTCTTCCTTGGGGTACAATTAGAACATGATGGTTGAAGAAGAAACAACCAAGTAGAAAGATAAACAAGGTGTCACATAATATAAGGGAATATTCTTATACCATGGAATGAGAGTTTACATTATGGACCACTGAAAAATGGCCATGAATCACAGGAAAGAGGGAGTGATATGGAAACTAAAAGAAATTCAATCAATATAAGGAATAAGAAGATTATCCTAGTGGAATAAATCCCCGATGAAGAGGTTGAGAGGTTGTACATAATGGATAACCTAAAGGATGATAGAGAGGTGCATGGAAGGTTAAGAATGTATGAAATATATATACTATATGCATGAATATTTTTACTAAACAAATTAAAAGTAAAAAGAAATAACCAATGACTCTTGGTTCTAATAAGTACATTATGAATATAGAGTCTACACCTAAAAAGAACAATTATAATGTTCCAAAATATTACATAATAATGTGGCCATATCATTTGAAAAATTACAATAAGATATATTACACAGAAAATTAGGAACGTTCCTTGGTTACTCAAGTAAAGAAGTCCATTCTAGCTAAGAAGAAAGTTGAAAAAGGAAAGGAATCCATGCTTCCCAAATAGGAACATATTTGGAAAATCAAAGTGAAAGTAATCATTTAGATATATAGATAATTTAGATCCATAATTAAAGGAGTATTTGGGTTGAGAAATAGGTATCATCCCATATTGTGTTGGCTGTATAACTTGATAAAGGGGACTGGAGGTGAGGAATAAAAAATGGGAGCATATGAAAGCTATAATCCTTATATATCATGAAATAACAATCCAAAACAATGAACATAAAGTGGTTTCATGATCATATACAAATAAAATCAACCATGCTGATATATAGAGAGAGTCCCTTAATGAGGAAATATCAAAATAAGGAAATATTACAAGAGATTTATTCATTCTTATTAAATCTTGAAATCTGGACAACCCTTCAAAATGATGAAGTTGGGTTTTGATTTTCATTCTCCCAATCCTGTTTTGGTTTGTATTGAATATTATTATCAAGGGGAGGTTACCATACAAATATTTAGGGGAATAAAAATACTTTCACTTAAAATGGTTTGATTGGTTTTTTTAAGTGAAGTATAAGTTTACAATGTTTCCTCAAAATCATCTTGAAAATCCCCTAGAGAAAGATTTTTTGAGTTGGTATCACATTGTAACAAGACTGTGGAAAACATTGTTGTCTAAATTATTCTCTCTTATTTTATATAATAAGATATAATTAGTAGACATAATGTTAGTTAGTTAATGGAATATTGATTAGATAATGTGTTTCCACCCTTCTATCAAAATAAATTGATAGAATATATTAAGAAAGGGGGAGAACACAAAAGGGGAGAATATGTTTTTCTTAAAATTAGAAGAGTAAAGAGGGGGAATATTTTCCCCTTGAAAAACCTTACCATATATTCATGGAATATAAATAATGTATAGAAGAACCTACATTGACATTTTAATTTATTATCAATAATGGGATAAGAGAAATAAAATTTAATTTTATATGAAGTTGATATTGATAACAAATAAAAAGGGTGAAATTTAAGTTCCCTTTGTATTAAGTGTTCTATTTATTATAAATGTGATATTTACAATGAGAAAGTTAATATATGTTATTTATGGGTTATGGAGTGAGAATCAACCCACCAAAGGAAATGTTTTACCCATGCATTCATGGGTAAAGGAAGACATGGATACTACTTTGGGAAGTAGCCTTAACATCAAATGATTTCATAGATAGTCCTCAAGTCAAAGACCAATACTAATTCTATGAAAGTTTTTTCTACAATAGTTTGGTTAGTTCTTAGAAGAAACTATATAATGGGGATATTTAATACCTATGTTTAATCTATTAATAGATGGTTGAAATTGGAGATAGAAGAGCTTATGAGTGGGAGAATCCTTCCTGATATAATTCTATTGTTGATTGCAAAACTTAGTGAAGAACTCACTTGGATAAAGATTTGAATTTGGATAAGTTCTATAATTCTCATAAGGTTCAATATTTTATGTGAAAGTTTAGGAAAAGATCTTTGTAAGGTTTAGATAATATACCTCAAAATGTTCTGATAAAAACCTCATAAGGCTGTTAAATCTAGAGTCCATATGGTTTAGAAATACATTTTGTAAGGTTCGGATAACTTGGGAATAATGCTTATAAATGTAATTGTAAGGTTAAAAAGAGTATTAATAAGGAAAATTATGTCTTTATAAGTTTTAAAAAAACAATACTTTTTAAGGTACAATGAACCTTAAAATGACACTTTTTGAGATACAAGGAGTAGTATAAGGTTAAATACTTAGTAAAATTTTGAGAAATTACGAGAAATTTTATAATTTATATCCTGAATAAAAAATTAATTATAATTATTTAAAATACATTATTCAATGTTATAAATATCACATGAACTTAAAAGGGTGTTTTATTTAATATAAAGGTTTATAATAATCTGGTCTTCAAGTTTGGAGAAGACGATCAAATCGAGAAGAAGTCTGAGAGTCTTTTTCATGTCAGAAAATAGAGTTTCCAGAGTTATTTATTCTAATGAAAAATATATTTGCGATGTTGATGAATATATCCATTCATGTTAAAAATATCATGAATCTATGATTAGACATGAATCAAGTATAATTATATATAGAAGATATGAGATGGAATTATGGAAATTAATCTAGCCCGAAATGAGGTACTTCTACATTACAAATTTTTGGAAATGTAATTGTGAATATGCATGTGTTTTTATTGATAATTATAAATATAAAAAAATGATGTGTGATTATTTATAAATGAATAAAAAAAATTATTATGAGTTACTACTGGAGTGTATTGACTTAATCATAATATCTATACTAGTCTTCATGGGAATCTCTCATGTTACAAGAAGTAAACTTATACACCATAAATGTTGTTGCTATATTTTTATGAAACTTGGGAATAATGTTTTACTTCATAATTATATTGAATTTTTTTATAATAATAAAACCTGACCCTAATATAAGAATACAAAAAATATGTGTTTGGATAACGAAGAAAATGATAAAAATAAATAAAGGAACTCTAGTAATATTGTTGGAGATAGAATTTTAGATCATAGATATTTAGAGGTTTGTGGATGAGATAATGCATGATACTGAGCTAGTTTATATTACACATAATTTTTTAAATATTTAAACTTATTAAATATGAAAATGACATGGAATAACAATTGAATCCACTTTTACAAAAAAATAATTAAAAGAAGAATAAAAAATGGGATAGACATATGTTGTGTGATGTGGAAGTGAAGAACTGAGAGAACCATATCTCTTAAGGAATAAGGTTCAAAAATAAAATTAAATAATAAAACCATATAGGTTTTTAATAAGAGAATAATAGGAAGCTGAACAGACTAAGTTGTTCAAAGTAGGAAGAGGATAAGAAGAGAGAGGCATTGGTCTAATAAAAAGCTACATGCTATGAGCAAGAATAAACCCTAGTTTTTAGTGTTATATCAGTGGGAAATATTTTAGAGTTATTATATTAATTTTATACTCATCATGCAATAATTTATAGGCTATAATTATTGAAGAATAAGTGATCATTAATGACATGAAATAAATTCTATAAAATTTCTACAGGCAGTCGAGTTCTTTGATTTTGAGTTGAGAGAATACAATAAAAATTTCAAAAGAAGAACTGGAATCAAGGTTATAAATTGTGACTAAGATTCATGTGGTTTTGTTAATGGCATCATAAGGTATTAAAATAATATTTGTTTGAGAAATCATATCACTTTGTTGGATTCAATGACATCCCTATATAGTGTTGTGATCTTCTTCAAGAAGGAGGATGGATTTGACAGAACTGGTGGGATTCTAGTATAAATAAGAGAATTGGGATTATGTACATGTTCACTTGTGTTATAAAGTGAATAATTAACTTTTTTAATATTGTGAACAAACTTACTTGAGTAATATAGTGATACGTTTCACGATGATAACATCCCTAATTAATTTTTAAATTGATGATAGGATTTATAGTGGAAAAATATATGTTTTAGTCATCCCAAGCACAACAAGTAGTAGAATTTATGGGAGGGGATAAACTTGGTACAAAAACCCATTCTATACTATAATACTTTATTTTCACTACATATAGGTGTATTATAAGTTAAATAAAAAAAGTTTTCACCTTTATTAACTAGCAATGGAGGTTCGAAGTACAAAGGGATTAAAAGGTTAAAGGAAGAAATTATAATTTGGTAAATTTTTTGCCACACCTCATTCTCTCCCTATATAGTGTGTCCAAACCATTTCTGGGGCTCTAAAATAATATTATTTATTCCCATTTATACCATGATAACATTTTTGAGATAAGAATATTGACTTTTCTTACCTTGTGCAAGTGATAGGTAAGCATTTGGATAATAATATTATTATATAAATTTAAAATTCATAAATATAAATCAAAATCATTAACTAGTAATTATATTTACCTTTAATTTATATAATTTCCTTATCCTATCTTAAATATTATCTCAAAACACCAATTTTGACCTTTCTAATCCTATACAAGCACCATGTCAACATCGATTTTTTCTTATTTATCTTATCAAGAAAATTAATTTAGATCAATTGGATAATATTTATATGATATTTTGAGTATATCATCATCCAATATACATTCCATAAGTTTCATAAATCTTTCTTTCATATTTATATTATGATGAAGTCATAAAATATGTCACATTCATAAAAACTATGATTTTTTATTACTCACCAAAAAATCAACTTGTTCAAAAAAAAAAATAAATAAAAATAAAAATAAACCATAAGATAATTTTGAAATACTAATAAATACTAAAAGTCCATTTTTTAAATTCATATTCTAAAATTTATAAAATTATCCTTTAAATGAAACCATATAGTTTATGTAAAAAACAATTTATTTAGAATAAAAACTATAATTTTTTGAAATTAAAATCTATATTATTGTTTCATACATTGATAAAATTATTTATAAGACCATAATAATAAAAAAATATTAACATAAATCCTTAAAATTTACATAAATATCCATTTTTTAAAATTTAAATGAATAAATAATTCTTTAGATAGATAAAAATACAAATTATGTAAAGGAAATTTATAAGCTATCTATTACGAGATGAAGTAGACATAATAATTTTAAATGTATAATATGTATCTAATTGATTATGTATTATCATTTTTGACATGATAAAAACATATATACATGTTCAAAGTGTATATATAAATTCATAATCATGAATCTTAATAAACCATAAAAGTGATATATTATTAAAAATATTTGGATTGTAATTGTTTATAATATTTTAATTTCAAAGTGTAACATCCTGTTACTATTTACATGTATTCCTAAACCCATATTTTTAATCATGCATTGGTTTGGTTTTGTTTGGGGTCCTTTTTGGTGGAATTTTGAAATTTATGAATGTTTTTGGGCTAGTACACGGTTGGCGCATGATTTTCCCAAACCGTGCAACCTGCTAGATAAAACCATACAAATAAAGGTAGTGGGGGTTTGCATGGTTGTCGCATGATTTGAAAAACTGTGTGCCCACTTATTAGAAACCATGAACTTAAAAGAAGCGGTGCATGACCAGGGCACACGGTTTATCTAAACTATGCAGCTATACCCAACAAATTGTGCGTACAAGATTTCATTAATCCAAAAATTGTTTTGAAACTCCCAAAACCTCCATTTTAGGTCCCTGACAAACTAGTACAACCCCAAATTTATTTCTACTTCCAAGAGAGCTCCAAAGAGTATTTTTTGGGCCCTCATAACTCTTCTATAAGTGGACCGAAGCTTGAGAAATGTTTTTTGATCTCCACTCTATAGGTTTCCTCTTCTCACTCTCTATCTACCACTCTCTCTATTATCCTCCCTAGGATTTTGTAGATTTCTGTGTTGTGGGAAGATCTAATAGCCTTTATTTTTGATATTAAACCTAGGTTTAATTCTTGGATCATTTTTTCTATCATTCCTCATTGGATAATCCCATGTAGGGTTTGGTGTTTTGAGATTTGTTGATCCTGAGGTATGTGGTTCCATTTTGATTGACCAATTTAATTAACCCAAAATTGATTGATTTTATTAAATTGATTTCAAATAAATGTGTGGGATTTGATTCCTATAAAATTGAATTTGTTAAAAACCCAATTCCATTGAGTTGGGGGATTTGGTTTTAGAAATTGGATTTTGGCATGAAATTGGGAAAAACCTCCAATTTTATTGAATTGGGGTGTAATTTTGAAATTGATGAAATTTGTTGAAATTTAAATTATTAAATTTAAATTTTGAAATTTTATTTTGAATTGATTTTAAATTAATATTTTATAAAAATAGCTTAAAATAGTTTTGATAGAAACCTTTGGGATTTATCTTGGAAAAAGGAATGTTTTTGATTTAAAACCCATTTTGGTTTTTAGATGGAAAATTGGAATTTTTGAAATGGGATAATGGGATGAATTGTATTTTAATGTTGCTTAAAATAAATTTCCCATCATTGTTTTGTACTATAGAACATTCAATCCTAAGTAGTTAGTGAGTTATTAGAGAAAACATGCTAGAATGAGAATGCCCTATCACTAGATTGACATTTTAAAACTCCAACATAAACATTTGTTAGCACATAGAATTCCTCAGTAGGATACCAATGAGTTATATCTAGCCAGTGTCAGGGGATGTGTGTACACATTGCAATTATTATCACATAAGTGTGTGAGGTTCCCATAACCTAGAACTATAGTAACTTTTGGAATATGACCATGTTGATCACTTGTTTATATTTGAGATATAAATGCATTCCAATGTTTGTAAACTATTTTATATGCCTTTTATATTTATATAAAATATATTATATAAATTTTTCTATTAATCCATATTTTTAGATTATTTCCATCATTTTAAATGTAAATCATGATTTGTTTAAATATGATTTTCAAATTCTAAACTTGTTTGTTTAAAAATTGAAATATATTTATTTGGTTAATTAAATGTGGAATCTATTATGGAATACTTGGTGAGACCCTACTGGGATTTTAGATCAAACCCTACTTGTTCCTTTTGGTGTTTATAGATTATCTCCTTCCAGGTTTGAGCAGGATAAAAGCACCACTTGGAGGTGGTTCTAGCTATTGATATTTGAGCTTTGAGAATTGAGTGTGCTACAGAATGGGTAGTTTTTATAGTTTTTCTAGTACTTTTCTATAGTAATTTGAGTTTTTTTTACCTATTTGACTTATGGTACACTTCTACCTATGGAGTTTCTCTTGTATTCATACTAAATTTTTTATCTCACTTCTATTATGTTTGTGGAAAATTTATTCCCACTTTCATATTGTATGATTCCAGGTGCTAGTCACCACCCCATGGGGATCGGGAGTACCCTTAGGGACATGTTAGGACTGAATTACTTAATAGTTCACCAGGGTACCTTGGATGGTTTTTGAAAAGGTGATATAAGAGGTGTAGGTTTGGCATCTTACCTTGATGTTAGTATGTAGTTGTGTATTATTTTTGGGAATTAGGAGGTAGTTTTTATTGAGTGTCTGGACATCTCTCACCTCATTGATCCTTAAGTCACTAGGGGTGGTTTGTTAAATGTGTTTTGATAATTTGTTCTAGTCTTTTCCCTACTTTTGATTTGGATAGGATGAAATCTATGTCTCATGTTCTTATCTATTGGGATTAATTTCCATTGTTGCTCTATTTGAGTATTAATATAATGTATTAAATGTTGTCTTTTGATGTTTTGTAGCATCATGACTCTTATAAGACATGAGAATTAGATCTAGGTGGAATTTGATGACGATCCTCAGTGAGAAAATCCTTTAGTGGACCCAAATCTGGTTCAGGTGATCATACATACTATCCATGCTATGGGACAAGCATTGCCACCAGTATCTGTACAGGATCCAACTGTGGAACCTCAAAGGGACATTTTTTAGATTACTTATCAAGATATCCTTCACCAGAATCCACCACTATTAAAAGGATCAAATGGTCCTCAAGAGAATGAATAATGGTTGAGTAAGATCAAGCATTTGTTTGGGTTTTTAGAGACTCATAAGGAAATAAAGGTAAAATGTTCCACCTTCATGCTGGAAGGAATTAGTAGGAGATGGTGGGACATGATGGTGATGATGAAGAAACATGAGTTCTTAGAGTGGAAATACTTCAATTATATTTTCATCAACCAATTCTATCCAAATTCGATGGTGTTGTCCAAGGTCACTGAGTTCTTCAAACTTGTGTAGGATGACAAGACTATGAGAAAGTATGAAAACCGTTTTTATGAGCTTGTACAATTTTCATATGAGATTATATAAAATGAAAACATGAAGACTTGAAGATTCAATTTGGTACTTCTATATGATATTCATTCTCAGTTTTTCTTACTAAATATTCCTTTTTACGATGATGTGATGGATAGAGCACTGATTGTCAAAATGGACATGGCTGGTAATTCAAGGTTTTTGGGAGTTTCTTTCTCTCCCAATGGCAGCATGAGTTCCTTTAAAGAAAAGAGGAAATATGATGATTCTCATGGTGATTATCGATAGAAGGTTTATTCTAGACCTCCTATAGTGCCTGAAATATTCCCTTTTATTTTTTTACTAGTGTCATAAGCTAGGTTATTCAAAGAGGGCATGCACTATGGGACCCAATTTATGTGGTTCTTACAGATGCTCAAGTCATTTATAGAAGTTATTACATGTTTATTCCACTCCCTATAGTGGAATGGGATCATCAATGCCTACCAAAACTATAGTGAAATCAGATTCTTCATGGATAAAGTGGTTCTAGCCACATGCATCTGAAACAAAGATTCTTCACATAGTGGAAGAGTCTCCAGATGAAGTAGATATGGGTTCATCGACTGTGAGAGGTTCCATCATTATAGATTCACTATTAGTGATTTCTTTTATTTTATACTAGTGAATATCATTCATTTATTTCAACCTATATCGTTAATCTACTAAATCTTCCTACAAAGATTTTATCTTATATAATGGATATCACTACACCCCTTAGAAAGAAGATAGAGTAGGGTCTCCATAGTCCTGCTTGTGTTTTCACTCTATCAGATGATGAGCTTGCTTGGAGTTTTTTGGTTCTTGACATGAAACCTCTTGAAATCATTTTTAGGATGTATTGGATCATTACCAATAAATCCCAGATTGATTGTTATCTTTGACAGGTCTCCTTTACTACACCCGATGGGTTTTGTAGAATCTTGTAAAGAGAATGGGACCTGAGGTCAAGTAGAGATAAACCTTATTATCTAGAGTTGGGGAAAGTGGTATATGTTTTCTATTTTGATCTGAATAGTGATTCTTTGTGAAGTTATCTCTTTACATCTATCATCGAGTTTTCCTACATGTTATCTTTTGAATTCTCTAGTTTTCCACTGGTAAGAGAGGTGGAGCTTCCTATCAACTTAGTGCATGTTACCCAATCGGTGTCTATTCCCTCTTATCACATGGAATCAACTGAAATTAAGGAGTTGAATACTTAGTTGGATGATATTCTAGAGAAAGGATTTATACAACTGAGTGTGTCACCTTGGGCAGAGCCTATTCTCTTTGTTAAGAATGATGATGGTTCACTATATATTTGTGTTGATTATCAAAAACTTAATCGAGTTATGATAAAGAAAAAGTATTCATTACTGCAGATTGATGATATATTTGATCATTTGAAAGGGGTGAAGTGGTTCTCAAAGGTTTATCTTTAACATGGTTACCATCACTTGAGAATAAAAGAATATAACATTCAAAAAACCACTTTTCATAGTAGGTACGACCATTATGAGTACCTTGTCATGCCTTTTGGTCTATCCAATGCTCCTGAAGTATTTTTGGATTTAATGAAAACTATTTTCCATGAGTATCTTGGTACCATCATGGTAGTATTTATGGATGAAATATTCATTTACTCTATGTCTAAGGAGGATCATGTGCATCATCTGAGATCATTTCTAGAATTATTGAGTAATCACTAACTTTATGCCAAGATTTTGAAATGTGATTTCTAGATTTAGGAAGTGAAGTTCTTGGGACACATGGTGTCAAAACATGGTATTTTAGTTGATCCTAAAAAGGTGAAAGCTGTTATGACAAGGGAACAACCATGAAATGTTTTCAAGATTTAGAGCTTCTTGGGTTTAGCTGGGTATTATCGTCGATTCGTTAAAGACTTCTTAAATTTGTATTCTATGATGACTTCTCTAACTTGGAAGGGAGTAAAGTTTTCTTGGGATGAGAAATATTAAAGTTATTTTTTTTCTTTGAAACATATTTTGACCAATGCATTGGTGTTGACTCTTCCAGAGGTCGGGTAGGGTTACATGGTCTTCTGTGATGCATCTGTTATAGGTTTGGGTTGTTTTTTTAAAAGGTTGGGGCCGAATCCTCATTTTATTATTTAAAGAAAATACCTCTTTCAAACTGGCTAGAGGGGGACCCATTACATAGCCCGAAGGCCCAATACCAAGTGGTATGAATACAAGGCTTGAAAGCCCATTTTTTTGGCCCAAAGAGCCCTTCGGTGAATAGTACTTCTACAGTACCCAAGCTGCTATAATACATGTTACAGTACCACCACCGCTACAGTTCCTGCTATAGTGCCTCCACCGCTAAAGTGCTACCATAGGTACAGTTTCATGGATGCTACAGTACTTCTACAATGCTGCTACAGTACCAGAAATTAGTCCCTGCCCGGATTTGATCCTGGGTCTTTTGGATGCCAAACAGGAGCCTTTACCACTCGGGTACAGGCTCGCTGGCTTGGGTTGTGTTCTTATACAAGGTGATCATTTTGTTGCTTATAGATCATGTCAGATTAGGACACATGATAGGAGTTATCTGACCCATGGACTTGAACATGGAGCTATGATGCACGTGATTAAAATTTGGCCACACTGCCTTTATAGGTTAAGGTTTACCATGATTTCTAACCACAAAAAATTGAGTTATATCTTCTTGAAAAAAGATCTAAATCTTTACCAGAGGATTTGGGTGGAATACTTATAGTATTTCTATTTTGACATCACCTATAACTAGGGGAAAATGAATGTAGTTTCATTTACTTTGATCATGAAACTTATTACCGTCGCCATGAAATAATCTTCAAAAGAGTGTAACTTGATGGCTCTATTTTCATAGTTTCATATTGGAGTTTGGGAGTCAACGGTCATGGTTTCCTTGGCCAATGTTCAGTTGACATCCACTCTTCTTGAGATGATTCTTGAGGATCAGTATCTTGGTGATGAGTTCCATAGAATTATAGACTTTTTTATGGTGGGTAGACCATACTAGATTGGTCATTCTCCACCGAGAAAATTCTATGCTATCAGGATCGCTTTGTTAGGCTGTCAGTAGTAAGGAAATCTATAATGGGGGATTTCCATAATTCTCAGTGGGCTATGGACCCAAGAAATATGTTCTATGACATTAGGTGGTAGTTCTGGTGTCCAGGTACAAGATGAGGCACTACTGAATTTTTCTCTCATTGTTACACTTTCCAACAGGTCAAGGCCGAGCACCAGAAACCTTCTGGTTTTCTTCATCCACTTCCTGTACAGACTTGTAAGTGGGTTGAAATCTCTATAGACTTTGTGGTAGGGTTTTTCAAGTACACAAAGAAATAATAATGTGATATGGTTTGTGATCAATAGGCTGAAAAAATTAGATCACTTTACACCCATTCATGATACAACCATAATTGAGGAGTTGGGAAATATCTATGCAAAAGAGATTGTTCATTTTCATAGAGTTCCTTCTGATATAGTTTCTGACAGAGATCCTCGGTTCACTTCTCACTTTTGGAGAGGCCTTCAATAGGCACTAGGATCTCAAGAACATTTTAGTATGGCATACCCTTCGAATTCGGATGAGCAAACAAAAAGAGATATGCAGATTCTTGAGTATATGCTCCACACTTGTGTTCTCGACTTGATGGGGGCTTGGGATGACTATCTATGATTGGTTTAGTTTTATTATAACAATAGTTACCAGTCTGCAGTTAGAATGGATCCTTTTGAGGACTTTTATGGACAACCTTATAGATCTTAGTTGTGTTGGTTAGAGATTGGTGAAATTTACTTGGTTGGGATGAAATTGGTTAGAGATAAAATAGAAAAGTTACAGTTGATTCTCAATAGAATGTTGATGACACAGAGTCGGTATAAGTCTTATGCTGATTGTCAATATAGATCATTTTAGTTTTCAGTTGGTGACCATGTGTTCTTGAAAGTTTCACCTTAGTTGGGTCATTAACAGCTTGGGAGGTATGGTAAGCTTACACATCATTTTTTGGGAACTTTTTAGGTTTTTGAGTAGGGGTAAAATTTTCTTACCATTTACAACTTCCACCATAGCTAACATCGATACATAAGATGTTTCATATACCGTAGCTTCGAAATTATATTTCTGATCCATCTCATGTTCCGCCCTAGAGTGATATTAAGGTCGAACCTAATTCGTCCATGATGGAGAATCCAGTTCGGATAGTTGATTCTGAAGCCAAGGTACTTAGGGGGAGTATGACACATTTGGTTTGACTGATATGGTAGTATGGTTCTGATTCTCATTAGATGTGGGAGAGGGAGGCACTGATCAGAGAGTAGTGGGATCATCTTTCTGGAATGGAAGCTTCTTTGTAGGATTTCTGGGGATAGAATGTTTCTATAGTGGGGAGGTTGTATCATCAGGTTACTATTTCTAGGTATTCCTAAACCCCAATTTTTAATCATGTTTTGGTTGGGATTTGTTTGGGGTCATTTAGGGAGGATTTTTGAAACTTTTGAATGTTTCTGGGCTAGTACATGATTGGCGCATGAATTTCCCAAACCATGTGCCTTTTTAGAGAAAACCATGCATATTGGGGTAACAGAGTTTTGCATGGTTGGTGCACGGTTTGAAAAACCATGATACCACTTAGTAGAAACCATGCACTTTAAAAAAATTGGTGTATGATCAGGGTACACAGTTTTCCTAAACTGTGTGGCTCTCCCATAAAACCAAGAATATGAGATTTAATTCATACCAAAATTGTTTTAAAACACTTGAAACTTCCATTTTAGGTCTTCGACAAACTGGTATGACGTCAAACTGATTTCTCATACCAAGAGAGCACCCAAGAGCATTTTTTGGCCCCTCATCACCCTCTCAGAATCAGATTGAGTCTTGAAAAATTCCATTTGATCTCTACCTGGTTGGTTTCCTCTTCCCTTTCTCTATCTCCATCTCTCTATCTTCTCCTCCCTAGGGTTTTGTAGATTTCCATGTATTTGGAATATCTAATAACCTTTTTTTGGATCTTAAACCCAGGTTTAATTCTTGGATCCTTATTTTTCTTATTATTCATTGGTGAATCCCATATAGGGTTTGGTGTTTTGAGATCTATTGATCCCAAGGTAGGTGGTTCCATTTTGATTGTCTTATTTATTTTACACTAAATTGATTGATTTGATTAAATTTATTTCAATTGAATGTGTGATATTTTATTAATTTGAAATTGAATTTGTTAAAAACCCAATTCTATTTAATTGTGGAATTTGGTTTTTGAAATTAGATTTTGGCATGAAATTGGGAAAACCCCCAATTCTATTGAATTGGGGTGTAATTGTGAAATTGATGGAATTTGTTGAAATTTAAAATTTTGAATTTAAATTGTGAATGTGAATTGTGAATTTATATCAAATTATTATTTTATAAAAATGTATTAAAATGGTTTTGTTAGAAACCTTTGGATTTTATCTTGGAAAATGGCATGTTTTGATTAAAAATCTATTTTGGTATTAAAATGGAAAATTGGTATTTTTAAAATGGGATAATGGGTTGAATTATATTTTAAAGATACTTAAAATAAATTTCCCATCATTTTTTTTGTACAAGATCACATGAAATACTTTGTAGTTATTTATTTATTAGGGAAAAACATGCTAGGATTGGAATTCCCAAGCACAAGATTGATTTTTTACAAATATAACATAAATATTCATTAGCACATAAAATTCCTCAGTATGATGCCAGTGAGTCCTATCTAGAAAGTTTTAGGGGACGTGTGTACACATTTTAGTTATTATCACATGAGTGTGAGAGGATCTCAGAACCTAGAACTATCATACTTTTTTGTAGATGACCATGTTGCTCACTTGTTTATATTTGAGATATAAATGCATGCCAATGATTGTAAACTATTTTATATACCTTCTATATTTATAAAAACTATTTTATTTAAAATGATGATTAATCCATTTTTTTAAATTATTTCCATCTTTTGAAATGTAAATCATGATTTGTTTAAATATGCTCTTGAAATTATAAACCTATTTTTTTTTAAAATTTAAATCACTTTATTTGGTTAATTAAATGTGGCATCTATTATGGAATCCTTAGTGAGACCATACCAGGCTTTTAGCTCACACCCTACTTGTGCCTTCTGGTGTTTATAGATTATCTCCTTTCAGGTTTGAGTAGGGGAAAGTAACACTTGGAGTTGGTTCTAGCTATTTATATTTGGGCTTGGAGAGTTGAGTCTGATAGTGATTGTGAAGTTTTTTTAGTTTTTCTTGTACATTGCTATAGTAATTTGAGTTTGTTCACCTGTTTGGATTTTGGTACACTTCTCCTTGTAGAGTTTCTCTTGTATGCATACTGAATTGTTTATCTTACTTATATTTTGTTTGTGGAAAATTCATTCCCACTTTCATATTTTATGATTCTAGGTGCTATTCTCTAACCTGTAGGGATCGAGAATACCCTTCTAGCCATGTTAGGGCCATCTCAGTTATTGGGTCACTAGAGTATCTGGGATGGTTTTTTATAAAAAGGTATAGTGTTCTTGGGATATATGGTTTATAAATGTTTATTCTACTTCAATTAATCATTATTCACACCTTAGAAACTTTTCATATGATCCCCATTAAATTTTTCAAAATATTTATAATAGCAAGCAGTGTGAGGAGAGAAGTGGGATATAGGTGGCAAAGAGTTGGTTTCGATAACTTTCTATTAGTGGGAATCAATAGGATAATCATGTGGAAAAAATGGGGTGGGGGAATAGGTAGGTGGGTGTCTGCGAGTGGGCGTCAAAAAGCAGTGGCATGTAGGGCGATTGTTGGTAGGGTGGGTGAGAAAAAAGAATAACAAATCAACATATATAAATATTTATTTAAAATATAATATATATATATATATATATATTAAAAACACATTATATTCCTATTTTAAATTAAAATATTAAAATAAAAACTATATCTAAATGAAAATATTCCATAAAAAACTATCTTAAAGAAACCATCATGAGATAAAAATAGAAACATGGAATAATTTTTGATAGTATAATATACATGGAAGTTTTTAAAAGATAATTTTAATAACATAATAGTGGTTTAAACTACAACTAAATTCCAAAAAAAACTACCATGAAATTTTGTTTTTTTGTAGTGTATAGCGTATCATCAGAGGAAATGATAAAGTGAATCTGCTACAATACACCAATTATAGTGTCAACTAGAGTAGTTTCATGAAAAAATCGGAAAAATGAAACCACTAATAATTGATCCTTGGACCTCTATGATGTTGGATAACCACCTCATCCACTAGGATAAATTTCTAAAGGCCCCCTATTTGAACCAAAATGTAATTACCAAGCACACTATATATTTATTTTATGGAAATACCACAATACATGTCCAGTTAATATTTACTACATTGTGGTTTTTCCTCATGAAAATATTATTTTTTATAAAACATGATGTAAAAATATTGAAAAAATACTATGTTTTATGTTAAAAAAACATGATGTTTTTCCAAACGTACTCATTTTTTCAATAAATTTTATAAAATATATTCAATGAATTTATAAACTATGTCATTTTTTCAGAAAGACATTGAAAATCATGACATTATTTTATAACCTTAGTCGCTGTTCTAAAAAAATAACAATTTGTTTTTTATTTTTTTTATTCTTATCCTATAAAATATTCATTGAAAATATATCTGATACCACTAAAGGATTTTATTGGACATATCTATACCTATTAGTAGTGTATGAAATAAAAAAAACTCATATACAAGATCCACTAGATTAATGATCAATAAACTAAAATAAAAAACATAAAACAAATTATACCACATTATCATCACCAACTAATATGAAAAATGTATTTGACCTAGTTTATGACAACCCTGCTTTTTATTACAACTTAAACATGCTTTATTACATAAAACTTCACTTGATACAACAAAGAAGATCGAGAGGTTTAGTGTATTTGGGGCTTAGGATCATTACATAAAAACTTTAAACTTGAAATACAACATCCTTATTGAAAACTTCCTTTACATGACCACTACATTCCTTCGTACTTAGCATTGCATGGGATAACCTGAGGACATGCATAAGAAAAGGGTGAGCTATAAAGCCCAGTAAGGGAGTACATAATGAATAACATGAGGAGTACAATACATGTTAGGCAATAGGAATATCAATAGAGCATAAGAGAGACATGAACATAAAGGCATGATAAAGCATGATAATCATAACATGGAAATGTGGCAACAACACTTAACATTGAATTAGCATGAGCCAAGGCTCATTGCACATGGAGCATGAGTAAACCCTCATTGCACTTGAAGCACGAGTAAACCCTCGTTGCACTTGAATTAGCATGAGTCAACACTCATTGCACATGACGTATCATGATACTATACTTTACCCAATGCATTGGAGCGCTATCAGGGCGCACCCTTCTTAAACATTTCATTTCATGCATAAGTGTGCCACATGGATCATAAAACATGGATTCATAAAACATAATCATTTCTTACACGATAAAGGAAAGTGGAATTCATACATGAAACTTTATAATAAATATGTAAATGTGCATAAAGGTGAATACCCTTGATGGAGAAATGGGCATGGTATTCACTACACAAAGACATTGGCTTAGAAAATCGGTGCGATTTCGGCAGCGTAACGGCGTGACATAAAAATTCATAAAAAAGGTTGATGAGAGAGAAAGGGGTTCCTCATCATATTTACATGTAATGGACAGTAAGGAGATCATGTATATACATGTCCCAACAATAGAAATGGAATTTAGATTCATGATACAAAAGTATTTCTTGAATGTAAAAGAAGAGAGAGAAGTTCCTTTCGGAATTTCGGCATAGTAACGGGTGTACATGGGAGGCATTTAATGAGAGAGAAAGGGGTCTCCCATCATTCAAACAATAATAGGGAAGTATGGGAGAGGTGAGAAACCATACCCCAACATTCATAAATGAAATTAAAAGGGCAATACAACTTAAAGAAAAATTGACAAAAATGAGAAAGGAAGAAAAACCCTTACTTGGAAGTGTGCTTCCAAAGGCTAGAGAGAGGCTTGTGAGAGGCTTCTTGGGAGCTTGGGGCACCTTGGTAGGATTCTAGAGAGAGTAGGGCAGAGTTTGGACGAACTTCAAGGGCTTTGAGTGAGGAGGAAGTGGGAGCTTGGGTGGGTTTATATAGGAAAGGTGAGAGAATTCTTTATTATTTAGGTTTGGGACCCCTTATATTAAAATAATCCAAACCACAAACCATCCCATGGTATTTGCCCATGGTTTCTGGAAAAGGAAAGAGAAAAACAAAATTTTACAAGTCCAAGGTCCTAACTTATTAAAAAATTAGGGTTGCTTATGTGGAGGTGAGTCACACTCCCATGGAAATTAATTTAAAAAGGCAAAGTGTTGAATAAGTCTTGAGGGCTCAATTAATGCTTTGAAAAGTGAGTCAAACAAACCCAAAACCTCATTATTTTAATGATAAAACACATATTGGCCGAACATAAGGATTATGGTATTTTATTACATCACCATTGGGTCATTATGATGTCATAAAACACATTATATATTTAAATGGTATTTAATTTTTACCCAAAAATTTGACTGTCTCGGAAAATTATGAAAAATTCACCGTTGGATAATTTCGACGTCCTGATTCCAAAAATAATATTTATTTTATCTAAATAATTTTCTAAATATATGAATTTTTACTTTTAATATAAAAACCGACATTTATAAAAAATTCGCGGGTTTTGACAGAAATGGCTTTCAAACCTTAATAAAAAATTTAATTGCATTCATAAACTTATAAGATCATTTATATTTAATAAAAATTAATTTAATATTAATAATAATATTTTATTAAAATATTATTTAATTCAAAAATCCTTTAATTTAATAAAATATAATTCTTAATTAAATAATAACTAAAAACATCATTTGTACTTTAAAAACTAATTACAATGCTTCAAAAATGACTAGAAATTATATTCATTATTATATACAAAAAATAATGTACGTGAACATGGTGCTACTTATTTGTTACATAACCCCTTAAAATAGCCGCATAAGACCTAAGGGTAAGGTGTGCGATGGTGACAGACTCTTGGGGTTGCTCGGATAACATCGCTCGAGTGGTAATCTCTATCAACTTCCATTTTTCCCGTAGACGATCACGTTCGAGCTTGACTTGATGAAGATCAGCTTGGGCTTGGTCAAGGGCAAAGCCCAAAGACGCCACCTCCTTTCCAAGCTCTGACAAATGGGCTTCGTAAGGGGCAATTCTACTCGATGAGGCCATCGCTTCCTTTGTCTGAGTAGAAAATTGGTTCGTTAAAGCCTTATATTTAAACTACCCAGATGATCACTGTTCAACGGCTATAAAAGTAACGGTCACAAATCTTAAAGTAAAACTAAAAAGTTGATATCTTATAAAAATTTTTTTCATAAAGAAACATTTAACTGAATCAAGAGGGATTTTCCATTAATGAAACTTCGGGTCGTTACAACATTCCCCCCTTAAGAAATTTCACCCTCGAAATTTTCCTTTTTCCCACACTAAAACAAATGTGGGTAACTTAGCTTCATCATATCCTCCGACTCCCAAGTTGCTTCTTCAAACTTGTGGTTTCTCCACAACACCTTGACGAGGGGCATTGTCTTATTTCGTAGAACTTTTTCTCTACGATCCAAGATCTTTACTGGTTGCTCCTCATAAGAAAGATCGTATTCTAATTGTACCACCTCATAAGAGAGTACATGTGAAGGGTCTGGTATGTACTTACTTAAGAGGGATACATGGAAGACATCATGCACCTTGGCCATAGTGGTTGGAAGTGCTAGTCGATAGGCCACAACCCCAACACGATCAAGAATCTCGAAGGGGCCGATGTACCTTGGACTTAACTTCCCTTTCTTTCCAAACCTCATGACCTTCTTCCACGGAGATATGCGTAAAAACACCATGTCTCCGACTTTAAACTCAAGGTCTCGTCGACGATTATCTGCATAACTCTTCTGTCGACTTTGGGCTGCCTTGATATGCTGTTGAATGGTTTTCACCTTCTCCACCATTTCTTCGACCATTTCTGGTCCAAGCAGCTTACGTTCACCGACCTCATCCCAACATGCCAGTGTTCTACACCTTTTCCCATACAGGGCTTCATATGGTGCCATTTGGATGCTCGAGTGGAAACTATTATTATAAGAGAACTCAACTAGAGGAAGATGTTGATCCCATCCTCCTTTAAAGTCCATTGAGCACGCTCTCAACATATCCTCAAGTGTTTGGATAGTCCGCTCGGATTGGCCATCAGTTTGAGGATGATAGGCCGTACTGAAGTTCAGTTCAGTATTCAGAGCATGTTGAAGACATTTCCAAAACTTAGAGGTAAATCTTGGATCTCGGTCAGACACAATAGATAGTGGTACTCCATGCAACCGTACCACTTACCTGATATATATCTATGCCAGTTGATCCAAAGAGAAATCCTCTCGAATAGCAATGAAGTGTGCAGTCTTTGTAAGACGATCCACAATAACCCAGATTGCATTGTTTGTTTTAGATGTCCTTGGAAGTCCAGTGACGAGGTCCATGGTGATGTTCTCCCATTTCCATTCTGGTATGGGCAATGGTTGCATCATCCCCTTAGACTTCTGCCTCTCTGCCTTCACTTGCTGACACACCAGGCACTTTGATGTATATTCGGCGATCTCCTTCTTCATATTATCCCACCAAAAGTTTTCTCGGAGATCTCGATACATCTTTGTGCTCCCTGGGTGAATAGAGAAATTTGAACTATGTGCATCATCCAAAAGTTCCTTCTTCAGCTCCGAACTTGATGGGACACATAGTCTTTTCCCAAACCGCACAATTCATTCTTCATTAACATTAAACTCTGAGGATTTTCCCTTTTTGATAGCTTCCACTTTTTCTTGGATTCTCGCATCATCCTTTTGAGCATCCTTTAACCTTTCCAAAAGAGATGGTTGAGCAATCATTTGTGAAAGGATTGATGATGTTCCCTTCTTTATGATTCCCACATCCATCTTCATCAAGTCTAAGAAGATTGGATCCTTCTCAATTCTCATCATTGATAGAATTGCTGGATCCTTTCTACTTAGGGCATCCGCCACCTTGTTCGCCTTCCTAGGGTGGTAATGTATTGAACAGTCATAATCCTTTATGAGCTCTATCCATCTTCTCTGGAGCATATTAAGCTCTTTCTGTGTGAATATATATTTAAGACTCTTGTGGTCAGTATATATCTCACATTTCTCTCCATAGAGATAATGCCGCCAGATTTTCAAGGCAAAGATCACCGCCGCCAACTCCAGATCATGCGTTGGATAGTTTCGCTCATGGATTTTCAACTGTCTTGAGGCATAGGATATCACTTTATTATTCTGCATCAACACACATCCTAATCCCTTCTTCGAAGCATCACTGAATACCACAAAAATCTCCCCACTTGTGGGTAAAGTGAGCACAGGTGCAGTGATAAGCCTCCTTTTCAACTCCTTGAAGCTTTCTTCGCATTCATCACTCCAAGAAAACTTTACTCCCTTTCGAGTTAGCTTGGTAAGAGGGTTGGAAAATCGTGAGAAGTTTCTCACAAATCGTCGATAATATCCAGCTAACCCCAAGAAGCTACGGATATCAGTTACCGATGTTGGCCTCGGCCATCCCTCAATTGCATCTGTTTTGGAGGGGTCCACAGATATCCCATTGCTTGTGATGATATGGCCCAAGAATGAGACCTCCTTCAACCAGAACTCACACTTGCTGTACTTGGCATAGAGCTTCTCCTTGCGCAAAGTCTCTAGTACAGTTCTTAAATGCTCCTCATGGTCCTCCTTGGTTTTGGAGTATATGTAGAGACCCGTATCTTGACGTACATGGACATTACATTACTTTTGCGGAATACTTAGTACATAACAAAAACACACACACAAGGATCGTAATAGTTTAGTGTCTTTGGAAACTCGGAACGTAATCTTCTAATCGTGGTGAAAGATCTTCAATATCTCCCATAAAGATCTTCCCTTTTTTTACCTAAAAACCTTTCTTTATATCCTGGGGAAAAGAAAACATAAAAGGGTGAGCTCAAATGCTCAGCAAGGGCAAATAAAGGAAATAAAAATCATATCATATCTTTATGAAAATCAAAACCTGCAAAAGAGATCATAATATCTTAAAATGGAATAAATCATAGAAGTGAAAATGAAACCCTTACTTAAAACATTACTCATTGTGGCATACACACATAATCATAGAGAATCATTTCTTGTTAGTCAAGACTCATTGCCAAGACTATCTTAGTGGACAAAGTCCCCTTCTGAATCGAGTAATCCTCGTTTCAGTCTTGTTTCACTGAACCAGTATAACCTACCATTCCAGCCATGTCTATCTCATGAGATATGAAATCTTTACCCAATGCATTGGAGGGAGATATAGGTCCCACCCATCTCTTAATGAATCCTTTCTTATGTGTGCCACAAAATCATAAATCATACATCATTGCATAACCCATGTAATAAAAATGGGATTCTTGAACAACATGACATCATAAAACCATTCATATAAGATAAAGGAATTCATAAACATAATTCCATCACAACATAGTCAAATCAATTTAAAAATATGGATAGAAACAGAACCCTTTATTATCTTATATGGAAAATAATTTTGATAAAACACGTGAATTGAATTCTTGAGGAAAATATCCTTTCTTCTTCAAAATCAATTTCTTTTCACAAAACATCATGCAATTTTAAAAGAAAGAGATTTTATTGAAAATAGTCATGAAATCTTTTAGAGGAAGCTTCATGAAAATAAGGCTTTATAAAACAGTATAAATCCGTTCGTGCCGTATAAGTTAAAAAAACATTCTTCGTACTTTTTTCGGAAAAGTCAAAAAGTACCTCGTACGAAAAACGAAAAAAGATTCCTTTCATATCCTTTACTAAAAACTCATAGAAGGGTAAAATTGGATTTAAACAATTGTAGGTGGATGGAAATAATATTACATATTGAGGGAACATGGATGTGGATGATAAAATACACCCCAGTAAATACATACGAATAAACAATCTCGGATAAAAATGAGATTGTGATATTTCCCTTACCTTAGGTCTGACTTGCTTTGTAAGTGTCCGAACCTCCTGTATAATGATTTAAA
Source organism: Viscum album (assembly GCA_963277665.1). Lineage (NCBI taxonomy): Eukaryota > Viridiplantae > Streptophyta > Magnoliopsida > Santalales > Viscaceae > Viscum > Viscum album. Next base: position 1,996,974,368 of record OY728142.1, on the reverse strand, counting down.
TCATGTTATTGACTTATTACAGAATCATATTAATTGTTATGATATCATATATGGTTCACTTATGACATTATATTACCCGTTCTTTTGTAAATTCCATGTTAAAGAAGTGTTTTGGGTAAAATCGTTTCATTTATCTTAGGTGTTTTGACTTGTTGTTCTTGACATCATTATTACTTATATCATGATTTACTTACTTCCAGAATATAAAATATGATTTATATATCATATATATTCAGTATATATATATATATAAAAGATAGATAAATAAAATGAAAAACACCGTTCATGGAGACGGTAGTCCGTACGTACGCATGAACGTTGTTTTTCTTTCCTTATTGTCTTGAAATGGAAGTAAGTAGATGACATACATATGTATATATATAAATAAATCCAGTAGCTTTATAATGTCATATATTTCATTATTATTTCTTATATATACATTATAATCATTCTTAAATGGTTAACATGGAGAATGAATCTCATCGCGTCGTGGAGACGGTATTCCGTACGTACGCACGCGCGGTGATTTCTTTTTCCGTAGGATGGATAGATGGTGAAATAGGGTTGTTTCATACTTATAATAACATATCAGTATATGAGTGATACTGATGTTATTACTTCATAATGAAACAACCTAAGAAGAAGAAGTGGAAGAAGAAATAAAGATGAAAGAATTGGTAACGGTAATTACCTCTTCTTTGAAGTGCCTCTTTGAGACCTCCTCTTAGGGCACTAGAATTGGTCTTTGAGGAAGACCAGAACCTCTAGGATGTTGCTAGGGAAGTGGAGAAGAGATTTTGTCAGGGGTTGGCCGAGCTTGAGTGCTCAAATTGGTGTGAGGAGGAGGGGGAGGAGGTGTCCTTTTATAGGGGAGGAGAGGGGCACCTTAGGAATTCTTAAAAATATTAATTTATAATAAATCTAACCCCACTTAAAAACCTCCAAAAATGACACATATTCGAAGTTTATATGAGATAGGGTTGTAATCTCATCAACCAATCAAATTTAGACATGTTTGGATCTTATTTTAAACCTTATCAATTAGATTTAACTCTAAGTTAAATAATTTAACTTTTACCGTGTCTTTTTGTTTTCTTTCACTATATGGTTAATACACTTACTATAACATGCCAAACGAACCCCAAATTGTTTATTATTAATATATATATCCTTATCTAAGTCATTTGGCCGAACCTTAGATTTTTAGAAATAAAATAACAATTAATAATATAATATTTGATTTAAAAACTATTTTGTGTCAATTTTGACACTATTTGATATATGATTTTTGTGAAAGTCATAACAGAATTAAATGTTCGAACCAAGTTGATTAAAGCAACATTAATATATCATAGTAACCTATAAAATTAGTGGAATTCATAAAAAATCTCAAATTACATTTATTTTGGTGTTTATAACATCAATTATGTCAATATTTCATTAATAAGATAATTACGGCATCATCGTTGTGTCATAAATAAATTAAATTATTTAATGTCTAAAAATTATAAATAAAATACCATTATGTAGGAAATCTTTTTAGCTTTCTAATGAATATTTATAGTCTAATTTATCTTATATATAACCCAATATTAAAAATGATTTACTTATTAAACTTTGATTTTAACTATTTTAACCCTTCTTTAAATAAATTAATAATAAATGTCCTAATCTAATCCAAGTGGGCCTAAATGGTCATATTTTATTCCTAAGTTTGTTTTTGGTCGAATTACACTTGTCCAATAGAATTAGGACATGTGTTAGGGTAATATTAATATCATATTTACCTTTAGTTACCTTATTTACTATTAACCGTGGTAAAAAAAGTAAAAAGTTACTATTCACCAAAAAATTATTTTCATCTCATTGAACCACATTTTAGTCCTTGATATTAACCGTGTCTCTCGGATTTTCGAAATTCCATTCACAGAAGCGGTAAAATTAAGTTTTATGCAAAATTCAGTTTTTAACCTACCACTTAGTAGTTTCACTATTCATCAAAAATTGATGTTTTTCAGAACAATGCCAAAATTTCATCCCAAGCTATATTTCATATTCCGAATTCAAAAATGAAGTCTATTTTACCAAATTCATAACATAAAAGTTGCATTAATTAATTTTATAATTAAATCCCGCTGTTAAAACAAATAGCGTGTTTTTAAGAAATAATATCTATCAAAAGATTGACACTTGTTTATGTCTAGTTTAAATGTGAAACTACATCCAATGACCAACATTGTATTAAATTGTAAAAATATATTCTAAATATACTTTAAAACCACTCAAATTAATGATTTATCACTATTAATTATTTCGATTAAAAAAGTTGTTTTTAATTATAATTTAGTAATTTTCACTATTCATCAGAATATGAAAGTTATCCGAAAAGTACCAAAATTTCACCTTAGGCTAAATTCGATACTCCGAATCCAAAAATAAAGTTCATTTTGAAAAATAAGATTTACTGGATTTCAAAAAGTGGTTATTACTATTCATAACGGCTAGTTTTAATAATATTTTAATAGCACATCATTGTTTAGTGAAACTCAGTATTGCGTATTACACACGCTATCAAGGAAGGTCGCGATTTCGTGTAATGCAAGTCAAGTCAAGGATGTGTGTTGTGCAAGATCCTTTTGGTGTAGCGTACAACACAAGACATTAATAAAATTAAAATGAATATTTTTTTTATAAAATCTTGGGCTGTTACATTCTACCCCCCTTAAAATGAATTTCGCCCTCGAAATTCGTCGGGGTTATAAATGGTTTACTATTTGAAAGTTTCTTTAATAGAAACCCACATCGTAAAAGGGAATACCAAAACTTGGCTTTAAAAACTAAAGTATGAAATGTAACGATTACCCAAATAAACTAATCACTGGGTTTCCACATAGGTGAAAATATGGATATGGAAGAGAAATCTAACCATCATGTTCTGATGGAGAGTGGTAGAGAACATGGATATGGAAAATCCAGTAATCACAAATCCATAGATTTGTGACGATCTAAGGTACCATCTGATTCATCAGGTATAAGATCACTAGGACAACATTTTTGGTTTTCAAGATCATTTCCCTAAAGTTGAAAATTTGAATTAGAATAAATACTTACTTTATTTTGATACAATATCACTGTTGTTCGTGCCTTGAACAATTTCCACTTCATCTCTTAAATAAATGAAGTTGAATTTGTTATTCGTGAAGTGTTAGCAGATCATGTGATAGAATGACGGGTCATTCCATCTGTCTCAAACAAAAGGTTAGCAAAAATTATATTCATAAATCGATCTATAGTGAGATTAATCATATATGGTTCCTAAAATGGACTTATACTTCATATATCATACTGCTTAATATAATAAAACTAGTTTCTACTAAACAGGGACTTTCTGTAGGCCAGTGGTAGGTGATAAAGGCCAGTCGCACTTTGGTTGTGGGTTCGATTCCTACAGCCTTGTCCGAAGCGATGGGCTGTCGCCCGTCCTGTAGGTTGTCCCTTTTTCTAAAACTACGTTACTATAACATCCCATCAATAATATCGAAAATCTTATATCCTTAAACAATACTAACTTATGTCCAACATAATCCAGTCTAATATTTAGGCTTATACATAATACTGCAGTCCACTCTCATAATATAGTGACATCGATTACCAGAGATTTAATACTGTCGTTGATCCCCACATATCATAAGATATGTCTTGTTGGTCACATTCCAAACATTCAAAGTCCTTAATCGTGTATTCTCTTGAATACCTTAGTGAAAACATGAGTGCAGTTAAAAGTTAACACTTTCCACATACCAAAATCCTCAAAATTCTATATACTCAAACCATGATATCACTTAGTCCTTATATCAATCATGAGCTCATGAATACAATCAAACATCTCATTATCTTCTTATCCTTTCATTATGCACATATCATCTACTTTCCAAAATATTTGAATCACTTTTCATGGTTACCGATACCTTAAAATTATTGAAAACCACAATAGACCAATACTTAAATATTTCAATACACCATAAAAGTACCTCAACAACATTATTCTAACTTCAGTCCATCCACATCAATGATTATCCTGGAATAAGTCCTTCCTTGATTTAGAAGTAACTTTTTAGGTCAGGGAATTGAGTTGGGTAATGCCCATGTTCTCCACAAATAAGACATTGAACTCCATAACAGTCTGTCACTCTATGACCCTTTTCTCCACACAGATAACATCGGTCCCTCCATTGGAGGTATTCCTCAAGGTTCTTCTTCCCTTCTTTAGAAATCTCAATCTTCCTTTCATTATGCTCCTCAACATGCGAACATGCATAATAGTCTATCTTCCTCTTCTTTGATGAATTAGGAATACCACTAAATTTCACCTTGTTAATCATATATCGCGATGATTGATTCGGCATAATCACAACATCTTTCTCTCTAGGCATTACACAATTTTGTTGCTCATAGTCACCAATTTGTCCATTGGATTCAATGTTAACTGAATTCCTTTTGGTTCCCTCCATTAACTAAAACACAAAAATAATTTTGTGAGAATCAAAAATCATTCTAGAGAAAACAACATAGTAAAGGGAAAGTATCCTCAATACCTAACTTCTTAGGTTTAATCTAATATCGTTACCATAGTTCTAGGAATATATCCTATACGTATACTTATCCTTAGGGACATCCCTAGACATGCCTTAGAAATAAATCTAGGGATCTCACTAACGTTTTCGCATCCTAGTTTCCAAAGGTTGACTAAACCTTTCCTCTGATACCAACTGTAGAGACCCGTATCTTGACGTACATGGACATTACATTACTTTTGCGGAATACTTAGTACATAACAAAAACACACACACAAGGATCGTAATAGTTTAGTGTCTTTGGAAACTCGGAACGTAATCTTCTAATCGTGGTGAAAGATCTTCAATATCTCCCATAAAGATCTTCCCTTTTTTTTACCTAAAAACCTTTCTTTATATCCTGGGGAAAAGAAAACATAAAAGGGTGAGCTCAAATGCTCAGCAAGGGCAAATAAAGGAAATAAAAATCATATCATATCTTTATGAAAATCAAAACCTGCAAAAGAGATCATAATATCTTAACATGGAATAAATCATAGAAGTGAAAATGAAACCCTTACTTAAAACATTACTCATTGTGGCATACACACATAATCATAGAGAATCATTTCCTGTTAGTCAAGACTCATTGCCAAGACTATCTTAGTGGACAAAGTCCCCTTCTGAATCGAGTAATCCTCGTTTCAGTCTTGTTTCACTGAACCGGTATAACCTACCATTCCAGCCATGTCTATCTCATGAGATATGAAATCTTTACCCAATGCATTGGAGGGAGATATAGGTCCCACCCATCTCTTAATGAATCCTTTCTTATGTGTGCCACAAAATCATAAATCATACATCATTGCATAACCCATGTAATAAAAATGGGATTCTTAAACAACATGACATCATAAAACCATTCATATAAGATAAAGGAATTCATAAACATAATTCCATCACAACATAGTCAAATCAATTTAAAAATATGGATAGAAACAGAACCCTTTATTATCTTATATGGAAAATAATTTTGATAAAACACGTGAATTGAATTCTTGAGGAAAATATCCTTTCTTCTTCAAAATCAATTTCTTTTCACAAAACATCATGCAATTTTAAAAGAAAGAGATTTTATTGAAAATAGTCATGAAATCTTTTAGAGGAAGCTTCATGAAAATAAGGCTTTATAAAACAGTATAAATCCGTTCGTGCCGTATAAGTTAAAAAAACATTCTTCGTACTTTTTTCGGAAAAGTCAAAAAGTACCTCGTACGAAAAACGAAAAAAGATTCCTTTCATATCCTTTACTAAAAACTCATAGAAGGGTAAAATTGGATTTAAACAATTGTAGGTGGATGGAAATAATATTACATATTGAGGGAACATGGATGTGGATGATAAAATACACCCCAGTAAATACATACGAATAAACAATCTCGGATAAAAATGAGATTGTGATATTTCCCTTACCTTAGGTCTGACTTGCTTTGTAAGTGTCCGAACCTCCTGTATAATGATTTAAATCATGTTATTGACTTATTACAGAATCATATTCATTGTTATGATATCATATATGGTTCACTTATGACATTATATTACCCGTTCTTTTGTAAATTCCATGTTAAAGAAGTGTTTTGGGTAAAATCGTTTCATTTATCTTAGGTGTTTTGACTTGTTGTTCTTGACATCATTATTACTTATATCATGATTTACTTACTTCCAGAATATAAAATATGATTTATATATCATATATATTCAGTATATATATATATAAAAGATAGATAAATAAAATGAAAAACACCGTTCATGGAGACGGTAGTCCGTACGTACGCATGAACGTTGTTTTTCTTTCCTTATTGTCTTGAAATGGAAGTAAGTAGATGACATACATATGTATATATATACATAAATCCAGTAGCTTTATAATGTCATATATTTCATTATTATTTCTTATATATACATTATAATCATTCTTAAATGGTTAACATGGAGAATGAATCTCATCGCGTCGTGGAGACGGTATTCCGTACGTACGCACGCGCGGTGATTTCTTTTTCCGTAGGATGGATAGATGGTGAAATAGGGTTGTTTCATACTTATAATAACATATCAGTATATGAGTGATACTGATGTTATTACTTCATAATGAAACAACCTAAGAAGAAGAAGTGGAAGAAGAAATAAAGATGAAAGAATTGGTAACGGTAATTACCTCTTCTTTGAAGTGCCTCTTTGAGACCTCCTCTTAGGGCACTAGAATTGGTCTTTGAGGAAGACCAGAACCTCTAGGATGTTGCTAGGGAAGTGGAGAAGAGATTTTGTCAGGGGTTGGACGAGCTTGAGTGCTCAAATTGGTGTGAGGAGGAGGGGGAGGAGGTGTCCTTTTATAGGGGAGGAGAGGGGCACCTTAGGAATTCTTAAAAATATTAATTTATAATAAATCTAACCCCACTTAAAAACCTCCAAAAATGACACATATTCGAAGTTTAGATGAGATAGGGTTGTAATCTCATCAACCAATCAAATTTAGACATGTTTGGATCTTATTTTAAACCTTATCAATTAGATTTAACTCTAAGTTAAATAATTTAACTTTTACCGTGTCTTTTTGTTTTCTTTCACTATATGGTTAATACACTTACTATAACATGCCAAACGAACCCCAAATTTTTTATTATTAATATATATATCCTTATCTAAGTCATTTGGCCGAACCTTAGATTTTTAGAAATAAAATAACAATTAATAATATAATATTTGATTTAAAAACTATTTTGTGTCAATTTTGACACTATTTGATATATGATTTTTGTGAAAGTCATAACAGAATTAAATGTTCGAACCAAGTTGATTAAAGCAACATTAATATATCATAGTAACCTATAAAATTAGTGGAATTCATAAAAAATCTCAAATTACATTTATTTTGGTGTTTATAACATCAATTATGTCAATATTTCATTAATAAGATAATTACGGCATCATCGTTGTGTCATAAATAAATTAAATTATTTAATGTCTAAAAATTATAAATAAAATACCATTATGTAGGAAATCTTTTTAGCTTTCTAATGAATATTTATAGTCTAATTTATCTTATGTATAACCCAATATTAAAAATGATTTACTTATTAAACTTTGATTTTAACTATTTTAACCCTTCTTTAAATAAATTAATAATAAATGTCCTAATCTAATCCAAGTGGGCCTAAATGGTCATATTTTATTCCTAAGTTTGTTTTTGGTCGAATTAAACTTGTCCAATAGAATTAGGACATGTGTTAGGGTAATATTAATATCATATTTACCTTTAGTTACCTTATTTACTATTAACCGTGGTAAAAAAAGTAAAAAGTTACTATTCACCAAAAAATTATTTTCATCTCATTGAACCACATTTTAGTCCTTGATATTAACCGTGTCTCTCGGATTTTCGAAATTCCATTCACAGAAGCGGTAAAATTAAGTTTTATGCAAAATTCAGTTTTTAACCTACCACTTAGTAGTTTCACTATTCATCAAAAATTGATGTTTTTCAGAACAATGCCAAAATTTCATCCCAAGCTATATTTCATATTCCGAATTCAAAAATGAAGTCTATTTTACCAAATTCATAACATAAAAGTTGCATTAATTAATTTTATAATTAAATCCCGCTGTTAAAACAAATAGCGTGTTTTTAAGAAATAATATCTATCAAAAGATTGACACTTGTTTATGTCTAGTTTAAATGTGAAACTACATCCAATGACCAACATTGTATTAAATTGTAAAAATATATTCTAAATATACTTTAAAACCACTCAAATTAATGATTTATCACTATTAATTATTTCGATTAAAAAAGTTGTTTTTAATTATAATTTAGTAATTTTCACTATTCATCAGAATATGAAAGTTATCCGAAAAGTACCAAAATTTCACCTTAGGCTAAATTCGATACTCCGAATCCAAAAATAAAGTTCATTTTGAAAAATAAGATTTACTGGATTTCAAAAAGTGGTTATTACTATTCATAACGGCTAGTTTTAATAATATTTTAATAGCACATCATTGTTTAGTGAAACTCAGTATTGCGTATTACACACGCTATCAAGGAAGGTCGCGATTTCGTGTAATGAAAGTCAAGTCAAGGATGTGTGTTGTGCAAGATCCTTTTGGTGTAGCGTACAACACAAGACATTAATAAAATTAAAATGAATATTTTTTTTATAAAATCTTGGGCTGTTACAGTATATTAGAATATCATCTATAAAGACTACCACAAATTTATCTAGGTAATCTCTAAAGACTCTATTCATCAAGTCCATGAATATTGTTGGAGCATTGGTGAGTCCAAAAGGCATTACTATGAATTCATAGTGCCCGTACCTTGTACGAAAAGCAGTCTTGGGGATATCTTCCTTCTTCACCCTTACTTGATAATATCCCGACCGCAAGTCGACCTTGGAGAAGTATTGTGCTCCACGCAGCTGATCAAACAAGTCATCGATTCTTGGGAGAGGATACTTGTTCTTTATCGTGATTTTGTTGAGTTCACAATAATCGATGAAAATCCGCATTGACCCATCCTTATTCTTGACGAAGAGGACTGGTGCACCCCATGGTGATGCACTTGGGCGTATAAACCCTTTATCCAGATTCTCCTGTAGTTGTTTCTTCAGTTCTTCAAGCTCAACCACAGCCATTCTATATGGAGTCTTGGATATTGGTAGCGCCCCAGGTATAAGTTCAATTGAGAACTCAACATCTCTTCTTGGAGGAAGACCAGGAAGTTCCTCGGGAAATACTTCAGCGAATTCTATCACAATAGGCATTTCTTCAAGGGTGGTTTCTTCCTTGGACTCAATCATCTGAGCCAGATATGCGTGCTCATAAGGCAGTAATATCCATGCTTGAGATGATGGAGCTAAAGGAGATTCATCTTCCTCCTGACACTTGTAAAGAATCGGGGGTCGATTCTCCATATGGAGTGTGATTTCCCTCTCCCGACAATTTATGTTGGCTCTATATAAGGAAAGCCAATCCATGCCAAGAATTGCATCAAATTCCACCAAAGGGAGTATGACGAGGTTCGCCGGGAAATTCAATCCACAGATTATAATAGGGGAGGACTTATACTCATGGGATGCAATGATTGCCCCATTTGCCGTACTCACCGACATCTTTACTTCCATTATTTGTGGTGGTGCAGGGATTGTTCTACTAAACTTTTGAGATATAAAAGAATGCGTAGAACCTGAATCAAAAAGTACGTTCGCTATTCTTGAATGAATAACTAGCGTACCTGTCACCACTTCGTTGTCGGGGTTCACTTCGGCAGAAGTGATGGCAAAAGCTCTTCCTTGCTGTCTTGGAGGTTGTTGATTGCCTCCGATAACCCTTGGATTAGGGCACTGATTCGCAAAATGACCCGGTTATTTGCATTTGAAGCATTGAACAACGCGTTGAGGTTCGAACGGAGCGTTCCTCCCATCCGTCGCAGCCGCGGGTCCTTCTTGCTGACAGTTAACAGCTAGGTGCCCTTCTCTTCCACACTTGAAGCATTTTCTTGTCCCCCTAAGGCAATTTACAGGGTGATTTTTTCCACACTTATGGCAAGTGGGGTGCTGGAATTTCTTAGCGCCGTTGGATTTATCCATCGGACCACCAGAATTGAATTCCACCTTCCGCTTCTTGTCCCCATGATACCCCTGTGATTCTCCAATCTCCATTTCAACCTTGAGGGCAGATCAGACAATTTTCTCATAGCTGTCGAAGTCAAGGATCGCTAATGCTTTCCGCAGGCTAGGCTTCAACCCACCAAAGAAGCGGTCAACCTTGCATTCGGGGGTAACGACAAAGCCGGAAGCGTATCGTGCAAGCCTTGTGAAGTTTGCCTCGTACGCTCCCACAGATTCCTCATCTTTCTGCTTGAGGGAAAGGAAGTCCCTTTCCATCTTAATACGGAGGGTGCGTGTAAAATATTTATCGAAAAACATCTTCCGGAATACCTTCCATTCCAAAGCCTCGATCTCCTCCTCAGGCTTCGTATTTTTGATCAACGTCCACCATTGATCAGCTTCACCCTCCATATGATAAGCCGCCAGGAGAACCTTCTCTTTTTTAGAGCATTGGATGATGGAGAATATCTTTTCAATGGAGTTGATCCATTGTTCAGCAATCGTGGGATCAGATGATCCACTAAAAGTAGGAGGCCTTTGTCTCATGAAGCTTTCAATAGCGACTTGTTGTTTCTTAGGGGGGGTTGAACGTTCCTCTTGACCAGTGTTTCTATTCAAAACTTGAGTTAGCTGAGAGAGAAGCGTGACAAAGTTTGCGATTCCCGCTCCCATTGGATTGGACATCTCATAAGTACAATCATCACACTGATCTTCACAACGGTTGTTAGCCCGAGTTCTCCTATTACCGGCCATTGGCTGGAATAAAAGGAAAGTTAGGGGTAACACATAAAGGGTAATCCAAAGACAAAAGTTGATGACTTATAAATAAAATTTAATCTCTTCAACTCATGAGTCTATAGGATTCAATCCAGGCTTTTCATGATCTTCCTTCTAACATATATTCTTAAGGGAATTTTTCCCTTAATAAGGGTTCATACTAAGATTGTGAATTTATCAAAACATATCCCCCGGGAGTGTCGTAACCAAGAGTGCAGCAAGGCCCGTTGTCGTGCACCAGTTCCCGTTCGAGTCTAGCTCAAAGCGGTGTTTTCGGGTTTTACCCCTAGGATACATCTGTGCCAGAGCCGCCTCTACCTGCTCGTATCCAGACAGGGATGTATTTGTTTGATAAAACACTTACTTAGTATTTACCAAAACTTAGGGATGTTTTTATTATTCTTAGTCTTGTATCTAAGGCTTTACTAGGGTTTCCTAATCCCAAAAATAACTAAACCTATCCTCTGATACCAACTATGACAACCCTGCTTTTTATTACAACTTAAACATGCTTTATTACATAAAACTTCACTTGATACAACAAAGAAGATCGAGAGGTTTAGTGTCTTTGGGGCTTAGGATCATTACATAAAAATTTTAAACTTGAAATACAACATCCTTATTGAAAACTTCCTTTACATGACCACTACATTCCTTCGTACTTAGCATTGCATGGGATAACCTGAGGACATGCATAAGAAAAGGGTGAGCTATAAAGCCCAGTAAGGGAGTACATAATGAATAACATGAGGAGTACAATACATGTTAGTCAATAGGAATATCAATAGAGCATAAGAGAGACATGAACATAAAGGCATGATAAAGCATGATAATCATAACATGGAAATGTGGCAACAACACTTAACATTGAATTAGCATGAGCCAAGGCTCATTGCACATGGAGCATGAGTAAACCCTCATTGCACTTGAAGCACGAGTAAACCCTCGTTGCACTTGAATTAGCATGAGTCAACACTCATTGCACATGACGTATCATGATACTATACTTTACCCAATGCATTGGAGCGCTATCAGGGCGCACCCTTCTTAAACATTTCATTTCATGCATAAGTGTGCCACATGGATCATAAAACATGGATTCATAAAACATAATACTTTCTTCCACGATAAAGGAAAGTGGAATTAATAAATGAAACTTTATAATCAATATGTAAATGTGCATAAAGGTGAATACCCTTGATGGAGAAATGGGCATGGTATTCACTACACAAAGACATTGGCTTAGAAAATCGGTGCGATTTCGGCAGCGTAACGGCGTGACATAAGAATTCATAAAAAAGGTTGATGAGAGAGAAATGGGTTCCTCATCATATTTACATGTAATGGACAGTAAGGAGATCATTTATATACATGTCCCAACAATAGAAATGGAATTTAGATTCATGATACAAAAGTATTGCTTGAATGTAAAAGAAGAGAGAGAAGTTCCTTTCGGAATTTCGGCATAGTAACGGGTGTACATGGGAGGCATTTAATGAGAGAGAAAGGGGTCTCCCATCATTCAAACAATAAGAGGGAAGTATGGGAGAGGTTCGAAACCATACCCCAACATTCATAAATGAAATTAAAATGGAAATACAACTTAAAGAAAAATTGACAAAAATGAGAAAGGAAGAAAAACCCTTACTTGGAAGTGTGCTTCCAAAGGCTAGAGAGAGGCTTGTGAGAGGCTTCTTGGGAGCTTGGGGCACCTTGGGAGGATTCTAGAGAGAGTAGGGCAGAGTTTGGACGAACTTAAAGGGCTTTGAGTGAGGAGGAAGTGGGAGCTTGGGTGGGTTTATATAGGAAAGGTGAGAGAATTCTTTATTATTTAGGTTTGGGACCCCTTATATTAAAATAATCCAAACCACAAACCATCCCATGGTATTTGCCCATGGTTTCTGGAAAAGGAAAGAGGAAAACAATATTTTACAAGTCCAAGGTCCGAACGTATTAAAAAATTAGGGTTGCTTATGTGGAGGTGAGTCACACTCCCATGGAAATTAATTTAAAAAGGCAAAGTGTTGAATAAGTCTTGAGGGCTCCATTAATGCTTTGAAAAGTGAGTCAAACAAACCCAAAACCTCATTATTTTAATGATAAAACACATATTGGCCGAACATAAGGATTATGGTATTTTATTACATCACCATTGGGTCATTATGATGTCATAAAACACATTATATATTTAAATGGTATTTAATTTTTACCCAAAAATTTGACTGTCTCAGAAAATTATGAAAAATTCACCGTTGGATAATTTCGACGTCCTGATTCCAAAAATAATATTTATTTTATCTAAATAATTTTCTAAATATGTGAATTTTTACTTTTAATATAAAAACCGACATTTATAAAAAATTCACGGGTTTTGACAGAAATGGCTTTCAAACCTTAATAAAAAATTTAATTGCATTCATAAACTTATAAGATCATTTATATTTAATAAAAATTAATTTAATATTAATAATAATATTTTATTAAAATATTATTTAATTCAAAAATTCTTTTAATTTAATAAAATATAATTCTTAATTAAATAATAACTAAAAACATCATTTGTACTTTAAAAACTAATTACAATGCTTCAAAAATGACTAGAAATTATATTCATTATTATATACAAAAAATAATGTATGTGAACATGGTGCTAATTATTTGTTACATAACCCCTTAAAATAGCCGCATAAGACCTAAGGGTAAGGTGTGCGATGGTGACAGACTCTTGGGGTTGCTCGGATAACATCGCTCGAGTGGTAATCTCTATCATCTTCCATTTTTCCCGTAGACGATCACGTTCGAGCTTGACTTGATGAAGCTCAGCTTGGGCTTGGTCAAGGGCAAAGCCCAAAGACGCCACCTCCTTTCCGAGCTCCGACAAATGGGCTTCGTAAGGGGCAATTCTACGGGATGAGGCCATCGCTTCCTTTGTCTGAGTAGAAAATTGGTTCGTTAAAGCCTTATATTTAAACTACCCAGATGATCACTGTTCAACGGCTATAAAAGTAACGGTCACAAATCTTAAAGTAAAACTAAAAAGTTGATATCTTATAAAAACATTTTTCATAAAGAAACATTTAACTGGATCAAGAGGGATTTTCCATTAATGAAACTTCGGGTCGTTACATAGTTTCCATTATAACAACCAATGATATCCTTCCTCCAAAGGTATCCACCAACCACTAAAACCACCAAACACTTATATAGAACTGCTCTCCTTGAAAAGTTTGTTAGCACCTCATCCACAAAAGTTATTTAATAAAAGATATTTAAGAGATTTTTAAATCTAATAATAATAACTAATATATCATGTATACTCAAATGAGGTCTAGAAACTCCATTTTATAGAAATACATTTTTGAATAAAGGATCCTATTATAAATCTAACATTTCAAATGTTATGAAATGACCAACTCTCTGGATCCTCTCCTATATCTATTATAATAGAGTCGAATCTATAATGGCACCCTTATAACACCAACTCTAATGATGAACTATTGTTTAGCATGTGTTGATTCAACATTTTTGTTAATTTTTTTTTATTTTTATGCTCACTAACATCCAAATTTATGTTACTAATAAATTTTATTTTAAGTGAATTTCAAGAAAATGATATTCATTAGAATATCTATTTTTATTCTAGAAGGATACACAAGTCATTAATCCATGTGAGAATATTTGTTTAAGTATTATGGACATGTTTGAAAGTATTTTGGAAACACTATTCATACCCCAAATTTATAATCAAAATGTATGGTTTAGAAACCCTACATTTGGATGAATATATATATATAATATACCCTACACTGTTGGAAAAGTATGGATCAATAAACCTAAATTTTTAAGAAAATGTACAGTTTAACAACCCTACATTTGTGAACAACCACACATTGTTAACCCTACTTTGGAGTTTTTCATTACTTGAAGGAACCCTATGTTTGACTGATCAATGAATAAGTTTTAAATTAATGATATTATCCATGTTTTTTTCAACGGTTTTACCAGAAGTAAATATCATATTAATTTTGTTTTATGACTGATTCAAAGGCTTGTATTCAATGAAATAAATTGTTCCTATTTATAAAGTAACTTACCAATCTCTTTGAATGATTTAAATTCAAATATTTTTTATTTATTATGTGGTATTTTTGGAGTTGGTTTTGACCTAGATCTATTCGACCTATAATATAAATATGGAGATGATTCTATTCCGATAAATACAGTAAAAAAATATATGAATGGGAAAGAAAGAGTTATGTGATTGTAAATAATAGTGTGTTATTTCATTAAGAGCTACACTTTAGAGACATACATGTTTTGATGTATCTGATCGACTCACTGTTGTTTCTGTCACTACTACTATATCTTATTTATTACATCTTATTCTACAAGTTCGAAAAAGCATTTTTCAAAGTTACACTTTGGAGAAATACATATTTATTCATCTGTATGGTGTTTTCTTTATCAATGTTTTAAGAAAGGCTATAAAAGTATTAAATATTGTTTTTCTTCTACTATGATTTATTGAATACTAATTCAATTTAATTCTGCAACTGTAAATGGGATGTGTTTTTCTCAATAAAATCAATTTATATTGATTTATTAGAGTATCGGCTATTCAGATTTAGTCGTGGTGGTGAAGGATTATCAGCTTCTTAGACTAAACTGTGGATTTACAGTTCCTCATAAAAGAACTATAAGGCCTTGCAAAAGACATATTGTAAAGGTATCAACTGACTATACATAGTTGTGCTAAAATTACTTACTAGTGAAAATCACTATACTCGATGAGAGATAATTGGTGGAGTGGACTAGGGGATCTTTGTGCCCTGAACCACTATACGTCGCGAATTTTTTGTTTATTTATTTCCACTGCTCACTTATCTTTTAGAGAGATAGAAAATAATCAATTTATATCAAGAGGGTTTTTTTAATATATTTAAAGTTGTAAATAATTGCAATTCACCCCTCTTGTGTCTTCATTATAATCAATCCAACCCAAAAATAATATAAAAGGAAGATCTCTATTGGTATATTTATCTTATTGAAAATCATTTAATATTTTATTGTTTCTATTTTGGTACCAAAAAATTCTATCAAAGGAGGGGAAATGTTGATTTTTTTCCTTTTGGAAATCCTTGTAAATTCTTCATTTTCGATCCTATAACAACAAGTAATATTAGAGGTTGTAATATTTTTCTAAAATTTCTTTTTGTAAGTCCTTAATTATTCTGTTGGATTCTAAAAATATCATCAAAATTTTGGAATCTTGTACAATATCAAATATTTATTTTGGATCTAAAAAATATGATTTAAGGATTCAGACAAAGATTTTTTTTAAATGGATGATCTTAGAGATCATATGTCATTGATCCATACTCCTTACCTTAATGGTAATAATTATGGATGATGGAAAGATCTTATTATTAATTATTTAAAAAATCATATAATATGAGTTTATTTAAAATTTTTCAAGACTTACAAAATTGCTAAGGAAGATCTAGAGAAATGGGAAGATTATAATGAAAAATAATGTGATCTTAATTCAAAATATGTGAATGCAATTGTTTGTGGTTTAGGGAATGATGAGTTTAATCGATTTTCTCAATGTGCTACTGCATATAAAATGTGGAAGACTATTTCTATTTCCTATAAAGGAACTGAAAATATAAAACAACTGAGGTACAATACTGTATAGTTAAAGTTTGATAATTTTAGAATGTATGAAGATGAAAATATCACTTAGTTGAACGAGTGATTGAAAAAAATTGTCAATAATGTTACTGCTTTGGGAGATCCAATCAAGCAATCAGATCAAGCATTAAAAGTACTTGGAGTTTTACCCTCTAAGTGTACTATAATATCTACTTCTATACATTAATCCATACCAATTAAATAATTATCAATGAAAGAACTGATAGTAACTTTGATGATGTATGAAGCCAAAATGAAATACGATACTGAAAATCATAACAAATTTGAATAATATTATCTTAAAACTTATATGGATGAATCATCTCATTCAATTCATCCATATTAAGATAAATACTTCTCAAATATTTTCAAAAGGTTTGAAAAACTATACAACAAAAGAAATTAAGGGATTAAGGAGATTAGATGCTGTGAATGCAAAGAGAAATTTCATACAAAGTCTAACTATCATTTCCATAAATATCAAAGGAAATATGATTATAAAATAAAATAAAATAAAATTATGAAGGCTACTTGGAGTAATTTTTCTGGTTCAAATTATGAATCTTCTATAATCTCTGAAGCTAAACATAAAAAACAAATGATATGTATTAGGAGTCATACTAATGAGGTACAATCTTCTTAATCTCAAAACTCCAACTCTAAAAAACCTACTTATGATGAACTGAATAAATATTACTTTATGATTCAAGATAAATTTTAATCTTTAAATGAAGATCATAAAAAACTTATACTATATTATGATGCTATTTTATTATATAAATAACGTCTATCAAAACAAATTAAAAATTTAAAAACTAAA
The DNA here is from genome assembly GCA_963277665.1 of Viscum album. NCBI lineage: Eukaryota > Viridiplantae > Streptophyta > Magnoliopsida > Santalales > Viscaceae > Viscum > Viscum album. Next base: position 1,996,956,858 of record OY728142.1, on the reverse strand, counting down.
TATTCTCAAATTTCATGTGATTTCCATGGAATTAAAATTAAATAATTCTTGGATTAATTTGATACTTAAAAAAACCTCTAGTATTCTTATCAAAGAATAAAATTATTTAAATCAAATTCTTGGTTAAAATATAATTCAAAAAGGAAAAAATGGTATAGGTAGTAATGGTGAAAGAAAAAACTTATATAGGAATTATTTTGTTCCTGGATAAAATAGAAAAAGCATGTAAACTGTTAAATGTTTTTATTGTGGTATTAATGAAAATTAATAAAATGAATGTTACTTTATAAAACCTCAATTGTTTAGTGTTAATAATATATATATTTTAAAACAATTATTTAAATTTAATAGTATAATCTCTATACAATATACACAGATTTGGTTAACTAAAACATTGGTTACTAACACTACCAGACCCAAAAGAATATGAGTACCATAAGACAATTGTATTTAATGTTTTGTAGAAATACACCACTGAACTATATTTTTAAATTATTAATGTGGTTTTTAGAGTAGTATATGTAAATTTTTACCAAAGGAATGATCAAATATAAAGTAGTTTGTTATCTAAGAATCCTCAAATCTAGAATCTATATTCCATGAATTATTCCAACACTATTTTCATATATATGTTTTTAGTGCATTAACCATTTTATACAGGGTAGAGGGGTCTCTTGTAATTTATAAAACTCTCCTTGCACTTTTGAATCAAGTTGTTAAATCTTAGTCTACAAAATCAAATAATTAATTGATAATATCTCTATTTAAATATAATACAACAATATTTATAATATATAATAATTCTGAATAGGGTTGTGAAAAACTACACTCTTTGTTTAATTTTATTTCATCTTTAATTTTTGTTTTCTTAGAAATTATATTTAGTTACATAAATTTTTCAATCAGAATAATTTTCTTATGTAAAATGACTTTTCAAAATTTAAACTATGAAATTATTATTATGTATTTTGAATTGAGAATGTGAAGAGTCATCTACAAATTTTCAGAAAAAAATTTATCTTCTTACTCTTTAAAACCCTAGAGTCTTATTCTAAAAACTATTTATACATATTCTCTGAAATATCTTGTTCAAATACTTCTGAAATCATTTTAATAAAAATGAAGTGATCAAGAACTTCAATTTCAGAGAAAATTATTTATCAAAAGACAAAGAAAGGTAATCCTTATTCTAAATGTTAATAGAATAGTTGGTTTCATATGTTAAGGAATCATTTGAAAAATATTCTGAAAAATATAAGGAATATCATGGTTATGAAGAACTATATGTTTTTGGAGGACTTTGTTCATTCCCTGTCGTGCATTCCTAGGAAAGGCGGTGGATGTGGCTTCTATCTTTTTCGGTGGAGCTACAATTTATACATGAATCGTGATTCTCCTATAGTTCCAGTTTGGTTAAGTCTACCTCAACTTCCTCTTCCATTCCAGAATCCCTAGATATTATGTATGTTAGGGAATATAGTGGGTCGATTTCTCTGTGTGGATTCATGTACTGCTTCTGAATGTCATCTGATCAACCCGCGCATGTGTGTGGAGGTGGATGTGTCAAAGCCGCTGGTTGAATCGGTGTGGATTGAAGCTGGCGAGGAAGTACGATGTAAACAACCAGTGGTCTTAGATCATTGGGTAAATTTTTGTTCTTCTTGCAGAAGACTGGGTCATTCGGCCGCTGTTTGCAGATGGGATGGCCATCACGGGAAGGTGACAGTGCATAGAAGGGAGGAGAACGATGCTACACAGAATAATCTTTTGGCAGGCAAGGTAGTGCAGAAGAGACCTTTGAAAAAACAAGTTGAGGAACCCTCCATGTTGGGGATTTTGGATAGGATTAAGGAGGATTTGAGGAACCGTGACCTGGGTATTTCAGTGCGGATTGATGAATCCCATTCGCAGAAGTCTCAAAATGATGGTAAGAGTTTAGCTGGGAAAGAAATTGAGGTGTGGTCGTAAGGGGTGGAAAAGGAACCTCAAATCAAGAAGATTATTCCGGGGGTCAACAATCAAACAATGGGAAAGGCTTAAGTTCAAAATGGTATTCAGACTCAAAACTCCTTTGAGTGTTTGGACACCAATGAGACAGTTCAAAATACTTCCTATGACCCGGATAGAGGAATTACAGAAGGTATAGAGTCTGAGGAGGATCCTAAGGCTCATGAGGATGGGCAAACCCCTAGTAAGAATAAGGAGAAAGGAACCAAGTACTACTCACATTTACCAAAACCGATGGAAACACAATAAGTTAAAAAATAAAAAAATGTGAGAAGGATATGTCTTCAGACCTCATGGTTATTGTGCAGAAGAAGCCCCAATTTTTTGTTCAGGAAAACAACATCAAGGAAAACTCTACTGAAACGAAAAAAGACTCTAAATAACATATCCTCCACTATGAAGAGGAGATAGTGGTGGAATATCTTTATGTTAACATCCCACATGAAGAGGTGGAGATGATGGAAAGACCTATTCAAGTGGTGGTCAACAATGAGCAAGAGATTTGGATCGATAAACAAGATATGATCCCGATGAGAGGCTTCAATGATGGAAAATTATCAAAGAAGAGTTTGTTAAAACTTGGGACAAAATGGCATGCCATCTTGAAGATGTTATTGGAAATGACCCTGCTGCTAAGGTATGGATTATGAATTGGAATATTTTTAGAGAGGAAAGCAATAATAGGCTGAGGCTTTTCTTTAATGTATTTGATTTCTCCGATGTGGCTTCCCCTCCGGATTAACTGGGACTAGTTTCTCACTTCTCCAAAAAAGTGACTTTATAATAAAAAGTTAATTTTCAGTCAGATTATATTTAAGGTTAGTACATTGAATAAAGAAAAAGTAAAGCTGCATGCTGATCTGAATGCGTCTAGAAAGTTATATGAAGATCTAAAAAAAGTTTCTCTATCAAAAATAGTTTTTTATACACTAAAAAGGTAGTATCAAAATGTGAATGGAAGTTTTATTTCAAAAGAATATTTTGAAGTTTTAATAGAATAAATGTTAAGATATATAGAGTTACTTAGAAAATAATATGTTACTAAGATTGATCTTGATGAACTAAAATAGTTTCTAGTTAAATATTCTTCATACACTTCATTGTATCAAAGATATGCAGATGTTCAATGTAGAATAGAACAATTGTCAAAAGTTTTAGCAAATTTAAGTGAAAACTTTAAAGTTTGGAATATTTGGATAATTCTTATAATCCTTACTAAACCCCATTTTTTATCTGTAACTTATTCAATATCTTATACATCATTTTGTTTTATGGTCATTAAAAATATATGTTTCATAATTTATTTTTAAAGTCTTATACTCTTAATATTTAATAAAGATTTATTTTATGTGCAAAAAATGGGCTTAATATTTTATTATTTCATTATATTTGGTAAATTAGTCTATTACTGTGAGTAATAAATAATTATATTAATAAATTTAAATGTTTACTTAATTATGACATGTTAAAAAATTAGTTTAAAATCATTTATTCCTTGAAAATATTTTAATTCCTAGGATATCTTTTCCAAATATGATATGTCTTAGGTGGATTTATTTTTAAATAGTATGGAATGAATTGAATTGTTGAATAGTATCTTCCATATTTTCATGGATCCTTGATTTTAACTTTTTATATTTTTAAAAGTAAGCATAAATGTGTGTGTGTGTGTGGGGTGGGGGGGGGGGTTATTGATGAATTTAGAATATATATTTTTTCTAAAAAAACTAAACTTTTTGCTGTCAAAAAAGGAGGATAAATTTATATGGGAAAAGTTTATATGAGAAATTTATTTTAAAGGAGATAAAGTGGAGAAATGTGCTTATAATTTATTTATTTTTATTTGTGGGAATTTCCTCTTCTATTTTTTTATAATTATAATATTTATTTTTTGGGTTTTGTGATTAGAAAAAGAGAGAGATTGTTGAGCATGTGTTGATTCAATTTTTTTTTTAATTTTTTTTTTATTTTGATGCTCATAAACACCCACATTTATGTTACTAATAAATATTCTTTTAAGTGAATTTCAGGAAAATGATATTCATTAAAATATCTATTTTTATTCAGGAAGCATACAAAAGTCATTAATCCATGGGAGAATATTTTTTAAGTATTATGGATGTGTTTGAAAGTATTCTGGAAACAATGTTCATATCCTATTTTTTTGTAAGAATAACATATGGTTTGGAAGCCCTTTTTTTGTAAGAAAATGTATGGATCATATACCCTACACTGTTAGAAATGAATGAATCAATAACCCTAGATTTAGAAGAAACCCTACATTTGGAAGTAAATACATGGTTCATAAACCCAACTTGTGTAAATAACTGTACATTTTCAACCCTACTTTTGGATTTTTTTCATTATATGAAGGTAACCTATGTTTTACTGGTCAATGATGTAGTTTTAATTTAAAGATATCATCCACATTTTCTGCAACAGTGTCTCTAGAAGTAAATATCTCTTTAAATCTATTTTACGACCAATTTAAAGGCTTGTATTCAATGTATTAATTCATTCTTATTTTTAAGGGAAGTTACGACCATCATTAAAAGATTTAAATTCAAAATTTTTCAATTTATCATGTGGTATATCTAGATATGGTTTTGACCTAGATCTATTCAACCTATAGATTAAGTAATGAAATTATTATTTTCTAAGAAATACAGAAAAAAATATATGCACATAATAGAAAGAGATGCATGATTATAAATAATAGTGAGTCATTATGTTCAAAGCTAAACTTTGAAGATATACATGTTTTGGTCTATTTGATCTAATCATTTCTGTTTTAGTCTCTACTACTGTATCTTATTGATTACATCTTCTTCTGAAAGTTTAGAAAAGAATTTTCTAGAGTTACACATTAGAGAAATACATGTTTACTCATCTGTATTATGTTTTATCTATCACTATTTGAAGAAATATTATGTAAGTATTTTAGATTGTTTTGCTACGACTTTACTTTATTTAAGATTTACAAATATTCCAGTTGCATGCTACAACTATGAACAAAACCCGTTTTTTCTCAATAAATTAAATCTCTATTGATTTATTGGAGTATTGTCTACTCTGACTCAATTATGGTGGTGAATGAGTATAATATTCTTAGACTATGCTATGGATTTATAGTTCCCTATAAAATAACCATAAGGCCTTGTAAAATCCTCATTATAAAGGTATAAAATTCTTGAATTTAGTTTTGAAAGTCCCCAGTAAAAGGAATTACTATGAAAATCACCAAGATAATTGAGAGAGCATTGGTGGAGTGGAATAGAAGATATTTGTGCCCTAAACCACTATACATACCTATGTTCATTTCTTTATTTATTTCCACTGCTCACTCTTCTTATAAAGAGAAGGAAAAGAATCACTGTATATCAATAAGGTTATTTTGAATATGTTGAAACTTTTAAAGATTTCAAATTCACCCCCTCTTGTGTCTTCATCACAATAAATCTGACCCAACAACTAAAATAGTACTATATTTTATAAATATAAACCAAAGATAAAACCACATCATGGTTTGTGCTGGTGTAAACTACATCATATTGAGTGTAACTACATCATGGTTTATCACATGGAAATGAATTTTATTGCAACCATAAAACCAAAAAAACTCTAATAGGGGGGTATTAGGGTGTCAATTTTATTTATTGTTAAAAGGATATTATCCTCATGTTGGATAGAATGATTCAAGATTTTCAATTACAATTAACCTTCCATAATATAAAAATATGAAAAGTAAATGTGGTGAGATGATAATTTTACTTGGTTCACCTAAAATGGATATGTACAAGGAGTATACAATAATAATATGTTAATATGTAAAAGAAATCACTAATAATGTAATGACCCACACTAGTTTATATTGTTGGAGTTAGATAAAAATAATGTTATAAAGTAAGTGTAACCCAATATATTTTGAATTTTTAAATTCATATCAAGAATTGGAATTTTTAGTCATGTTTTAAATGTTTAAATGGATATTTTTGATATGGAAGTTAGGGAAGAGAAGACCCAAAATGAGTTTGTGAGCATTGAGTAGAGGAAGTGGTGATGGTGGATACAACAATAGGCCACTAAAATCCCAATGGAGACCACCATAGTTTCTAGGTCCAAGGAAGTTGACATTGGACACCCCACTATTAGGTCAGTGGGTGGACAGTGGGACCCCGATGGGGAACCAAAAGTTTAGTGGATCCCCCCAGAGTTCTGTTGTGGTTGACAAACCCCATTTTAAGTTGGGTAGTTCTGTAATTTTGGGAGGATTTTTATTTAAATCCATAGGAGTTTGGGGTCCTCCTATATGATCTTGAGGGGGGATTTCTCTGCTTTTTTCTCCCATTCTCCTCCCCTCCTCCCACCTTCGATCCATGAAATTTTGGAGCATGAAATTTCTCTAATTAAGGTATGATATTATTCTATTTGTCTCTCATCTCATATTCCTTATTACTCCATTGATTCATATGTCTTGTACTAGGGATTTGAGATATGATTTAACTAGAGCATGTTAAAATCATCCCACCATGATAATACTTTTATACATAGATGTAAGAGGAGTTCAAGAGAGTATTATCACACATAAGGATACCAAAAAGAGGTCTGGGTCTTTGGGATTTATGGGGAACCTCACAGATATAGTGTGGAATTGGATTAATTTTTTTAAATAATATAAAAATGTACTTAAATAGATATATAAAAATATATACATATCCATATGGGTAAACCTGTACAATTATATAATGGCCCGTGAGCTTGTAAAATTCAATATTTTTTTTAATTTTATCTCCCCCTCATCCCAACTTCTCTCCCTATACCATTCCCTCTCCCGTCGATCCCTACAAAACCTCTCCATATCTTGTTTCCACCCATCCCACTTTCCTCATATCCCATCCCCACTTCTTATCCCATTATCTCATCCCATCCCCATTCACTTTCCTTGATCATCACTTCATTCCCACTATTTCCCCACCATTACCTCTTCTCTCTCTACCTATAACACTATACATGAAATTTCCCTTCCCTAGTATCTCCATTTTGATTCTCAATATCGATTTTTAGAGCATTATAAGTCTATGTTCATTCTTCGACTAATGACTATAACTGATTGAAACCCTACCGATCCACCCCCATCAATATGTTATTTTCCCTAGCCAAAAACTATCACATTGTGCTTATGATAACAACCATCACCCCATGCTTTGATAAAAAAATACTATACACCCACCTTATGGATGATGAACACCCACTTTCACATCAAATGATGACTAAAATCCCACACTTTGATCTACGATTAACCAAAGTGGGGTTAAAAAATATACCTTCTTAGACCGTTTCACTCCCTCTAAAAATTATAAACATATATTTTGAATTAAAAATATGATCTACTCATAGGATTACTCTAACTATGTTGAAAAAAAGTCATGATTATCAAAACTAGCCCCTATAAAAAATTTGATAAAGATAGAAAGGTTAAAATATCATTAAACCCATGCGATCTAGGACTTTTTAGGACTTACCAACCCATTTTCATGCCTAACTTCACATGGTTTCATTCATTTTCATTGGTGGTGAGTTGATGATTTGTATTTAATTGATATTTGGTGATTTTTTTTGAAATTTATTGATTAAATGAGAGGATAAATTAGATATTTTGAATGTAATAGGTCCACATTATTATGGAAGGTAATCCGCACCTAGAGACTCAATGTTTAATCTAGAATTTTTACCTAGTTTTTCCTTAATTGTGTCTAAATTAAAAACATGGGATTAATTTTGAATTTTTTTATTAATTTAAAATTGATTTTTGAGTTCTTGGAGTGTGCTAGGGAATTATGGATTATGATGGTGACCAATGATGGTTTTTTTGAGGATGGAGTGGGCATGTATTAAGGGGTTAACTCCATTTTGAGTTATGTACTCCCTAACATTACGTATTTAAATAGTTATACATATATTTTATGGATTTTAAGTATGGGTAAGTGGGTGAGAGTAACCTGAAATGGAACTATGGGTATGTTCCACTATATTATAAGGAGGTAAGGGGCATGGTTAGATTATTAGAGGGGAATTTGGTGTTATCTAGTTATTAACCAGTCTATAATGACTAAGTTTAATATATGGAAGGCTTGATTAATGTGGGGTTGGAACCCAAATAAGGAACTCCATCATTAGTAAATGGCTCTAATGGCCTAGGGATGTCTTGTTTGATATGTGATTGTCATTGAGAGAGATTTCTAGGGGTGAGCCTAAGGATTTTCTGGGTAATGGCTTCCTAGAATAAGTGCATAGGCAGGTATATATGGATGATCTAGAAAATGACTAAATGTGGTTTCCTATATTTTTGAGTGATTGATATGGACAATATAGACCATGATATCTCCTCAAAACATTATGTATTGAACACATGATCACCAAGGGTTATGTTTTATGGGTTTCCAAGGATTGAAAAAAACGTGTTCAAAGTAGAGAAATATTTTAGAAACATCATTATAATGATCACCATGTTATGTAAAATTTAAAGCATGTACAATATAAATAAAGAACAAGTACCCTTTATCATTGATACATGCTTCTACTATTCTTAAATAATAGTGACTAATGGATATTACTAAGGAGAAACCAATGGGTTCCTCCCACCATTATGTATCCACGATCTGATCTGAACAAACTGACTTATTGGGCATGATTCTCATCATAAAATTAGTATGATAATATCTCAAGTGGAAAATAATGGACAAGGAGTGAGTTTAGGAAGAATTAGTATAATCTTTGACTAGGATCACATATACAAACACAATGGTTATTTCCCCTTTATATATCCCCAAGGACACTCCGGAACCATTTCAAGAATTTACTTATACGTTACATAACAAATAAGTAATGATCTGGTCATTCATTCATTTTTAATACTAATTAATGGTTGATTCTCCTATATGTTTCATATTATGAAATTTTTTATTAATGATAGCCAATGTGGAGGAGGTATAAACCTTAGCCCTTAACATTTTATATCCAATACTTAATCGTAAGGTGTTATGAGAGTTTTATAATACAATTCATTATATTTATAATATGATCTTAAAATATAGAAAAGGTAGTGGATATGATATCACTATATCATAAGAAAAAGTATACCCATAATTCATAAAATATGCTTTTAAATTGTGGATGAAACACCATATAGAATCACATATCAATCTCCTATTTTCACTAAACACTTTTAGAATTTGTGACATTTTACCTTATATTGTATCATAAATAATAACTCATGAAAACATACCCAAAACTTATTTTATTTATATATTTAATAACAATTTTAAAAATCTATCATCAACTTTAAATTGTATCACATCATACACAATACCTTGTTAATATTCATCCAAAACTCCTTTTGGATAAAATAAAGTACATTTAGAGCATCTCTATGAGTTTCATAAAACTCAATCACTATTCATTCAAACATAAAGTGTGACCCCATGAGCCTTTTTAGAATTAAAAATATATATTACCAAATCCATAAATGTAAGCAATGAATAAACTCTAGAAAATAATTAATATTACTAAAGCTACAAAGAGATCTAGAATGATATCCACCAAAAACATTTATCTCTATACTGGGTTCTACTAACTATATCATATATGAGTATGAATTTTCATATGATTACTTTATATAATACATTGAGTAACCAAATAACATAGAATATGTAAATCTAATATAAATGCTCACATGTTCTCAATTCTAAGAGTATAGACAAACCTTATCGATGGATACATCACATTTAATTAACCCTAATTAATGAGAACATCACATTACTACCATTCAATAGACAATAACATCTAATTATAAAAAATCAATAAAAATTTATGGCCTTCAGGATATTTAGAAAATAAACAATCACAACACATGTATTATCTTGGTATGAACATAGACTCCTACAGTATATCTCAATCTAGGTCCCAAATGTCATACTCTATATATGAGAGGAAAATACCATCTTGGTTAAGCCTTAATTGAAAAAATTATTAGAAACATACTCAACCACCCCCTGATTAGATAAGCATCAAGGCTTGTGTAAGAATGGTATCACAATATGATGGTTCTCATTATAGGTATACTTTCATCCTCAGGTATAGGGAAATACCAATATTAAACTTGCTCCCCTAATTTACCAAATTTATAGTTTATGAAACTCCATATGGTATACTTGGGGATTTATAAAACACATAAAACTCCTTTTATTCATCATGAGCATATTTTGTATTTCTATACGAAATCATGTCCAGGATAACCTTAAAATTTCATTACAACTATTTTCTTAATCCATTATATGGATAAAATCAACAATATTCCTATGGAATTATTCCTAAGGGTTTCCCAACTAAGTTTAATACAAATAAAATTGTAAAAACATGGAACCTAACTCTTAGGGTCACCTTATTACTTACTTTTGTTACACAATGTAATCTAGTGGCACACTAATTTTGTGTGAAACTACTTGGTTGGATGGATGGGGTATTGAAAAGTATTCACTTTAGAAGGAATATGAAACTTAGTATTTATAGGGGATTTAATCTCACCATATTATCTCATTATATCCCTTAACATGTATATATGCGGTCAATTATTTAGTTTGAAACCATATTGCTTCCACCTAATCAATATGTTCAAACCATATTTATGTGTAACTCTTGATATCTTATATCACTAAACCAAATTAAAATCCAAATATATTTATATATATTCAAATGCATCTCATGAATAAGGAACATCAAACCCTTTCATGTAAAGGATTATAACCACACAAAATCATCAATACCCACAAGATTAATCTTGGAGTGATAGATAGATAACCCTCAATGTTTTTTGGAAAATACATAAGCCTCTAGGACAATGAGCAATCTAACCCAAAGTCCCTTTAACCAAGGATACTTTACTCAAAAGAGACCTAAATTCCATCATAATTATAATACCTAATATGTATAAAATATTATTAACTTATTAATTAAATCTCATAACCTAGTACAAGCCAATGTCAAGGTTAAAGAAAACTAAATAAATTATCATACCTTTTATGTTACTCGTTAGATGCATGTATGAAAATTTATAGAAGAAAATTAACAACTTAAACTAAAGAATATCTCCATTTATAATATAAAAATTATATTATTGAATAAATCAAGAAATACACTAAATAAATGAAAAATTCATATATTTAAACATGAGATAGACAATTTATGAATAATTTATAAACACTTTATAATTTAGCCATGCATTATGAACATTCCTTAATTAAATAAATATAAAACTTTATATTTATTCCCAATATGTACTCTATATTATTCATGAAATAGAATTTATATAAATATATTATATCTAAAATACAAACATTATATATATAAACTATTCATATATTATGTAAACATTTATAATATAAAACATCTGATATTAGTTAAACCTTGATCATATCAATTATCAAAAATCATTTTGATATGGTTTAAATAATTTCTAAAATAATTCATTTTTAAATTTTAACATTCAAAATTAAATATTATTAACAATTCATAATTCTAATATAAACTCATTTATATTATGGTGTATTTTGTAACAAATAAACATTTTATAAATTACACTTTTAATTTTCATATAAACACATTATCTCCAAATTATAGGTCATTCCATATAATTCAAAAAGGTATCTAATATTGAAAATTAATATTAATGGAATATTTATTTAATAAAATTTTTATAAAAATTTAATTAAATAATTATAAAATTTTTATAAATTAAATAATTATCCCAAAATAAATTTTCTATAATTTATAAATCATATAATTTAATTCATAATTTAAATTTTGAAATATTAAATTATATATATATATATATATATATCATATCATATTTTATGATTTTCATATGTTGTAAGGCATGATTCAATTCAAAAATTAATACCAGGTCTTATGACTAGTGTGTCATGGCTTATGGTTGATAATACGACATTATCATTCATATTCAATGGTATCACTATACCATAAGATACCACTCACTAATTATAATTAGTGATACTATTGATATCACCTAAGTGATATGACACTATGTTTTCTAGCCTTCAATCAATGCCATCATTAACTATGATTGTTTATATCGTAATCTTTGACATGTTGAAAAATAGAAGGATTATATAATTTCACTAGAAAATATATCCTATATTATATTCTATGATCAAATTACTTATTAGAAAACCACATATCATAAAAAAAGACATAATTAAATATCATATATCGTTTATTATGATTGGAAATATGATATAAAAAATGATATATATTTTTTATTTTCGAAAATTATTTCAATAATCAGGAATCATGAAAAATCTTTGATACCACTGATGGGTTTCCAAGGATTGAAAAAAACTTATTCAAAGCAACATGATACACTAAAAACCTCATTCCCAAGATCACCATGCGATGTAAAACTAAATCCATATATGATATCAATGAATAACATGTATCGATCACCATTGATATCCACTTCTCATGTTCTTCAATCATAGTGATTGATGAAGATTCCTAAGGAATAACTAATGGGTTCCTCCTTATGTGGTGTATCCATGGGATGATCTGAGTCACCTAACAACTTGGGTAAGACCCTCCCAACATCCATAGTATATTAGTACCTTGGGTGATAAATGATGTAGGAGGAGATTATTTCAAGTAGAATTAGCATAAGATTGAGAAAGGATAAAATTCACAAAGAAAATGTTTATTTTCCCTTATATAGGCCTTAGGATACTCCTGAGCCTTCTAAAGAATTTACACGTTACATATGGTTCAAGTAATGTTTTGTTCATTCATGAATTTTTAATAAAAATTCATGATTTATTCTCTCATATGTTTCATCTTATAAAATTTTACTTGTTGTATCCACTAGGGTAAATACTCTGTGGGTGGGGGGGGGGGTTAATTAGGTTTGAAGTATTAAAATAATTCCCTTTTTATGATTTTCTTTCATTATTAAATAGAAATCTATTATCAATTTTTTTATCATAGAAATATATAATGAAATAAAACCATGAAATTGACACAAATGTTTTTCCTTGATTCACCCAAAATGGGTTAATCCAAGGAGTATTCAAAGACAATGTGATGATGTACCAAAATCACTAAAGCACACTCTTGTTTTACAATTTTTAGAGTGGAAACACTGTACCTCAGGTTTAAAACCTTTCACACATAATAACTCACTATTATTTCAAATAAATTGAATGAAATTATCCTCAAGAATACTCATATGATAATATGTATCATTTATGAATTCGTTTACACTGAAATAGGTGTGGTATGAATCCCTTTTTTATTAATTATATGAATTAATTTTTTACTATATATAATTTTCTTCAGGTGTAATTCCTTCATGAACCATTTTTCTTTATGAACTACTCACCATGTAATATCTTCATGGGTACTGTTCACTGTGTACTACACCTTATTTATGAACTATTCCTCATGAGTTGCTGCTTCATGCACTTCTCCTATGTGCAAGTCCCTTGTGGACTACTTCCTACAAAATCCTTGTGAACCGCCCCTACATGGAATGTCATTACACACAATTAATTCATGTACTACTTCATGAATCTCATTCATGATTCATGATTCATGGACTAAATTTTGAAATCATATACACTTCATAAACAACTACAATTCATGAACAACTATGCTCCGTGAACTACTATTTGACTTCTCATAATTCTCCAGTGACAATATTTCATGCTTATTTTTTATTTATTAAATAAACTGATTATAGGCCCCTTATATAGTAAAAGAAACCTGATAAATCCACAAATCATGAAATTATTATTCAACCCTTCAATAAAACTCAATAATATATAACATATCTTTTGTGTCATCACATAAATATTTTACCTTTGTAGTCCACATAAAATTTATATGAAACTGTAGAAATTACCAAAATATGATAGAAAAAGACACCTCCATCATGTAGAATTATCACCTAGTTCCTTTATGAACCACTTTACTATGAAATTCCTTCATGATCCATCTTTTGTGTAACTACTATGATGTATCGTGTACTTTCTATATGAAAATCCATCATTTGACATTTTTCTGCACAATTATCGATTACTTAATTGTGATTCCAGAACCACTTTATCAACCCACCATGTCAATAAAGACACTAAAACTTTATTAACCAGATTTTTCAAAAAACACAATAAACTAAAATTCTCGAAACAATATCTCGAGTTATTTCTTCCCAATAATATCCTCCTTTGGTTTTGTTGAAAAAATATTGAACTTTTTTACAAACTCATTGAAAAATCATGTGCACATTCTACTTCACAAACCATTTTCCCTCTAAAACATTAGAGATAGATCAAGGAATTAATCAATATGTTCTTTAAGACCTAATTAGTAAAAAAACATGATAAAAAAAATTAACATGTTGATATCATCAATGAAACACTTCATTCTCAATACCACTTATTGAATGATACCATGATCAATACCACTTATTGAAGTATCAATATAGCTTTTAGGACTATCATGAACCCCCTAGTAGTATCTGTCCTAGGATGGAAGTGAAGAGAAGAAGTGATCCCTGAGTCCTGGCTCCATTAGACCTTAGATTGGAGACTAGATTCAAGGTTAGAAAACACTAAAATGGCAGGCATTACCCTCAATTTCCATAAATCATAACAAAAAAAATCATCCAATACACCATATTTTAAAAAGAAATAAAATAGAATCAAATACAATAAATTCCCCAAATGCTTGAATATAAAACATATACAAACATCTCGAATGAAAAAACGATACCAAAAGAAAATGTTATGGAAAAAACCCAAAAAAACACAAGCTCTAAGATAGTAATGGATAGCTTGATCATTAAATCCCTCTTGAAAACCTGAAAAATAGTTTATAAATATATAGGGTGAGTATAACATGTATACTCAATAGGATCATACCCAAGGTATCTTCTAAAAATTTGAAAAGAGAATACCAATTCCCTAGTGAACAAATAATATAACTAACCCGCACCTACATTGGTTAGCTAATCCCCAAGCCTCACCAAGGATCACTCACCAAATGACTAATCTAAGTAAAATAAAATAATAATAATAATAATATAATCATAGGTTCCCCGCAACTACTTCCCCATTAATTTTCCGCTCTCACCCAATGATAAGAGATTCTTTC
The DNA here is from genome assembly GCA_963277665.1 of Viscum album. Taxonomy (NCBI): domain Eukaryota; kingdom Viridiplantae; phylum Streptophyta; class Magnoliopsida; order Santalales; family Viscaceae; genus Viscum; species Viscum album. The sequence goes on along the minus strand of OY728142.1, from coordinate 1,996,941,636 downwards.
CTCCCATCCCTTCCATATCCCCCAATAACAACACCAACTATATATCACATCTCATGGAACCAACCACATATCACATATTGTGGCACCAAATTCATATCACATCTCACACCACAAACCACATATATTGTATTAGGTAACTTGAATAGTAGAGTACCATGAATTCATAGAATAACAACCCCATGTGATCCTCCAATCACACATAAACCCCACCACATATCTTATCATCCATCATCAGTATCACTAAAATTTACTACCAAAGGTAGAGAATTTGAGAGGGGTAGTCACCCATAAATATCCTCCCCTCTTGGATGTTAGAGAAAACAACCTCAAGGTTTATAGGTGTCAGTCAGGTTATTTGACTTGGGTGGAGTGTGTAGAAAAGTAATAAAAGAACACAAGTATACAGTAGTATTACACAATCCCATACCTATGGGTTCACACAAGAAACCCAAACACAACCACTTTTAGATCACTAATGATACTATACCACCAAGTACTACCTATAATGCATAATTTCTATCCTCAAAAATCACATAAAGGGTCACAACCTGGGTTTTATTTCCCATTATTTTTTTTAAAAATAGTCACAAAGATTCATTCATTCATTTATTAGTTTAAATTTACACTAATGAATTCATTATCGATAAAAACATTTATATATATCTATATTATTCCATTTCTAATGAACCTCTATCAAGAAAACACCACTTAAATGTGAAAAAACAACCAAAGACACCAATCTGTAAACAACCAAGGACACCAAGCCATACACAACCAAGGCCACCAAACCACACATCACAAGTCAATCATAAAAATAGGCATATAAATTTAGTATTTTATTTTAATGTATTTATGTATTTAACCATTTTTAAAGGGTATTATAAATTAAATCCATCACTATAAGTCATAATCCCATAATAAGAATATAGCATAAACAACATCAACAACATTGAGAAAGCTGGTAACCACATGCATGTCACAATATTCCCTTTCAATATCATTAGCATGATTTATTATCTTTATTATTAAAATTCATACAAGTCACCCACTGGAAATAAAAAGAATTATAATACCAAAATTACACATAAAAATGGAGAGAAATCAAATCCCCTACCTCAAAAATAATATTTTCAATACACTTCAAAAAAATAAAGTAAGAGATGATGAACCATATGGCCACAACCACATAAGGAATACTCAAATAATTCTGAAACAAAATGATGTATCATCAAAATCATAGACCAATAAATCCAAAACTCTAAATAACACAGCTTCTATGAGATATATGAATAAAAAAGGAATAACATAGATAGAAAGATTATAATAACTCACTCAGAGTCGCTGATATTAGATCCCATGAATCCAAGGATGAACATAAACTATTATAAGCTTTTAGGGATTTTAAAATCTTATGGGAATCAACTAAATTAAAATAAAATTATAGGTAGAATTAGGAAAATTAGAGAGGGTTCATAATTTATAGACAACCTAGGAAACACCCCATTAACAGTGTGAATGACTGGTTCATTCCATGAACCTCACGTGGTTAAAATACACCAAAAAATAATCCACTTAATAGAAAAAAACTGGTGGTATTTCACATCATGATTATATCACATCACACCCTGAAACCTTTGAAGATATAACTTTTAACAAATTCCACCATGATCATTCACGATGTGTATGGAATTTTACACTATAAGTAAGATTAAGAATAAATCCTAGAATAACCCACGAATCCACCTTATAAAACATTACTCATCATGAATTTCTGATTCCTGACATTAATCACCACCTAAAATTGAATATATGACTCAATTTCCTCATATTTATTCCTTAAACCCATATCAAGGATCCTAACACCCAAAACTCACAAAGTAACTGGCTAGAAGGGTCTAGGATATCATATTATTACATATCAAATGATTCTCATCCTCAAGAATCAAAACCAACCAAAAAATTAAAGTAAAAAAAACTTCTATAAACCATAAAAAACACCCCTAGTAGATACCTAAGAAACGAGGATGAAAAAATGCCTCAAAAAATAACAACATTTTATCAAAACGTTAAAATAATAAATTAAACAACCCCCATGAAATTCTAACATCAAAACAACTAAAAAATTAGAGGAAAAAGAACTCTTGGTAGTAGACATGCAACTATGACTCCTGCTCCTAGGTACTCTCCTCTAGATTTCCATGCCTTAATAGAACTTGTACCAAAGGAATGGAACACACTCACAACACCTTATCTCAATGGTATCTAATATCAATTATTTATTCCAAAAAATTCATGTCTCCATTGATATCTAACTTCCCCATTAGATAATGTGGGAATCATCCTAAAGATACTGAGAAATATTAGACATTTGGAAGACAAAATGAACTCTATTTATCTATAGAGAAAGCATTAGACAATAAGCTACCTCACTAATGTGATCCAACATCTTAAAGGTTCCAAAAAACTGGGGTGAAATATTACCCCCCAGAGCAAACTTTCCCTGACCGTGCTAAGGGGAAACCTTCAATAAAACATAGTCTGATACCCAAATCTCTAAGGGTATCCTCCACCGATCATAATAAGACTTGTGATGGTCTTAAACCACCTTCATCCTCTCATGAACCACTTGGACCTTCTTCTTTATGAATTGTACCACATCAGGACCAAGAACTACTACCTCTCCAATATCGATCCAACTTAATGGGGATCAACCCAACATACCATAAAACACATAAAAGGGGTTTATAATGATATAATAGTGGTAACTATTATTGTAATAAAACTCAACCAAAGTTAGGTGTCATACTGATGTTCCCCTAAAATCCAAGATGCACACCCACAACATATCCTCTAGTGTGTGGATATTCCACTTCATCTACCCATAATTTTGGGGGTGAAAAGTAGTGCTAAGTATAAATTGAGTGACAAAGGTATAATATAATCCTATCCATACTCAAAAAGCAAAACAAGAGTACCAGTCATATATTACAGTCCTTAGGGATCCTTGAATCATCACTACATCATCTATCTACCATCTCTCTAGAACACCCATGATTATTGACTCTCATATCATTAGAAAGTGGTCTGAATTCATTAGTCAATCCATGATCACCTAGATAAAATAATTTCCCCCCTAAGACTTGGGTAACCTGGTGAAAACATACATCAATATTTCCTCCCACTTCCACTCAGGGAAATCCAAAGACTATAAAAAACCACCAGGGAAACTATGTACTACCTTTACCTATTGGAATACTAGACATCATGCCACATACTCCACCAATGACCACTTCATTCCTGGCCACCAAAAATGCCTCCTCAATCCACGATAGATATTAGATATACCTAGGTGTATCACTATATGTGAGTTATGAAACTCATGGATGACATCCTCACACACTACTAATGGAATGAAAATCATCCTTTGGAACATGACCTGATACTGACCATCCTCTATCCATCCTATAAGGGTATCACCATGAAAAATCTGGTCATGTATCACCACTACCTTTGAGTTTCCAAAATGAGAATCCTCCACCTACTACAAAAAAGTGAGATCTATTGTATTCTGGAAAAAGTATACCCTACCATCAACATCCTCTTATTTGAGATGAAAAGCTGCTAACTCCTCTATCACCCTCTAGGGATCCTCAGATTCTCAAAAACCTCACCACAACTTCCTTCTTAGCATGTATCCCATAATGTTTCCTTTTATTAGGTTGTAAGAGATCTTGAAATAATAGTATTGGAGAAACTATATTCACCTCTACTATTATAGATTCAGGTCTCACTAGGAGAAAAAAACCCTTAGGTTTTTGTGATATGTAAAGACCAAAAAGTGTTCCTTGTTGAGGTAATGTCACAACATCTATATGGAAAACAACACTACTAGGTTGTATGTGTAATAGTTAAAATAATTGGTGAATAACTTTATAGACCCATAAGAGATCAAAACCCTATATAGTATCAATAAACATACAAAACCTAAGCAGGAAGTATCACCGAACACGTCAAAAATCACACCCTCCTTAGGAAACTGGAGAGATAGGGCACTGAACAACTACCCCTTCAGGTAATTTAATGCTACCTGACACTAATAAGTACATGAAATATGCTAGTATTTCCTAATAATAGTAGTTAATAGGGAAAAAACCTGAGGTAAGTCATAAAAATAACCTCTGATAATAACCCATGAGGATATAAATCAAATAAATTATTCTACATTCTTGGGTGATGCCTAAGAAAAAAAATGCCTCAACCTTTGATAGATCTACAACTAATCCTTATAAGAAGACCAAATGTCAAAGGAAATGCACCTATCATATCTGTAACTTACACTTGGGAAAATTTACCACAAAAATGGTGGTGTCCAAGAGTCTGTAAAATGATCCTCAGGTGTTTGCTATGATTCTACTCTGATCTTGAGTATATGATAAATTCTTCAAGGAACATGATTAAGAACTGGTCCATGAACTCACAAAATATAGAGTTCTTGAGCCCCATGAACACAACTAGTGTTTCTATGACACCAAACTAAATGACTATGAACTTAAAGTATCCATACCAACACCATAAATTAGTATTCATAATATCCATCTCTTTAACCCTCAGCTGATGATATCGAGAGAGCAAACCCATCTTAAAAAACAAGATAGATCCTCTCAGCTGGTCAAAGAGATTTTCAATTTTGAGAAGGGGTGATGATTCTTGATTGTAACCAGATTTAGTTTTGGGTAGTCATTGTACAACCTAATACCATCATCCACCTTCTTGGTGAGCAAAACCAGAGCTCCCCATGATGGCACATTAGTCCTGATAAATCATTTTTATGTCAGGTCATTAATTATGATTCTTAGTTCTTGAAACTATGAGGTTTCCATTAGATTAGGATCCATAAAACTAGTTAATCACCTGAATTTAAATTTATTCCAAACCCAACATCGTGTGTATGGGTTAGTGTCACAAACTCCTTAGGGAAAACATACAACAACTATTCAACAACTCTATGGGTCTCCTCTACCTAAACTATCACTACATCTATCGATGAATCAAAAATATGTGAAGAAAGGGACTCTACTCACCTACTACGCATTTGATAGCCTCTCTCTCCATAAAACACCAAACACCCCCTTCCACATTAGAAAACTCAACTCTTCTTCAAAAATATTCAACCAATTCATGAATGGAATATAGCAAATCTATGTTGATAATGATATCATATGGTCATATCAAAAAAATTAAGAAAAATACCAATGATTTATATTTCCCCATCATCAGTATTTATCCTTGACACACATTAAAGAAACTTGTTTGATCTTAGATTGGCATGGATAACACCATGGGTGCAGGAATCCTTTCTATGTGTTGTTCCAATACACATAATAAGGTGGGTGAAACAAATAAATTTAAATCTAAAGAATCAAATAAAGATAAAACTATGGTAGATAATAAAATAATCACACCTTGAAAAACCACTAGACCATCTAGAACTGTCATGACTCAACCCATGTTGGGGCTCAAGACATAACTATCCCAAGCCTGCCTCCATGGGCCAGGGGATGGTGACAAGCACCGAAGGCACAAAAAACTTAGGGATGCCTTATCCAAATTACATGTTCAGACACACACACAACCAAATCAATGAAAAAGTGTATAGGGAAAGGAAAACAATATACAACAATACTATATATAAACCAAAAACATGCATCGAACCCTAAACAGTACAAGTACAAGTGATGTAAAGTAAACTAAAAGGAAAAAGAGGAAAAATACATGCCCAACTAGAAAATTTCCACAACCTGGTAGAATGTGAAAAAAAGTAAAACAGCTGATAGAGCCCCACTCCTTGATCCCAAGCTATGACCACCATACGCGGTTCAAGCACTGATTTCCCTAAGCTCCTCTGAAGTCACGATAAACTATTCATCATCTGTATAAGGAACTACATGTGTGGGAAAATCCCATACAGTGGTGAGTATAAACAAACTCAATAGGACACCCTGAAAAGGTGATGGGGGGATCAGTAAGAGATACAACTGATGTGGAAAGCTATAGATAGGACAAGGTACCAAAAATAAGTATAACTCAAACCAACAAGAGAGTGAAGTAAACTCATCCAAAACACAAGGATATAGAAATAGTGAGAAGATGAAATTCTCATGGAGTCTTCACTACCTATAGTAGGAGAGTAGACTCATCCAACAATGAGAATCTAGACACAGAAATCACATGGCATACCACACACGTCTTCACCTCTCCTGAAAGGAGAGTAAACAAAACCCAAGGAGTGGGTACTAAAACAATATATATTTATGTATGTATGTATGTATGTATTTATGTATGTATATTCTTAGTCAAAGAAGCCCAAATGAGAGATAAAGGGGATCTCAATCTCACAACTAATCCTAGGAAGAGAGTCACCAATAGTCCTAGAAGTATCCACCAACGATTCCCAACATATCTCATGTCTGCCCTGAAAATGAAAGTCAGTGGGACTAAATCACTCCACCTTGATAATATCTTCTTTGGGTGGATCTATCTCACCCACATAGTTTTAGGCTGCATCGCAAGGATGCAACTCGGTGAAAAAAGCACCCCTCTTTATCATGAGTCCAAAGGTACATTAAAACATGTCTCATCACTGATCCATAGCTAGATGATGAAAATCCAAAGTAGAGGAATCACACCCTAGTACGTTAGGGGGACTCCACTCTGATAGTAGTCATAGAGGACCCATGCCCTACTATGTCAGGGGGATTCCACTCTCATAGTAGTCATAGAGGACCGATGCCCTGGTGTGTTAGGGGGATTCCACTCTCATAGTAGTCGTTGAGGACCCACACCCCAATGAGTTAGGGGGATTCCATTCACATAGTATTCATAGAGGACCCAAACCCATGTCAATGGGGGATTACACTCTAGGTTATCAAGGAAATACACTGGCCATCCCTACTGGATGGTACCTCTTAGAAAGCACTGATATGCTAGCGCTTGATCACTACCATCATCGGAAATCACCTAAATAGGAATCACATTCAGAACATCTCACATCATATCTCTAAATCCACTATGGAGGGAACCATATAATTCTACGCAAAAAAAAACCCAGGATAGGCTACTCATGGGCCAAAAACCAAGTCCAAAAGAAGGAGATATGAGAGATTGAAGATTCGTAAAGTGGTACACGATGCGTGTGGGGCCTAAATAATGTGTAACTCCACCTCATCAATTATCCATGTACCCATCCTTACTCAGGTTTTTAACAGTGAACAAGTACCCCTAGGCATGCTAGTGTAGTCCCAAAGTACATGGAACCTCTAGCCAAAAGGCAGATGAGCACACGATGCTCATCGTTGAACTGGAGGAAAAATCATAATTCTACCAACATTCCTCTTCAAATGGATCAAGATAACCAAACAGATCACACCATTTCAATCCTTACAGAAAAGCGCATATGATTGACTATTCATTTTCCCAAAACAGACTCCCAGTAAAGAAGATGCATCACTTATCATCATAAACGAATGATGATTTGTGAATACTATGCCTAGATTCTGGTACACATCATATAGATCACACCGTTGTGATCCTCATGGAAAAGAACATGGGATCAACTATTCATTTATCCAAAATAGACACCTGTTGAGAAAGTCACATTTCACCGCATACACCCAAACTAGGCCTCATGGGGCCCACACCTTGATTTCAGTTTAATCACCCATAATTAGTCTTGAAACATCCTCCTCAATTTCAGGGTCATGACGCCACTGATGCTGCGTCAATAAGACATTATACCAATAAGCTATGGCAGATACAATATTTCTCAACAATAACAAAAATATTATTATTATTATACTTAGACATTTCATGAATTTGAGCCACAATCCTGAAATAAGCATCCAATATCAGTCTCAAAATGAACACCTTGAAAACTGGTTCACACTTCCACAGATGAAACGTCAACTAGATACTTCAGGTAGGATTTTCATTTGAAAAAACATCTGAAAATAATAATAATAATATTATTATTATTATTTTAGGGTGTTTATTAGACCCTATCTCTAAGACAATGATAGGTACCCAAAATTGGTCTTAGAAATACTTCCGCAAAGATGAGGCCATGTTTCTATTGAAAATGCGTTAATTGGACGCCACACGAGGATGTTGGGGGGGGGGGGGAGGTTAAAAGTTAATAATAATAAAAATAAAAATAATATTCTTTTGTTTTGTTTTTTTTTCTTTTTCCCAAAACCCACTTGGGTGGTGGTTACCACATCCGGCCGTTGCCGCCATCCCACTCCGGCTGCCACCACCGTCCCGCTCTGGCCACCGCTATCCCGCTCCAGATACCTCCTCCATCCCAGATGCGCCTATCGGAAACTCCACCACACCACCACCTACATGCCCCACTAGCCTCCAGCTATTGTGCCTTTCCAGCTACCTCTGCCAACATCTCCACTGTGTTGCCGCCTGACTGAATCCGACTCTTTAGATCCATGGTGCTACCTTCTTCCACAGACCACAAGAACTACTTCAGTGGTTGAAAAATTGAACCAAGACCTGATATGTGATCCCCCCATATTGATCTACACATCTGTAAGCTGCACTCGAAGATCTGTTGGTGTTTCCTTGGGATAAAAAGTAGTTTCCACTTTCGCTTGCCATCACACCTCATCTAGCACCCAAAACTCAAAACCAAGCATAGATATGGACTCCTCAGATTGAGGGATTCATAGATCTATGATTTTCCCAACATTTCATCAACGTTTCGATGAAGTGAAAAGTTGACAACAAGGAAAAGAAAAAGAACACATAGAACAGGTGATCTAGAAATTAAAATTTCGATGACCATTGTTATTTTTTCCATCAAAAAAGGATATAAAGGCAACTAAATCGATCATAAGTCAAAATTGAAAACAATTTATTCAATCGGGGAGTTGTGGAATATAAAAGAGAAATACTACCTGGATTTTGGATTCGTCTTTGCATTCATTGTGCTCTGATCTACTTGGATCTGATGTTTCATCACAATTTTCCAAAGATTCGACGTTGATTTCCCATTGAAAGGAGAGGAAAGAGCTTTGCTAGAATCCTTGGGAGAAATGATCCAAACCTTTCTCATTTCCCTTAAACACATATTTATTGAAAACAATCAAAATGAGTCCAATGGTAGTGAGATCCGAACCTCCCGTGACCTCTCATTTTATGTTGCGCTTAGGTAAAAAACCTCATTAGGAACTCAATGGTGGTCTCAGATTTCCAATATGATACTTTGTTCAAAATATATTCTAAAATACATATAAGATAAAATAATTCAATTCAATTATTTTATTATAGTTACTTGCTCTATGGAGTTTTCTATAGAAGGCTCATGGTAACATTAGTTATGTCCTGTATAGGGTAAATGACATGCTCTAGACTCAACCCTACCCTCATATTTCTGATCCGAGTTACCACTTAAAATATATCCTATTTCCATTGCATTAATTTTATAAAAATAATTAATATTTTTATAAAATTAATTCTGGGCACACCGGGCCTCGGAATGAAACTCCATCTTAGTTCTTAGCTCTGGAAATATATGTAGAAATAGTCCAAAGTATTACAAGAAAAAAAACTGAGTTTCTACATCATTCCCTCCTTCAATATTTTAATCCCCAAAAAACAAAACTAGGAAAAAAAACTCGGGATAATGAGATCACACATATCTCTCCCACTCCCAGGTACTCTTTTTCACATTTTCATGCTACCACAGCACATGAACCAAGGGGATCATCTATTCTCATATGGTCTGCTCCCATCGATGACGTGTATAGGATCATGTACATATCTCCTCAACTATGACATGTGTAAAACTTCATAAACCCACTCTATATTAGGGGGGGGGGGTAGGGAAAGGTGGTAGGAAACCTCACTATCTCTTTGCACCATCTTGAATGTCCAGATGAAACTCAAGGGATAGCTTTCTTCAATAGTTAAAAACTAATAGACAAGCCTTCAGTATATCCTCTAACTTCTGGAAAGTGCACTTGGTCTGTCCATCAGTCAGATGGTGAAAGGTTTCACTCATATAAAATCATGTCCCTTCACTATGTGCGGAAGTCCAATGGAGAAGTTCATGGATATGCCTTCCCATTTCCACTCTGGGATTTCAAGAGGCTGCAACAACCTTCCAGAACTCGGTGGTCAGTCTTCACCTGCATCGCAACTAGAACAACTATTTGTCTTAGAAACTAGGTCTCACAATTCCCTTCTTTAAAATATCCATCTAGTGAATCACATTAGGATATCTGGTCACACAATATTTCATAGTTGATATATCATAGCTATGAATCTTTTACACGCTTGAGAAGTGAAGGATTCAACACCATCAGGTGAAGAAAAAATGTACACCCCTGCTCCACTAGGTTCAGCTTCAGAGAAGCTAACTACCCCGACACTTCCCACACTATGTGATCTTGGGAATTCCTGATAAGGGAAATCTCTACAACATTGCCCTTTCCCAAATTATAGACTATTTTGAATACATAGTCCTAGAGGAGGTTCAACCAGCATCACCACCTCAGGTTCAAGTCTCTCTAAATGAAGACGCACCTGAGACTCTGGTAGTTTGTACAAACCAAAAAGCGCTCTCCCAGAAGGTAGTGTCTCTACATCCTCAGGGTGAGGAATACTGATTCTAGCACCAAGTAGTGAGTCACGTAGTTCTATTCATGGGGTCTCCATCACCTTGACCTGTACTTGATAACTACAGTATCAAGATTGATGTTGAGCATGCAAGGTACCAACAAACAGGGTAGGTGAGTAAACTCATCCAACCACAAGAATATAAACATGAAAATAACATGGCATAACCCATGTGTATTAAACTCTCTTATAAAAAGAGTAACCCAAAATCAGACACTCCTCCACACCTAGTAGTGAAATTCCTAGCAAAAGGAGGTCATGTAGAAAAACTGCAGTGGAAATGCCAGGACCTGATCTCAAACTCCACTCCACAACCCCTCCATAAACTCAAAAATCAGAGGAACTCATCTACCACACCTCGATACTATCCACATTGGGAGGAACTGACCCGCCCTCATAGTTTTTCTTGCGTCACAAAAATGTGTCTCGGTGGGGGAAGGACCCCTCTTCCTCATGCATTTAAAGCTTCATTGAACAACGCTGACACAAGGTTACACCGACACCCCATGTCACCTCGGTAAAACCTCAAGCAATAAGTAGGTATAAAATAGTACCTCACCCATCATCTAACAAGTTATACTAAAAAAAGGTAAAAAAATATAGGGTGTACCTCTTATCATCTCATGTGCTGCAGGATCGTAAACATCCATAGCATGCAGCTGCCTATGGCCCTGCTTGCTGGCTCCCTGAGCCCGATGTGGGCCTCCTAGTAGTGGTGGAAGGACGTCATAGTGCCATCCACCAACCAAAGTTATTCCTTATTCTCTGCTAACACCACCTCCCTAGGGACCACCCTGTCCTTTCTTGGGAGATCCCTGATCATGAAATTATCTCTACCGTGGTGGTTCATTTACTATCTTCCCATGAAGATTAATATGTTTGGTCAGGCAGTCTCATGCCATGTGACCTCACCCATCGTAAGAATAAAACCTACCCTACATGGGCTACCCTACTTCTCTACACTATCCCAAACCAAGTTCTTGAGTCTGATCATGGGAAGGCCTCCTACATTGAGGCCCTACCAACTGACGTATGCTTGCTGCGACATACATCTCATCTTTGATGTGCCTACTTCCAAAACTAGTTAATTGGAATTCCATTGATATAAATCTCTCTCTCACCATTTCACACTTCAACATCCCAATGTAGGTGGGGATGCAAAAGGGAACTACATCAACACGGATCTCCCCATGGAGTCCCTGCTCAAAATTCCATGTTGGAAGTAGCCATTGAGGATCATGTCTGGAGAGTAGAGTGTAAGGTCTGAAAACCTAGTTGCATACTCAACCACTATCATTTCTCCTTGATAATGCTCTAGAGGCTCTTGAATTAGAACAAATCATAGATAGGAGGGGTAGTACTAGTCATATAATAGATGATATAATTCATCCCATGAGATTACCAACTCATCAAGCATCTAAGTAACCAAGTACCTTTAATATCTAGTTGTTCCATAACAAAAACTATCATCCAAAGTCACCATCTAATCTATTAGTGTCTGAACAAGAATGAAGTAGAGGACCACCGAATTTATCCAATCCTCTGTTCCCTAAGGATCTGAATCACTATGGAACCTCAGTAGTCTCTAGCATTGGAACTTGCGAAGTGTGCTCATCCAGCACACATCCTCAACCTGCTCTTCTGGGACTATCTATTGATCAACAGGTGGATGTGATGCTACCTTCCCACCACGAGGAAGGGGGTCACATGATGGATACTGAATTTAGGCCTCATCACTCATGGGATCTTCATCATGAACTGGAGCTGGAATCCTAGACGGCTATCGTCATGGAGGAATCCTGAATCCATCAAGGAGTACCACAGTCAAATGAGAATATATATATATATATATCAACAACAAAGGGAAGATTACTCAATAAGTATAGTCAAAGAATCAATCCTAGATGATGCATGTACCAAAGTTCCCTACAATAAATGTCTCAGCATGTCGAGTTGACAAGTGGGTATGTCATGACTCGTCCCGGTAGGGCCCATGCCAAAACTCCCCAAGCCCGCCTCCAATAGGCCAGGGGATGGTGACTAGCACTGAGTAGGCATGTCACTAACATGGGAGACATTTCCTATAAACCCGCACACACACACACACACCTTCAATCCCACAAGATGAAAGGTAAGAACTAATGAAAAAGGAAATGCATGCATACACTAAAAATACCAACCAACAGAGTACGATAGGAAAGTAAAGTACAATAATGTAAAACCCTGGGCCAAAAGTACAAGCCCACCAAAAGAAAGTATGCGACAAAGTCCAACCTGTAAATAAAGGTACTGGGACTGCAATCCATAGCCATAGGAACACACCTCGTCCTGCCTAATCTCACTGAGCACCGTCTGGTCCTGGTCCACCTAGAATCCTGTCAAAGGTTCACTCATCTGCACAAGACATGACACGTGCGGGAAAAGCCCGTGCAGGGGTGAGTATAAAAATACCTAGTAGGACACCCCGAAAACCACAAAGGAATACAACAAAGAAAATACCACAAAGGAATGATACAGTCAGCTCTACACAATATATTTTTATAGAACATATAACAAGAATATCCATATATACTCATACACGATTGACTATCGCGAAACCACCACTATGATCCAGCTCAAATATTCCACTAAGCATGTAACCGGGAGAACATACTCCTAAGTCTGAAGAAGGATACGATGCACTTATTCTGGGAGAACTCACTCCACGAGTAATGAAGAAAGATACTTGATGCGTTATATGAGGATAACAACCAGTAGCTATGGGGTGATTCCAACAACTCAGTCTGAACTAAACTGCTAAGTAGAGGATCGATGCCCGGGTAAAGTAGGTCACGTCGATAACAAGAAACTCTACCTATGGTACCACGAAAGAATAGAGGATCCAGCTCTAAGTCTCATAGAGGGGATTCCAACAACTCTATTCAGGAAGTCCTACTGAAGGGATCATACTCCTGTACGTAGAAAAATGATACCGGAAACCTTCAGGGGAAAGGCCAAGGGGATGAACCCTAAGAAGACTAGTCCAATTCATAGAAGAGAGCTGGCTCAAGCCATGTATAAACAAGTTACATGGCGTGTAGTAGGGTCTCACACCGTGTTCCTTTACTCTCTGTACTGCCTGTGTAAAACGGCCCGTGTATTAAGGCCTGTCATATAAAAAGTAACTACATGGCGTGTAGAAGGATTACACACCGTGTTTGAGTGTCCGGGGTTCGCTCCTTGTACGCTGGCCATGTGACCGTACACGACCTCAACCCGTGTCACCCTGCCCATGTACTAGTACACAGGGTATCCTGTGTATCTAGCTAGGCCTGGCCGGGGAAGGATATACACGCCATGTCCTTGGCCGTGTACCCAACCCGTGTCCGTGTACTCCCAAAGTACATGCCAGGTGGTCTGCTGAAAAACACACGCCGTGTAGCCCATACTACATGACCTGTAGTCGAGAATTTCCCAGAACACTGTTCTTCATCCGCTCGCCTTGACCGATCTTCCGGTTTCCGTTTACATGATTTTTTTTCTGCGAAACTCATGATCGGGGGTCATCCCAACACCCTAGCACCGAATCCTAGACTTTTGGGCCTTAAATCGGCTCGATGAACAACATATGATCTTCTGATGAAATTACACTTAAAGAGAGATTTATCCCGAATTTCTTAGATCCATCTATCGTCGTTGTTATCACAGCTCTGTTGGTTCATACCGGTGTTGAATCTATAATCTCAGATCGTTACGCCGTAGATTGAAGCTGCAATCGATCGTTGTTCTTATCTCGTGAAGAACAAAGAATGCGTAGACAAAATAATGGGGGAAATGATTCATAGAGAAACAACCCGAGGAATGAACCTCGACCATTTTTCGTTCCATCCTCGATCCATTCCTGTAAGAATGATCCTAAAAACAATTATCAGATCTAGACTACAAGGATCAAGATCTTCCCCAAAATCCCTGAAAAATACCCATCCTGCAAATTCGATCAATTCGTAGGCTAATCTATTCGTGGATTAGTCTGAGTTCATCATAGGAAATCAAGAACGGGAAAGAAATCACATAGAGATCAAACGCCCTACCTGGATCTGTGGTGTTCGTTGGCGAAGATCCAGTCGCCGTGTTGTCGTCACCGGAAAAAATCGTCAAGAACGTCAGCGTCGCGTTGGGGGTTTCCTTCAGAGCTTTCCAGATACTCCCAGGGAAATTCAGGGTTATGAGATCTGTAACCCTGATCCCTTGAAAAATATTTACTTAAAGATTAAAAATATTTCTCTGCAGAAAGATTTAATAAAATATTTTCATTAAATATTTTATTACAGTTACGTCCAAAAACTAGATTTCACCACTGACCTATGCCAGCCGATGTTAGGTCACACCTAAGGGAAACTTGTTGCTCTGAACGCAACGGTGCCCTCATATTTTTGATCCGAGCACATGTTCAAGAGTTATTTCACCTTTTCAGGAAAACCATACGTGCACATTATTTAATTATTTAATTAAATTCAAACATTTGTTCTGGGCTCACCGGGCCTCGGAACTGCACGCTGTCTTAGAGCCTGGTCTTGAAATAATTCCCATATAAGACTGAAATAATATATGGGAAAAAAATCTGAGACATTACATCCTCCCCACCTTAGGGATTTACGTCCCCAAAAATCCAAAACAAAGGATACTCTAAAAGATGTGGGTACTGCGCACGGATCTGAACCTCCCACTCCGACGTGCTCTCCTGGAGATTCTTGTGATGCCACCGGACACGCACCAAGGGAATAGATCACCCACGAAGGATCTTCTCCTGCCGATCCTCGATCTCCACCGGGTACTCAAAAAAGGTCGCCCCATCATCGATGTCCAGCTCACCCTAGTTGATAACGTGCGATGGATCATGCACGTACATCTATAGCTGCGACACATGGAAGACATTGTGTACTCGGTCCATCTGAAGAGGTAGATCCAAGTGGTACACCACCTCACCAACTCTACTTAGAATCATAAAAGGTCCGATGAACCTCAGAGATAGCTTGCAGCCTCAACCAAATCTTTACAATCCCCATCGAGGTGAGACCCGAAGGAACACATGGTCTCCCTCCTCGAACTCCAAGGGCCTCTGTCTCTTGTCGTCATAAGACTTTTTCTGAATCTGTGCAGTCTTCATCCACTCTTAGATGACCTTCACCTTCTCTGTAGTAGCTCATACCATCTCTGGTCTCATGAGTGGTGACTCCCCTGGGTCAGTCCAACAAAGTGGTTACCTGCAAGGTCGCCCGTACAAAGCCTCGAATGGTGCCACACAAATAGTGGAAAGATAACTGTTGTTATGATAAAATTCAACCAGTGGTAGGTGATCCTAATAGCTATGACCGAATTCAAGTATGCAAGCTCGTAGCATATCCTCTAGAACTTGGATGGACCGCTCTATCTGACCGTCAGTCTGAGGATGAAATGCTATGCTCAATCGTAACTGAGTCCCAAAAGATTCCTGCAATCCCTTTCACAAATGGGATGTGAAACGAGCATCACGATCTGAGACGATCGTTGATGGCACTCCATGAAGTTGAATTATCTCCTGCACATAGAGGTGTTCCAAGATCTCTACTGAACTCTGCTCCCGTATGGATAGGAAGTGGGCCAACTTGGTGAGTCGGTCAATGATCACCCAGATGACATTGTGTCCCCTGGACGTACCTAGTAAACCCATCAATAAGTCCATGGATATCCCATCCCACTTCCACTCTAGAACCTCAAGGGGCTGAGTCAAACCTGCTAGAACTTGGTGCTCAGCCTTTACATGCAGACAAGTAAGGCACTAAGAAACAAACTCTGCCACACTTTTCTTCATTCCTGGCCACCAGAACTGACGTCGAAGGTCCTGGTACATCTTCACCCCGCCTGGATGCACCGCTAAAAGAGATGTATGGAACTCCCTCAGAAAATCCTCCCGAAAAGTCACTGGTACTACTGTACGCCCTCTGAAAAGGACAACGTGCTCCCCACCTTTTGAATATCCCTCAGCAGCATCACCTGCGGATATCTAAGCACGTAGAGTCTCATAGCTAGCATCCTCGAGCTGTACTTCCCTGAATCACTGTAAGAGTGGAGGGGTAACAACCATCAAATGAAGGAAAGCTTCCTCATCTCTATCCATGAAGGATAACTGTAAAGAGGCCAACTACCTTGTCACCTCATCCAGTAACTACGAACTGGATTTCTTGCTGATAGCATCTGCCACAACGTTCCCCTTCCCAGGAGTATAAACAATCTCAAAGTCATAATCCTGGAGGATCTCAAGCCACCACCTCTGTCTCAAATTCATATCCTTCTGATAAAAGATATATCTGAGACTCTTGTGATCAGAGTAGACGATGAACCACTCGCCCATCAGGTAGTTCCTCCACATCTTCAATACGAAGACTACCACTGCCAACTCAAGATCATGGGTCATGTAGTTATTCTCGTGGGGCCTCAACTGATGTGAGCTATAGGCAATCACTGCTTGCCTATGCATCAGGACACAACCAAGCCCGGTTATTGATGCTTCGTAGAACACTACATACTCGACACCCCCTTATGGTAGTCTCAAGATCAGGGTGCTCGTCAGACTCTGTCTCAACTACTGAAAAGCCTGATGGCATCTCTCGGTCCACACGAAAGGATTCCCCTTTCGGGTCAAAGATGTCATGGGTGCTGAAATCCTAGAGAAATCAGGAATGAATCTATGATAGTATCCTTCCAACCCAAGGAAACTCCACACCTCTGTCACGCTCCAGTGTGGCTCCCATGCTAACACTGCATCTACCTTGGCTAGGTCCACTGCTACACCATCTGTTGAGATAACATGTCCCAGAAGGTGGACCTCCTATATCCAGAATTGACACTTCGAGAGTTTCCCCTACAACTGATGCTCTCAGAGTGTGTCTAGAACCATCCTTAGGTGCCTCGCGTGCTCCTACTCAGACACAGAGTACACAAGGATATCATCGATGAAGACTACCATGAACCGATCTTGATAGGGCTGAAAGATATGGTTCATGAGTCCCATAAACACTACCGGGGAATTTGTCATGCCTAAGGGCATCACCAGTACTTATAGTGACCGTAACGACATCTGAAAGTCGTTTTTGGTATATCCTCATCCCGTAATTGCAACTGGTGACAGCCTGATCATAGATTAACCTTTGAGAACCATCATGCCCCTATTAACTGGTCGAAGAGGTCATCAATCCTCGGTAGTGGATACCAGTACTTCACGGTCACCTGATTCAAGCACCGATAATCCACACACAACCTCAAGCTCCTGTCTTCCTTCTTGGAAAACACCACTGGGGCTGCCCGGGGTAAAACACTGGGTCTCATGAAGCCCTTCCTCTGCAAGTCTTCTAGCTACACTCTCATCTCACGAAGCACTGCAGGA
Organism: Viscum album; assembly: GCA_963277665.1. Lineage (NCBI taxonomy): Eukaryota > Viridiplantae > Streptophyta > Magnoliopsida > Santalales > Viscaceae > Viscum > Viscum album. Next base: position 1,996,923,548 of record OY728142.1, on the reverse strand, counting down.
TCCATCTGATATGATGATGCTGATATCAGTGTCGTACAAGGTTGCAAATAAATATAGAAATATATCTCCCGAAGGGGAGGTAGTCTGGGGACATCCTCCGGAAAGACGTCCTCAAACTTAGCCACTACTGATGTAAACTGGAAACTCATAACATTTGCTGCTCCAAGGGCTAGGCTAGCCAACTGATGTGAAATCAGCTGTACCTTCCTACGCATGAGTCCATCCTATGCTACCTGGGTCTCCTTTTCACCGAAAAAGGAGAACCTCATTCCATCACTGTGGACACACCACACCCTTCGCCTAAAACATTTAATATGTGAATGAACTATATATATCCAATCCATACCAAGAATTACATCGTAAGGCCTCGACACTACCACCGAGAGGTTCCAAACGAAACTCTCGCCTCCAAGGGCCAGGTCACACCGTCTGCAAAGTTGTGTGATATATGAACCTTCTCCAGTCGGTGTTTCTAAGCGTAAGGGTCGAGTCAACGACTCAACTATAATCTTAGGGTCTCGAACAAGATAAACAGCCAGAAAATAATTACTAGTACCTGTGTATATCAGTACGGCAACCAAAGTAGAAAAGACACAGATTGTACCTCTAATCATTCTAGGAGTACCTGGGTCATAAGCCTCCACTGCCTTCAGCTATCCCTACCTCTGTCCACTAGCTCCCTAAGCCTGGGGTGGATCTCCTGGGGGTGGTGGTGGTAAAGGGTCAAAACGAAGACCACCTCTATCTGCTCCCCCAGCTCCTCTACCACGTCCACCACCCTGAGGATCTATCTCCTTCACACGTTGCCTATGCCTCAGTGGTCTATCCACTGCTCCCCTCTCAGTAGTATGGTGGGTCAGACAATCTCGAGTGATATGTCCCTTACCATCACATGAGTAGCATCGCCTCTCTCGAGGATGACTGGATGCACCCTGTGAACCCTGTACAACAGATCCTCTGTCCTGGGATCTCCTTTGAAAATGTCTCCCATTCCTGGGTCCCTGACGTCGGATCCCTACTACCGATGTCTCTGCTTCAGCTTGCTCACTACTGGCAACTGCTGGTTGTCTCTTCTCTGCCAAGAAGATCTCGACCACCAAAGCCCGCTCGAGCACCCCGACATAAGTAGGAATTCTCATAGGGATGATGCTTGCTTGAATATCTCTGTGAAAGCCCCACTAAAATGTCCGAGCTCTGAAGTACTGATCCCTGACCATATACATCGGGTACTGTGAGAGGTCGGTAAACCTTGATGAATAGTCAAACACCATCATAGTCCCCTCCTGAAGTTGAAGAAGCTCCTGTATACGTGCTGCTCTTAGGGTAACCAGTGAAAACTCCTCTCTGAAGAGATTCTCAAACTCTAACCATGCAATAGTCGCCTCGTTGTGAGTCTGGATAACCAAACTCCACCATCGCCTTGCCGAACCCTGCAGATGGCTCGCTGCCAGGATCCCCATCGGGTCTGCTGGTGTCCTGACCAAACGGAAGACTCTGGACACTGCCTCAACTCAGTCCTCTACTGCCTGAGGATCAGGCTCGCCCCAAAACCTGAGGGGTCTCTGTCTCTGAAACTTGTGGAGTGTGCTCAGCCTGCGCTCTTCCTCTACTGGTACAGCAGGCACTAAACACTGCTCCACAGGTGGTGGAATAACTGGCACACAACCCGAAGGTAAAACTAGGGGATCTGGTCCCTGTATCAAAGCTTCATCACTGAGGGGGTCATCCTCATGATCGAGTTTCTAGATCCTAGCGGGTGCGTGTCGCGGAGGCATCCTATAAAGAAACAAGATGTATCATAGTCAGTGAGTATATCTGGAGAGCTGACACAAGAAGGTCATGGAAACCACAACCGATTCCTATATGATGCATGTACCATTATTTCCCCATGAAACTAGTGTTCTCATGTTTTGAGTTGAAAAAAAAGTTATCAGTGTCCTGGTGTATGGATACATCAGCTGCCCGTACCAACACTGGGGTCCCTGGCCTGAAATCCGAACTCGAAACAATTAACATTGTTGCCCAAAACCAACTCACGGACTCTCGGTCCTAAGGTAGAACCGACCACCTCTAATACCACTCTGTCATGACCAGTCCTGGTGGGGCCCGTGCCGTAACTCCCCAAACCCACCTCCAATAGGCCAGGTATAGCATCCCGTCTTTTTATAACATAACTTTTCATTCCATTACACGGAACTGAGGATCTTTAAGGTTTAGTGTCTTGGAAACAAGGAACATAAAACATGAAACAAAAAAAAAAATCTTCTTAAACACTTGAAAGGCTTCTCCTCATGTTCACCCTAGGCTCATTACTGCATCTCATAACCTGGGGACATACATCAAAAGGAAGGGTGAGCAGAAGGCCCAGCAAGGGAAACAAGTGAAACATTTTACATATGAACTTGAGATAATCAATAAAGTCATGAAAAGAACTTTAATGCATGAAAATGAAATCATGAGGCATATCATAATAAAAAGAAAACTTTTTCATAACTTGAAGATGTGGCTACATCATTTAACATAGACAATCATGAACATATCACCAAGGTCCATCCCCAAGGTGTCATTTTAAAATTACCAAGGTTATTCACCAAGGTATCGTGAAAATTGTAATCTCTAGTGGTTACATCATTACCCAATGCATTGGAGCGCTATCAGGGCGCACCCTTAAATTTTCCTTTATTATCATGTGAGACACATATATCATCATCAAAAATTTCATAAATAACCCACATAGCATAAAATAAATGGGTTTCATTTCATAATCACAACGTTTTAAAAACTGCTTTAAAGACATGATCTTTACGTCACTTTAAACCCACGGAAAGGGAAAGCGGGTCTCATGTATGTAAATCCCAGAATTTAAAATGGAACATTTTGATATATATGTGAATACCCTTGTAGAAATAAAAGCTTTGAGTATTCACTTTATAACATAAAATAATTTTTGAGAAAAGAGAGAGGCATTTTGAGGGGAAAATTCTGCAGCATAACGGCTAAGTTTCGGGGTTTTAGAAAACATTGAAATGAGAGGGGACATGGGTCACCCTCTCATAAATGATCCATAAAACAGTAGGGTGAAAGAATAAGAAGGACATATGGACATGGTAATGAAATTTTAGGGACATACCATTTGAAATGAAAAACATGGAAGGAAAAAAAAATTAGATTTCTCTTATGAAAATTCGGTAGCCTTACGGCGTCACTTAACTTCAAAAGAAAATGATTTGACAAGATCAAATAGGGTCCCTAATCATATGATCATAAGATATCAGTATGATAGATATAGAGATAATTCCCCAACATAACAAAAAGGAACTTGAAAGAATTGACATGAAAGTAGAACTTCAAAACGAGAAGGGTGAAGAACCACTTAAAAATTCGGCAGCCTAACGGCGCCACTTAAAACATCAAAATACTGAATTGAAGAGATCAAATGGGGTCTCTCATCATATGAACATAAGAGTACAGTATGATATATATAGAGATCATACCCAAATATAAAAAAAAGGAACTTGAAATAATTGACATGAAAGTAGAACTTTAAAACGAGAAGGGTGAAGAACCACTTAAAAATTCGGCAGCCTAACGACGCCACTTAAAACATCAAAATACTGAATTGAAGAGATAAAATGGGGTCTATAATCATATGAACATAAGAGTCCAGTATTATATATATAGAGATCATACCCCAATATAACAAAAAGGAACTTGAAATAATTGACATGAAAGTATAACTTCAAAACGAGAAGGGTGAAGAACCACTTAAAAATTTGGCAGCCTAGCGGCGCCACTTAAAACATCCAAATACTGAATTGAAGAGATCAAATGGGGTATCTAATCATATGAACATAAGATTCCATTATGATATATATAGAGATCATACCCCAATATAACAAAAAGGAACTTGAAATAATTGACATGAAAGTAGAACTTCAAAACGAGAAGGGTGAAGAACCACTTAAAAATTCGGCAGCCTAACGACGCCACTTAAAACTTCAAAATACTGAATTGAAGTGATCAAATGGGGTCTCTCATCATATGATCATAAAAGATCAGTATGATAATTTAGAGATAATACCCCAACATAATAAAAAGGAACATGAAAGACTTGAATGAGAATAGAACTTGAAAACGAGGAAGGTGAAAGAATCCCTTAAAAATTCGGCAGCCTAACGGCGCCACTTAAACATTCTTAAAACGAATTGATGAGAGCAAGGGGGGGGTATCTCATCATATGAACATGAAATAGGCAGTAGGATGAATATAAAAGGACATCCTACAACATAAGAACATGGAGTATAAAAGAAATGACATAAAAGATATTACTTGAAAAGAAAGAGAGAGGTCGGATCCCTTACCTTAAAATGTAACTCTTAAACCTCAAAGGTTGGGACCTTGAGGGCTTGGGGGCACCTTGGGAGGACTCCTTGGGAGGTAATGAGACTAGAAATTCGTTGGGAATGAGTGGGGAGTCGAATGGATGAGAGGAGGGCTTGGTGTTTATAGGGAAAGTGAGGGGACAAGGCATTAATGGCCAAGGGACACCTCACATGTGCTTTTCTCAAACCCATGTGCTCTCCCTTGGCATTTATCATGTAGTTAGGCCACATGGGGCCCCCAAAACAATAATTCATCACCCTTGCCCGGCCAACCCTTAAAAGATCTCATGACATCATCATGACACAATTATGATGTCATTAAACATACCGAAACCCTAAAACTGCATTTTTACTATTCACTGAAAAATTCATCTTTCTCAGAAAAATCCCAAACTTTCACCTTAACTAAATATAAATGCTCCGATTTCAAAAATGAACTCCATTTTATAGAAATAATTTTCTAAATATTTTTAATTTAATTTTTAAATAAAAACACTATTCATCGAAAATGTTTTTCAGAAAAAACCCCAAAAATTACCATAACATAATATCGATGCTCTGAGTTGAAAAATAAAGTCATTTTTATAAAAATAATTTTCTAATTATTTTTAATTAAATTTTTAATTAAAAAACACTATTCACTCGAAAAAACTAATACTTGAATAATAATTAATGAAACCGTTATTTAACTATTTTATTGAATCACATTACTTAATCAAGGTGCCTAGATTATTTTAAAACTTTCTTTAAGTGAGATTACTAATCCATTTGGTCATATTACTAATCCTAATCATAAAATCACTATTCATAATTTACTATTCATCAAAAATCAAGTTGATCTTATTAGACTCTAAATTTAGTACTGAAAATAATTGCAGAAGACCATTTTTTGAAAATCATTACACATTTTTAATTATTTAGGGTTTACATAAACATATTTAAAATATCCTTTTTCTAAAATTCATCAAAAATATGCATACAATATTTATCTGGTCATTTCAAAATTCATAAACTTCATCATAAGAAGAAATCCCAATTTTTATTTAAAACAAGGATTACACAAGGTAGTTACGGTCTCGTTACATAACCCCTTATAATACCAGCATAGGACCTAAGAGTAAGGTGTGCTAGGGTGATAGAAGCTTGGGGCGGCTCAGTCAACATTGCCCGAGTAGTAATTTCTATCAGTTTGAACTTCTCACGAAGGCGATTCCGTTCCAGCTTCACATGATGAAGTTCGGCTTGGATTTGATCCAGAGCAAAGCCCAGTGGTGCTACCTCCTTCCCAAGCTCTGTTATATGGGCTTCGATCGGTCCAAGACTACTAGGTGAGGCCATCGAATCTTCTTTCTATAATAATTAACCAAGATTACTTATATTTAGAGACAATAATCAAAACATTTTGTTCACAGTGGTCATGTTGACCGATGGTTATATAATAGTCAAAACCCACTGATCTCATTTTAATTATAATCATGTTTATCAAATAAAACATTTTTGTTGAGTATAACAATAACACATAAAATTAGGAAACAAAATTTATTTAAAAATTTCGGGTCGTTACACCAGGGGATGGTGACTAGCACCGAGTAGGCATGTCACTAACATGGGAGGAATTGCCTATAAACTTGTACACACACACACACACACCTCCAAGCCCATAAGATGAAAGGTAAGAACTACTGAAAAAGTAAATGCATGCATACAATAAAAATCCCAACCAACAGATTACGATAGGAAAGTAAAGTACAGTAATGTAAAACCCTGGGCCAAAAGTACAAGCCCACCAAAAGAAAGTCTGAGACAAAGTCCAACCTGTAAAGAAAGGTACTGGGACTGCAATTCATAGTCGTAGGAACACACCTCAGCCTTCCTGATCTCACTGAGCACCGTCCGGTCCTAGTCCACCTAGAATCCTGTCAAAGGCTCGCTCGTCTGCACAAGACACGACACGTGCGGGCAAAGCCCATGCAGGGGTGAGTATAAAAATAACCAGTAGGACACCCTGAAAACCACAAAGGAATACAATAAAGGAAATACCACAAAGGAATGATACAGTCTGCTCTACACAGTATATGTTTATAGAATATATAACAAGAATATCCATATATACTCATACACGATCGACTATCGCGAAACCACCACTAAGATCCAACTCAAAGATTCCACTGAGCACATAACCGGGAGAACATACTCCTAAGTCTAAAGAAAGATACGATGCACTCTTTTTGGGAGAACTCACTCCACGAGTACTGAAGAAAGATAATTGATGTGTCAGATGAGGATCACAACTAGTTGCTATGGGGTGATTCCAACAACTCAGTCTGAAATACCCTGCTAAGTAGAGGATCGGCACCCGAGTAAAGTAGGTCACGTCGATACTGAGAAACTCTACCTAGGGTACCATGAAGGAATAGAGGATCTGGATCTAAGTCTCACACAGGGGATTCCAACAACTCTATTCAAGAAGTCCTGCTGAAGGGATCATACTCCTGTACGTAGGAAAATGATACCGGAAACCTTCAGGGGAAAGACCAAGGGGACGAACCCTAAGGAAAATAGTCCAAGTCACAGAAGAAAACAGGCACAATCCATGTATAAACAGGTTACACGACGTGTAGTAGGGTCACACGCCGTGTTCCTTTACTCCAGGTACTGGCCATGTAAAACTGCCTATGTCTTAAGGCTTGTAGTAAAAAAATTTACTACACGGAGTGTAGAAGGATTACACGCCATGTTTGAGTGCCTGGGGTTCGCTCCGTGTATGATGGCCATGTGCCCGTACACGTCCTCAACCCATGTCGCCCTGCTCGTGTACCAGTACATGGGGTATCCAATGTATCTGGCCGGGCCTGGCCAGGGAAGGGTATACATGCCATGTCCTTGGCCGTGTACCCAACTCGTGTCCATGTACTCACGAAGTACACGCCAGGTGGTCAGTTGACGAACACATGTCGTGTATCCCATACTACACGCTGTGTAGTTGGGAATTTATCAGAACACAGTTCTTCATCTGCTCGCCTCGACCGATCTTTCGGTTTCCGTTTCCATGATTCGTTCACCACGAAACTCAAGATCGGGGGTTGTCCCAACACCCTAGCACCGAATCCTAGCCTTTCGGGCCCTAAATCGGCTCGATGAACAACATATAGTCTTCCGATGAAATTACGCTCGAAGAGTGATTTCTACCAAATCGCTTAGATTTGTCTGTCTTTGTTGTCATCGCAGCTCCGTTGGTTCATCTCGGAGTCAGATCTATAATCTCGGATCGTTATGCTGCAGATCAAAGGCAAAATCGATCGTTGTTCTTATCCCACAAAGAACGAAGAACGCGTAAGCAGAATAATGGGGAAAAGGATTCATAGAGAAACAACCTGAGGAACGAACCTCGACCGTTGTTTGTTCTGGCCTCGATCCGTTCCCGTAAGAACTATCCTCAAAAACATTATCAGATCTAGACTACAAGGATCAAGATCTTCCCCAAAATCCCTGAAATATTCCCATCCCGCAAATACAATCGATCTGCAGGATAATCTGTTCATGGATTAGTCCACGTTCGTCGTAGGAAATCAGGAACGGGAAAGAAATCACAAAGAGATCAAACGACCTACCTGGATCCGCGATGTTCGTTGGTGAAGATCCGGTCGCCGCGTCGTCGCCGCCACGTTGGGGGTTTCCTCCAGAGCTTTCCAGAGCCTCCAGGGGAAATTTAGGGTTATGAGATCTGTAACCTTGATCCCCTGCGAAATCTTTACTTAAAGATTAAAAATATTCCGCTACAGAAAGATTTAATAAAATATTTTCATTAAATATTTTATTATGGTTACGTCCAAAAACTAGATTTCACCACTGACCTGTGCCAGTCGATGTTAGGTCTCACCTAAGGGAAACTCGCTTCTCTGAATGAAATGGTTCCCTCATATTTCTGATCCGAGCACCCATTCACGAGTTATTTCACTTTTTTAGGAAAATCATACACGGCATTATTTAATTATATAATTAAATTCAAACATTTGTTCTGGGCTCACCGGGCCTCAGAACTGCACACCGTCTCAGAGCCTGGTCTCAAAATAATTCCCATATAAGACTGAAATAATATACGGAAAAAAAATCCAAGACATTATAGGGTAATCTAGGTCCTAGTGAATGGATACGTTGACTGCCATACCATCAATGGACTCCCTATCCTGAGAGATGCTCTTGAGACACATTGAAACTATTGACATAAATCCCAACCAATTCCTTTTTAGGGGATATCCAAACAAAGTTCCAAGGAATGAACCCCCACTGATACAATTTTTTCATGACTCAACCCATTCTAGGGCTCGATCTGCAACTACCCCAATCCCGCCTCTATAGTCCAGGGGGTAGTTAAAAATGCCAAAGTTATAAAAAACTTAGGGAGGCCTTAGCCTAAGTACCTATTCACACGCATGAAACCAACTCAATGAAAAACTGTAGTGGGAAGGGAAAATAAGATACAACATACCTATATATAAACCAAAAACATGCATTGTCCTCTAAACAGTACAATTATAGGTGTTGCAAAGTAAATTGAAAGGAAAAAGTGTCAAAATACATGACCAACTTGAAAAGTGACACAACTTGGAAGTAACTAAAAAAAGTAAAACAATCAAGAGAGCCCCACTCTTGGATCCCAATCTACGACCACCTTACATGGTCTAGGTACTTGTATCCCTAAGTTAATCTAAAGTCACTATCAACCTATCCATCATCTTCATAAGGCATGACATGTGTGGGAAAATCCCATGTAGGGGTGAGTATAAACATACTAAGTAGGATGCCCTAAAAAGGTGAAGGAGGAGTAGTAAGAGATACAACTGAAGAAGAAATAAGTAGACAGAACAAGGTACCAAAAAGGAGTACAGGTCAACCAAACAACTGAGTGATGTAAACTCATCCAAAACACAAGGAGCTAGAAATGGTGAGAATATGAACTTCTCGTCGAGTCTTTGCTACTTATAGTAGGAGAGTAGAATCGTCCAACCATGAGAAGCTAGACACAGAAAGTATGTGGAATACCCTACATGTCTTTGCCACTCCTGGAAGGAGAGTAACCAAAACCCAAGGAGTGGGTAGTAAAATAGGATATATATATATATGCTCAGTCAAAGAATCCCACACAAGAGAGTAAGGGGATCTCCATATCATAGATCAGCCTAAGAAAAGAGTCACCAATAGTCCAAGAAGTATCCATCAATGATGCCCAACATTCCTCACGTTTTCCCTGAACATGAAGTCAAAGGGACTCAATCAACACACCTTGATACTATCCACTTTGGGTGGCTTTGTCCCACCCACATGGTTTTAGGTCGCATCCTAAAGATGCGTCTCAATGGGAAAATCATCCCTCTTTATCATGAGTCCAAAGGTACATCAAAACATGTATCATCACTTATCCATAGCTGGATGATGCAAACCCGAAGTAGAGGACCTGTAGCCTAGTACATGATAGGGATTCCACTCTGATAGTAGTCATAGAGGACCCATGCCCCAATGTATTAGGGGGATTCCAATCTCATAGTAGTCATAGAGGACCCATGCCCTAGTGCGTCAGGGGGATTCCACTCTCATAGTAGTCATATAGGACCCACTGCCTAGTGTAATAGTGGGATTACACTATCATAGTAGTCATAGAGGACCCATGCACTAGTGCATCAGGGGGATTCCACTCTCATAGTAGTTGATGAGGACCCACACCCATATTGACGGGGGATTTCACTCTAGGTCATCGAGGAACTACATTGGAAATACCTACTGGATGGTACCTCTCGAAAGCACTGTTATTCCATCACCTGATCACTAACATCATTGGACTTCACCTGAATATGCATCACATCCATAATATCTCTCATCTTATCTCAAAATACACTATAGGTTGCACCATCACGTTCTACACAGAAAAAACTTAGGATAGGCTACTCATGGGCCAAAAACCGAGTCTAAAATAAGGGGATATGATAGATATAAGATTTGTAAAGTGGTACATGGCACACATGGGGATACAAGATGTGTGACCCCACCTCATTTCCTACCCATTTACCCATACTTAATCAGGTTCTTAACTATGAAAAAGTACCCATTGGTGTGCCAGTGTACTCCCACAGTACATGGAACCTATAGCAAAAAGGCTGATGAGCGCCCGATGCTCGTCATTGATCTTGAGGGAAAAATCATAATTCTACCAGTATGCCTCTTCAAATGGCTCCAGATAACCAAATAAATCACACCGTTACAATCCTTGTGGAAAATTTCATAGTATTGACTATTCATTCACTTGAAACAGACTCCCAGTGAAGAAGCTACATCACTCAACATCGTACATGAGTGATGCTTCATGGGGCCCACACCTTGATCCCGGTACACATCATATGGCTCACACCATTGAAATCCTCACATGAAAATACACATGATAAACTATTCATTCATCCAAAATAGACACCCGATGAAAAAGTCAAATTTCACCGCAAACGCCCAAACTGGGCCTCATGTGGCTCACACTGTGATTTTGGTTTAAATTCCCAGAATCAGTCTTGAAATTTCTGTATCAATTTGAGGGTTGTGATGCCACTGACGACCCATCAATCAGACGTCGTACCAAGAAACTATGTCAGATACAATATTTTTCAATAATAATAATAACAAAAACAATAATAATAATAAAAATATACTTATACATTTTGTGCATATAATCCACGAGCTCGAAATAGGCCTCCAATATCAGTCTTTAGATGACCATCTTGAAAACCTGGTCACGTTGCTGAAGACGACACATCAACCAGATGCTCCATTTTAAAGTTTTGTTTAAAATAACATAATATTATTATTTTAGGGAATTTATTATACCTGATCCCCAGGACAAATATAGCTACCCAACATTGGTCTTAGAAAGACTCCAATGAGGATGTGGTCATGTCCCCACTGATGGAATGTCAATCAGATACCGCACCAGGAAGTTACAAGTGTTTAAAAGTTAATAATAATAATAATATTTTATTTTATTTTTATTTTTTTTTCCGAAATACACTTGGGGGTTGGGGGGTTCCTGTGGCTGGCCACCTACCGTCACCGCTGCCCTGATTTTTCCACCTCCTCCATCCTAGATACACCCATGGAAGCTCTGCCACGCTTCTGCCTACACGCCTATTTGGCCTCCAGCCACCGCGTCATCCTAACCACCTCTACTGACAGCTCTGCCACACCATCGCCTAACTAGAGCCACCATGCTGGACCCACGGTGCCACCTCATTCTGAATACCATAAAGACTACTTTAGTGGTTGTAAAATCAAACCAAGACCAGATCTAGGATCCTTGGATCCCAATCAATATAGTCGTAAGATCTTCTTGAAGATCCATCATCATTTTGATTAGATGAAAAGTAGCCACTGCTTCTTCTCACCGCCATGCCTCCTCCGACACCCAAAAATAAAAACTGAGCATTGATCTGGACTCCTCGGATCGAGGGTTTTAAATATCTATGCCTTTCCCCATGTTTTGTCGATGTTTTGACAAAATAAAAAGTTGATGGTGAAGAACGAACAAAGAACGTGAAGAACAGGAGATCCAGAAATTAAACGGTCAATGGTCGTTGATAGTTTGGATATAAACAAAGGATATCGAGGCTGATAAATCGACAAGAAGTCAAAATATACGACAAATTCTTCAATCAGGGATGTGTGGAATCCAAAAGAGAAATCCTACTTGGATTTTTGATCTGTTGTTGCATTCTCTATGCTCTGATCTACCAAGACATAATGTTTTGTCATGATCTGCCAAAGATTTGATGTGGATTATCCATCTGAAGGAGGGGAGAGAGATTCACTGGAATTTTTAGGAGAAATGAGCCAACCCTTGTTCATTTCCCTTAAAAACATATTTATAGAAACCAAAAAAATTCCCACCAATGGTCGTGGGATCCAAACCTCCCGCGCCCTATCATTTTAGGTCATGATTACGTAAAACACCCCATTAAAAACTCAATAGTGGTATCATATTTCTAATTAAATACCCCATTCAAAATATATTTGAAAATATGTCCAAGATAAAATAATTTAATTCAATTATTTTATTATGGATATGTCCTCCTTGGAGTTTTCTAAAGAAGGACCATGCCAATAAAAGTTATGTCCCTCCTAGGGTAAACACCATGATTCAGAATCAACCATATCCTTGGATTTCTTATCTGAGCTACCATCTAAGAGATATCCCATTTTTGATGTGTGAATAGTATAAAAATACTTAATATTTTTATAAAATTAATTCTGGGCACACTGGGCCTCAGAATTGAAAACCGTCTCAGAGCCTAGATCTGGGAACATATGTAGAAATATTCCAAAGTATTATAAGGAAAAAACGTGTCTTTATAAGAATTGATACCCTTATAAAATTCATATAGCCCTGACCACCTCCTTTTCCTTACTACAGGTATCCTCCACGTCTATTCTCCAGCTTGGGTATCTAATGGAGAGGAACATCCTGAGGGCCACCCTATGCTAATTTCACAACCACCTGACTAATAATATGACCACTTAATAGGTTATAGAACATAAATTTAAAGGCCCCACTACTGTAACTTCCCCATGGGAAACTTCCAATACTATTGGAAGAGGCCCTACCTTATTAATCCATACTAACTTTATGGGGATGAAGTGAACTACCACTAGTAATGAACACAACCTCTAAATCCAGATCAAAAAATAGAAGAGCTCTTGATTGATGTGTGGGAACTGTTGACCCTTGAGAAAGATGATGATAACTACTGGATCTATTTATTTTCTAATCAGAACCTTGATTAGAATATTATCTGTAACCCTCTATATAATTCCCCATTCATTATAGGTCCCAACTGGCCCTTAACTAGGGGCTCTCTATCCAACTCATGTACCTTTTACATCAACTCCTCCTCCTTATCTACCTCTAAATAAATAGGTAATGTAAATAGGGTGAATAAATAATAAAGGTAAGGGAAATATTAATTCTCCAAGAACCGTGATCGGGACTCCTAAACTAAAAAAATGTTAGGGGAAAATTTTATAAGTTCCTTAAACCTAATCCCCATCACCCAAACATTCATGATCCCCTACTAAAGGGAGAGAAACTCTTTACTCTTTTTCACCTTTTATATTGTTAATAACTAAGACCTAAAATCCTAATTAAAGTCAGCCTACAACACAAAAATCTCTATCTGTTCTTTAAGGTACAACATCCACCACTAGCGTGCTTCTCCTTTCAACTGATTAACTGTTAGGGGACCCCACTACTCAGATAAGAATCATATCAAGCTAAAAGTGATATACAACTCCTCTACATATCACTATATATCTAGATTAAAGGTGGTTCCCTCATACTTTACCAGGATATGATGCCTAAAGGCATGCGATGTCCTCTGCCACTTCTTATCCTCATGATCAGGATCAACCCTTCGATGATCAACATGGTCAGTCCAATAAACCTCTACAATTTTGACCACATGTGGATGGAGACCTACTGGAATCTATATAAATAAATATATAAAACCATGTTTGGTAATAATTTATTTATTATATTTATGTAATTAATTCATTTATTCATTCCCATAACTACTCCTTTCAAAAAATACTCAAGAAAATATAATGAATTCACCTATCCTAGGTATCTATCCTGCAATCAACATCACTTAATCGAGTAAATTCAAAGATCTTAAGGTCCTCATTTTAAGTCATAGGGGGACCTAAAATCCTATTTCCTAGCTAATTTCCCATGATTTTTTCACATACAATGTTCTAATAACATAGTTTCCTTACTAACCCATGTAGTCCTCATCAGTTCCTAACTCCAAAATTCACCCTATATCTTAACCAAAACCTTTGATACCACTCTATCATAAACCCTCCTCCACTGGTACCTCTCATAGACTGGTAGTTAAGAGAAGAAGTTCCCCCCTAAGTCCTACCTCTAATAGGACTTGGTTTAGAGACTAATGTCGAGGGTATAAAACACTCAAATAGGAGGTATTACCCTCAATATCCTAGGATAATAACATAAAACCACCAAATAATCCACCATAAAATAAAAAAAAGTAAACCCAAATTCCATGAAAGAAATATCCCACACATATGAATATAATATAGATAAGAATTTATTCAAAGATAAAATAATACCAAAAGAAAATCCTATGTCATAAACCTCAATAACCCAATCTCCAAGCTAGTATTGACCAACTCGATCACTTAATCCCTCTCGAAAACCTAAAAAATAGTTTATATATATGTAGGGTGATCATAACATGTATACTTAGTAGGATCATATTGGTCTCTCATGAAAATGTGAAAAGATCAAAATATTTTTTTGATGAACAAATAACTGAACTAACCAACACCTACAAAGGTCAACTAATACCATAGCTTCACCGAGGCTCACTCAACAAATAGTGAATCTAAGTATAATTAAATAAAAACTAGATTAATATAATAATAGGCTACATGAAACCACTTCCCCACTCATTTTATACTCCCACCTAATGAGAAGTCATCCTTTCCTACCATATCTTTCATATCCACCGATAACGAAACCAACCATATATCCCATCACATGACACCTACCACATCTCACATCTCATAAGACAAACCACATATCAAATCTTATATCATAAACCATATATATTGTATTAGGTAATCGGGTTAGTTGGGTATCATGAATACCTGGGACACCAAGTTCATGTTCTCCTCTCTCTATTCATGACCTCCACCACTAATCTCATCATCCACCATTTGTATCGTCATAATAAACTACTAAAGAGAGAGAGGGAGAGAGGGACTCATAATCCATATATACCCTCCCCATCCTGAATATTAGATAAAACTTCACATGGTCTCTGGGTGTTAGTCAGGTTTCCCAACATGAGGGGTGTGTGTAGAAAAGTCATAAAACAATACAAGTACATAGTAGTCTAACACAATCCCACACCCATGGGTTCACAAAATAAATACCACCACAACCATAATTAGATCACTAATGATATTATACCACATGATACTGACTCTAATATAGAATAACTGGCCTCAAACATCACCTAAATATCCATAATCTAGGTTCCATTTCCTATTATTCTATTTAATAAAACTGCAAAAAAAACTTTATTTATTTAGTAATTAGTTTAAATCCACACCAATATATTCATTATCTATAACCAAATTTATGAATATCAATATTATTCTATTACTAAAAAACCACTATCAAGTAACCACCACCTAAACCTACCACAATAACTAAATCCAATAATCCATAAGCAATGAAGGCCACCAAGCTATACAAAACCAAGGCCACCAAGCCACATAAAATAAGTCAATCATAAAATAGGAATATAAATTTAGTATTTTAATTTATCGTATTTAATTATTTAACCATTTAAAGGGTTTTCTCAAATCAATACATCACTATAAAGAATAATCCCATAATAACCATATAACATAAAACAATATCAACAACATCAAGAAAAAAAATAACCATATATTCATCACACTATTCCATTTAAATGTCATTAGTATTATTTATTATATTTATTATTATATTTCATACCACTCATAAAATTGAAATAATAATCATTATAAAACCACAATTTCATATAAAAATAGAGTGAACTAAAATCCCCTACCTCAAAAGAAGATTTTTTTATTCACTATGCAAAGCTGAACCAAGATAGGATGAACCATGAGGCCACAACCACATGGGGAATCCTCGAATAAATCTGAAGAATAATTATGTCTCTTCAAAGTTTCATCCCAATAAAACCCCAAATCCAAAAAACATATCTGCTAAAAAATCTCCAAAGAAACAATGAATAACTCAAAGAGAAATAGAAGAACTCATACATAATCACTGATATTTAATCATCATAATACAAGGATGAAATAAAAATATTAGAGGCTATTAGGGATCCCAAAATTGCTTGGTAATCACCTGAAGTATAAGATAATACTAGGGAGAATGTGGGAAATCAAATGGATTTTGGGATTTATAGACATCCCGGAAAACACCCCATTTACAATGTGAATGGCTGGTTCATTCTATGAACCTCACATGATTCACATCCACTAAAAAACAAGATTCTAAATAAAAAAAAAACAAAATGGATTTCACATCATGAGTATATCATTTCATTCCATGAAACCTTAAAAGGCATAAATTCTAAAAACTCCACCATGAACATGCACAACATGGAAATAATTTGAAACCATAAATCAGTATAAGAAGAAATCCTAGAATAAGTTGTGAGTCTAACTTGAAAAAAATTACATGTCTTGAACTTATGATTCAAAATGTGAATCGACACCAGTAGTTATATATTTTATTATAGTCCCTACTCTTATAGTGACCCAATATTTATGCATATAGACACTACATCACTATTTCAAAATACATAAAGCATTACAAAAATAGACACCCAAGGACCGTATTAGTTTAGTGCCTTTGTAAATTTGGAACAAAAATATTCTAACTCAGTGAAATATCTTCAATGTTTCACACAAAGATCTTCCCCCTTAGTATTTATACTCAAAAAAACCTTTCTTCATAACCTGGGGAAGGGAAACACATGAAAGAGGTGGGCTTAAATGCTCAGTAAGGGTAAATAAAGGAAATGTGTATGCATATCATGAACATAAGGGTATGTGAACATGATCATGATCATTAGAAGATCATAACCTACATATCAAAAATCATAAACATGAATCATGGAATAAATATTTTTAGTTCACAAGACATGAATCATAGGGAAATAAATAACATGATCCATGAAATCATAAGATAATAATAAGACTTCTAATTGTGATAGATACACAATAATATAAAAATACTATGTCAAGGAGGCCTACCAAGGCCTTTGTAACATGTTAGGCTTATGTTAATCACCCATGTACCTTCTTCAGGATTGGGATAACCTCCCATATACCCTTTTGTTTTAGGCATGGGATATCCTATAGTGTACCCTATTTTTTCAGGTTTGGGATGTCCTCCTATGTACCCTCTTGTTTTCTGCTTGGGATTCCCTTCTATGTACCCTTTGAGCTCATACAACTTTTATCATTACCCAATGTATTGGAGGTATATATTGGTAACACCCATATCATAAATAAATCATACATACATGTTACACAAAATCATAAACAATCATATCATAACCCATGAAATGAAATGGGTTTCATAAACATGAAATTATACCTTAACCTATGGAAAAAGGAACAAGTTTCAAAATAATTTCATCAAAGAATAACCCATGAAAAGAAGTAGGTTTCATAGAAATATAACCCATGAAATATAAATAGATTTTGTAAACATCTGTTTATAAAACATAAACCATTCAGAGAAAGAATATTAATGGAAATATTGAATCATTTCCCCAAAATGTCACGAGTAACACCAACATATGTTATCTTAGATGGGAAATATTTTTTAAATATATTTTCAAAAAACTTTATGAGAAAATTATCCTTTATCATTAAAAAAATGATTCTTAAAATGTAAAACCTTTTAAAAAACATTTTCATTAAAATAAACTTTAAAACTTATAAAGGAAGAATTGAAAACATTTTGAAATCCTTTTTCCTTGGAAAAATTGTAGAGGACATTGAAAACCCTTTTCAAACCATTTTCCATGAAAAATTATAAAAAATATTGATTTTTTTTTAAAACCATTACATTAAAATATATTTTAAAAAAATTCTCTTAAAAATTAACCTTTTAAACATGAAAATAATGCTTCAAAATAGTGACGGCGGGTAAATTTGTACATGTCATATGAGGTAAAAAGAACATTCCCTTTTCAAGGTAAAATGTTTAGAAAAATTCCTCATTCGAAAAGTGAAAAGAATATTCCTTTGAAAAAATTGGTAAAATACAAAAAAGGGTAAATATATATTTTAATTATCATAGTAAATTAGTAGAATATTATTGGAAACCCCTTTTTAGAAAACATGGTTTTGAAGGAACATTGATTTTTGGACCTAAGAGAGGGTAAAGTTAAGATTTCTTAGAAACAATTTATTAACTATATTATGTAATAAAGACTATAAAAGTGGTTCCAATACATTAATATATAATAAATAACTATAGTATAAGAATATTACTTAGAGTTATTAAGATTTAGATCATATTATTTCATCAAAGGATGTATAAACATAAACAATCTCAAAAAGCGATGAGATTGTTTCAATAAACTCTTACCACTTATTAAATTTGAACCATACTGACCATGTAATAAAATTGAATTAATTGAATCTTAAAATATCATGAAAATAATTATATTCATGATATAACATTTTAAATTCATTATATACACCTCATGGAAAAATATAGGTTCATAATATGGCATGTGTCCCAAAGAAGGAAAAATTGAGACAAAATCACTCTACCTATTTGTTAACTTTAAAACATAAACCACTGAAACGAAATGTAAAAAAATGGAAATTTAAATACCAATAAATTTAAGTATAACAATCATATAATACATCCATGGGAAGTATACACACCACACAAAAGGAATGGGTGGTGAATAAATCATGTATCTTATAGAAATAAAAAGTGAGATGAAATTCCATTACCTTGTGTCTTGACTCTCATCATACTCGTTAAAACCTACTATATAATGTATTTAAGTTTATTTTATATATTTTAAAGAACCATATTATTATATATAATACCATATATGGATCTATTATGACTTTATATTACTCTCTTGTTAGCAATTTCATGTTATGGTTACGCTTTGGGTAATATTCACTTTTTTTTTCGCTTGTGTCTTAATTTGTTATATCTTTGAAAATTAAATTTATATCAAAATTTATAGAATTTAAAGCATGATATAAATATCATTTAAATTCATAATATGTTTATTATAATAATCTATATAATATAAAAGTATGAAATGGAATACACTGTTCACGGAGACGGTAGACCATACATACACATGAACGATGTTTCGGTTTTATTAATGTATTGAAAGAAAGTAAATGAACTATATTTATATATGTATATATTATAATTAAATTAGAATTATTATATCATATATATATCATATAATTTTACTAAACCCATCCTTAATGCATTCCATGTAGTGTGTGAATGAATCACATCGCTTTGAGGGGGCGGTAGTCCACACTTCCTCAAACAAAATTATCATATTTACACCAAATGGAATGTATAAATATATGTGTTTAAAAATAATTAAATAAGATTAAAGACATAATAAATATAATATATAACATATATAAGCAGAGTGTAGAACATAATTTTCACCATGAGTGGTGGTAATGTAGGAACGAACAATCATTGTTTTGTGAGGTGGTATTTCACTGTACACATAAACATTAAGTTTGTTTCCCATTAGATGGAGGTGTGTGTAAGTGTAGGTAAAGACATTAATATACTTGTGTTTTTATTATAATAATTTAATAAATATATTTTAGGTATTGGAGAATGAAAATAAAAGAAAGGAGTTTAAGGGGGGGGGGGTGTCACCTCTTAATTGGGTAAATCATTCTGGTTTGCACCAAAGGGATTATTTGGAAGGATTTGTGAACAATTAAAGGATTAAAGGATTAAGGAAGATTTTTTGGGAGGATATTTGAGTATATATTTTCCTAACCTAAGTGGTTTGAGATGTGTAGTGAATTATAAGAGAGGATTCATATTTATAGTGGAGGAGGAGTGACACACTTGTAATATTTTGACAAAGGAATTCCATACACAATTTTCACATGTCAAGTGGATACAATAATGAAACAATTAAAGAAAAGGGAGGATATATTTGAAATATTTCCATCCAATGGACATTATAAAAGTGTCTAGGTCATTTTGGGTCTTAAATTTAAGATTTAGTACTATGTTAAGCTAATTTTTCTCTTAATCGTTGTAATTAATTTTAACTGCATTCACTAATATTTTTGGTCAAAAATTAAGTTAAAGTTATTAGAAATTAGAAATTATTATTATTAAAAATATGGAATAAATTTTTCCAAATTAACACTATAGAAGTGGAAGAAATTAATTTATAATTAATCCTGCAGACGAGACGACACTACAAGTTTTTAAAGTAAAAATGATCAAAAGTTTGCTAAGTTTTCATATCCAATTTCAATGTGAAATTAGTTATAATGACATAAATTGTATTAATTGATAAAAATATTATCTAATTAAACTTTAATACCAATTTAAAATATAATTTCACATTATAAATAAATTAGATGAAAAAGTTGTTTTGAATTAAAATCCAGTATTTTCTGACTATTCATTAAAAATTAAGCCTTACAGAAAAATATCAAAAAATTATCCTAATTTTTTTTATATTTCTATTTAAAATATAAAGTTTATTTTGAAATATTAAATCTATTAAGTTCCAAAATTTTTATTTAAAAACGATTCTCCATTAAAAGGCAGTCAAACCATCTTTATAAAAATATTGGGTTTTAAGCATAAAATTTGGTTTGTTCTTATCTTATATATATAAAATATATTGAATGAATATAAAAAATATTTGATTAAATATATAACATATATATTACATTAATATCACTTACTAATTTAATTTAATTTATTTGGATAAAATAGCTTTATAACCATAAAAATATTAATATTTTCTTTTATATTCAATTGATTTTCATATTCATTTCTAATTAATTGGTGAACTATGAATTTATATTATATTTGTGTAAACCATATATTTTAATAAATTAGTTAATAATATTTATAACTACTAATTTAATATCTATGTTATATCTTATTATATTAAATAATAATATTATAATAATATATTATTGTTTGAAAAAAATCTATCATGCGTATTATGAAAGCCATCATGGAAAGTCCTTGTTGTGTGTAATGTAAGCTACCCTCGGTGTTCTATGTATAGAAAGGTAAAATTTATGTTGAATTTAGTGTATGATTAACTTAGTTTTGCATATAATGTAATACAAACATAGTGATTTAATGTAAAATAAACTATTTTTAGAATTGTGTGAAGTGCCAAATATCAAAAAGGTTAAATTAATTCAAATAAAAATAATAATAATAATCCACAAAATCTCATGGTGTTACACCTATCCTTTCCTCAAAAATATATCAATGCTTCCAACACCCAAAATTTATAAAGTAACAGGCTTTAAGGGTCGGGTCCATTACATGGACCATCTATTAAACAACACTTGGTAACCGCTTTCATCAAAAACCTTAAGGTGATCATTCCATAATGTTCATGATTTGTATAAAATAATAGAACAACTTTAGCACTATTAGGTTTAGATACTCCCACCATATCATTTATTTCCCTGATTTAACATAGAATATTTATCCTCTATTTATCAGATTTACTCATACCCTTATAGAGTTTTTAGAAATATCTCCCCATTTCATGAATAATATACCCCCTTGTCAAAAAATATAGAGTTCACTTCTTTGGGGATACAAGAGGAAACTAAAAATCTTCAAAACCATTGGTAAATACACACCATAAATCTAGGATAGGGGTTTATATGACCACACTATCTAAGTGTTTGTGTGTGTGTAGGGTGGGGGGGTGGGGATTTAACTGGATTCCAATAGATAGTCAATGCCACTCAAACATGTTCTTGGTTAAGGTATTTTTCATAATACCTTAAACTTGAAGTTCATTAAGAAAATACTCTAATTTTACCAACCCATTCCCAACCTTCTTCTTGATAAATTGATACTTGATTTTAATTTTCCTTTTCCATGAGTTATGAATGAATTTTTAATAAGTTTAATTTCACTTGAATTATCATAATTGATTTTGATCAGACACTTAAATTTAACTACCATATCTTTAAGCTCCTATTTTATCCATAATAGTTTTGTGTAAGTTTTAGTGGATTAAATATATTTATACTCTACAGTGCTCAGTGAAATGTAGTATTGTTTCTTTCCATGATAAAAAATTCACAATCCACTAACATTAAATGTACTGCCTAATATAAGCCATCCCAATTAGTGTATGTACATCCAAACAAATCCTGTTATAATATTTCATTATAATGAAAAAAATTCAACATACCTTTGATATACTATTAAATTATTTTCACTACTATTTAGTGGAATTATTTATAATTACTCTAATATCTTGATGCCTGAAACATGATAAATAAAATATTAGGTTGTGTCACTGTTAAGTAAAAAAATATTCAAATAAGCTATCTATATTTTTTCCATAACCATCCCTTGAAAACTTAATATTGATAGAAAAAGGTGTTGTTATTACCTTAGAATCATACATTCCAAAATATTTCATAACTTATTTGGAATATTTTTATTGAGAGATGAATGTTCCATGCCTTCCTTGCATCACCTACAAGGCAAAGAAAAATTTCAATCCACCAATCATTGAAGTATAAAACTCACACCTCATGAATATAAAAAAATTATTTCACTAGAATTCATTTTTTCTACCAAATATTATGTTATAAGAATATATGAGAACCATAAACTTTTGATCACTCACATTATTGATATAGATATTGTAATCAACTCCTCCACACTAGAAATTGATCTTTTTCAAGTATTGATATAGTCTTGAAAACCATGATCATGGTGCTTGATTTAACACATACAAAACATTCTTCATCTGGAGAAACTTTTCCAAATCTTCATAAACTAGAAAACCATATGGCTTCTCTATGTACACTTCTTCTTCAAGTAATACATTTAGAAATTCTAATTTTATATCCATATAGAATACCTTGATTTTTCATTATATTGTTATGACTAAAAATTATTGAATTGTATATATCCTTTACATGGGTGAAAAAGTTTCATCTAAATTGATTTAATTGATTTTGGATTACCCCTCTCATACCAATCATTTTTTTTCAAATCACCTTACTATTTTATTTAGTTTCTTATGAAAATTACATTTGGTCCTGATGGAATTATTACTCACAAACCTCAAAATAATCTTTTAAAAATGATTCTTCTTGATTTGGTCAAGATCTTTATTGATAACCTAAACACAATTACCATCTTTAGTATCTTATTTAGAACACTTTGGTTCTACCTAGGATAAGAGATATTTTTTTTGTAGAGACTTCATTATCCTAGTATTCACCGACGATGTATGATCACTGATGACATTTTTCTGATCATTTTATCCATAATTTTATCTTCTATATATACGATGGTCTAAATTCATTATACTCATCATCAGTTTCTTCTTATGAATCAACATTAGTCTCTTGTGTTCCCCTTGAGATACACACATACTCATTACTTTCATCTACGATCTTTTTACTATTTCACTAAAATCTATTCATTTTACACTATAGTGGAATAATTTCTCTATAAAAATTTTCTTATCAACTTATTAAATAATTTATGACTTTATGTTTGATGAATAACCTAGGAAAATCCATTTATCTTCATGAGATTCAAATAAACTGTTCTTTTCCTTTTTATGAATGAAACACTTCCAAAAATTTGAAAGTATTTTAACATTGAGTTATTTCCAGACCAAATATTGTATGAATTATTTTATTATCTTATATTTAATAAAGATATGTTATAAATTTAGACCAGTTTCATAACAAATTCCTTCCAAAACTTTTTAGTTAGGTCTTTCTCAATAAGAATTATTATTTCCATGTTATTTTTTAGCTGGTTTCTCTTCTCAACCACACAATTTTACTTAGAATTTTTCACTACTAAGACTTAGTGACTTATTCCTTGTTTCTTGAGATAATACTTTATGTGTCTGTTGGTAAACTCTGTGTCATTTTTGGTTTATAATTTTATAATTTTCTACCCAATCATCTTCTCAGCCTTCCTCCGACATTGATTAATGCAACTGAACACCTCAATATTTTGGAAATAACCATTAAAAATGACATAAAATTGTAATAATAATTTAAAAGAGCATAATATATCTTCCCCTTATTGGATCTTGGTGAAATTGGTCCAAAAACATCAACATACACCAATTCAATCAAACTTGTTGACTTCTGTTCTTTCACCTTATATGTATTTTGAATAATCTTCCTTTTAGACAAACATCACATGTGTGTTCATGATCACATGAGAATTTAGGGAGTTCTTGATCTCCATAACTTTTTATAGACCTTCTATAACATCCCAGATCCAGATTCCACTCAGATGGTGCCCCATACCCGGTTGGACACATGGCCTCAAGCGTATTTCCCCAAATGATGGAGGCTTCTAACTTATAGCGAGGGATAGGGTGTGATAGTTGGGATACTATGCCATCATTGGAAGAGTGTAACATAGTGGAATCAATAATAATACAATAGAAAAAATAGTAAACAACATATTACTGAAATAAACGGTGGAAGATTAATACGATAAATAACCAAGAATCAATCGAAATAAATGATGATGTAGCATGTCACATGTTTCTAAGAAAACAACCAAAATAGGTACACTATAGTAATAAACAATATACATCCCAAAAGCTCAAAAGAAATAAAGAAACTAGGAAGAATTGCTAGCCTCAGCTCGTTCCCATGCTCTCCTTCTCCTAAACATAAAATCAAGTACCAGTAGAAGGGAGCCTTCCATGATCAAAACCTATAATCTTATAATCTGTTTGGGCCCAAAAGAATGACCCAAACAGGGTGTGAGACTAAATCCTAGTAGGAAACCACCCATGTTCTGTTCCAATCTATCAGTGAAAATATATAATAGGAAGTGTACAGTAGTGAAAGTAGTAAACATTAGTTACTCAAAAGTAAGAACAACAAATGTCTCAGAAGGAAATGTAATCAAGTATAGGTGAAGACCGAATCGATGCTTGTGTTTTTGCTTGGAATATGCACCATTAGTCATATTATTTCAATATTCAATTTATAAATGAGTCTGATATTGACATCATAATGTGGAATTTAGTTATCACTCCTAGTGTATTTAACCAAAACCATATAAACATGGTATAACATAACACAAAACTGGATCAAAACCTGCTATACAAGCATTTTAGAAGTCAATCAGGGCCAAAACTTGGTATATAAGAGTTTCAACATGTGTTAGGGTAAAAACCCAGTATATAAGCATTTTAGCATGGGTCGGGGTCAAAACTAGGTATATAATCATTTTAGCATAAAAACAACACATGTAACTTATACTATTGCATAGTTAACAAAATAATAACTCACATGGGAATCAAGCATTTCACAAACCATTCAAGTAATACAACCATTTCTAGGATTAAAAGTTATAAACTCAAATAGGAAACTCAAATCACAAGCCTAACATGTGAATTAAAATATCACAGAGCATAAACATTTATTATCTCATGTGGGTAAATCATTAAATTAGAAAATTCCATTTTAAACAACCCAAAAAGGGAATAAAAGGCATGCCCATAAGCATCCTAGGATAAATGGATAAACGTTGGTCATCCAAGAGAAAACACACCCATGGGGTGGACCTCAATCAAGGATAACAATATCAAACATTTATTATAATCATTTAATCAATTACCTAAACAACAGTAGGTCACAACATAGGTGAATATTCAATTTAGGTGACACCCAAAAATGGGCGCATGACACTCCGACACATATAATCAACTTGAAAATAAGTGAAAGGCATGATAACAAATACCTCGTGTACGTATGACTCTCCTAATCCAGTTTCAGCTTTAAAATCAACCTAAATTAGAGTAGATCTACATAAATGATAAAAACTATCAACCCTCGATAACTAGGTTGAGAGAAGAAATCAGGAAGAAAGGATCAAAAGGAATCGATCACTCACTGAGAGGATTCCAACGGATCTAATGGTGTTCGGATCAGATATTGTACGACGAATAAAGATCCAAAAACCTTGTTCAGATTTCTTGGGCATGTCGTACTTCGAAAAGGAGTCGTTTCTGTCCATCTAACAAAAACAGTGCTACTACCCGATTTAGTAAAAAAAGAAAAGTAAACAGCATGTACTAGAAACTACATTCCATGTCCGTATGAATCCTGGATTGGTCATTACATGGTCGTGTACTGGGATTATATGGCATGTAACCATCATTACACAATGTGTTTTTGGAAATACCTGGCATGTAACTCCTAGTACTATTGTGTAACAGGCCTGTAACCATCCTTTGATCTCTTTTCCATTCATTTTCTTAAGTAAAAACTAAAAATGAATGATCTGTACCTCAAGGGAAGAACTTGGTTCTTACAAACTTCCCCCTTAACGAAATTCATCCATGAATTTACCTTCCAAGGGTGGAAAAGGAACATCAGATAATAACTCTGGCCATTGTGATCGAACATTGGCCTTCCTCTCCCAAGTCTAGTCCTGCACTTGTCCATACTGCCATAGCACCTATACTAAAGGAATATATTGACCATGAATAACCTTCATTCTATGATCCATAATATGAATGGAATTATATTTAAAGGATGCATC
This sequence comes from Viscum album, assembly GCA_963277665.1. NCBI lineage: Eukaryota > Viridiplantae > Streptophyta > Magnoliopsida > Santalales > Viscaceae > Viscum > Viscum album. The sequence goes on along the minus strand of OY728142.1, from coordinate 1,996,896,746 downwards.
TTCCTATAACTCCAGTTCCTCAGGCTGAAAGGTGTGAGATGAGTTTGAAAAGTAACATCGCAACTGAGAAATGTGGAAGACGTCATGCATAGACCTATACCTTTGAGGTAATTGAAATCAATAGGCAACCAGCCTGACCCTCTCTATAATCTCAAACGGATTGATGTATATCAGTGAAGTCTTACCCTATTTCATGATCCTCTTGTGTCCCAACCTTGGTACTACACACAATAAAACTTAATACCCGACCTCAAACTCCAAATTTCATATTTGGCGATCATCGTATGATTTACGACGAGACTGTGCAGTATCCATCTACTTCCGAATCAATTGGACTTGCTCAGTGGTCTCTTGGAAAGGTTGAGGTCCCAGTATAGCTACCTCTCCTGCCTCTATCCAACATAGGTGTGATCTATATGGCCTACCGTACAAAGCCTCATATGGAGCCATATGAATAGTAGTGTGGAAGCTATTATTGTAGTAAAACATAACAAGGGGTATGTGTTCCTTCTAAGATCCCCCGAAATCTAGGATACATGCTCGAATAATATCCTCCAGTACCTAAATCATGTGATTATACTAGCCATCTATTTGGTGGTGGTAAGCTATTCTCAAAAACACCTATGTACCCAAATCCCTCTATAGCCCTTTCCAAAAACAAGAAGTAAACTGGGCATCCCTTTCTGAAATAATAGATTGTGGTACCCCATGTACTCATACAATCTCACAAATGTACAACCTCCCAAGCTCATCAACACCGAATTTTTCCCTGATCAGTAGGAATTATAAAACTTTCATAAGCCTGTCAAAAACAACCCATAATGCATCATTACCTCAGGGTGACCTCGAAAAACCCGTCACAAAATCCCTCACGACGTCATTACATTTCCACTCTGGGATGGGTAGCTGCTATAAAAGTATGTCTAGTCACTGATGCTCCACCTTCACCTATTGAAAGGTAGAGAATCTCATGACAAACCTAGCTACATCTCCCTTCATAACTAGCCACCAGTACTGACGATGTACATCCCAATACATATTGATGACACCAAGATGCACTGCCCAAACTGAAGCATGAAAATCCCGCATCATCTCCTCACACATGTCTACTGAAACCCACATGTGGCCCTGTAACCATGTTAATTCATCCTCATAAATGGTCTAACTAGGAGGAGGGTCGTCACCTGACATACTCTCCCATAAAACTAGGCCTTCAAAATCCGATAGCTACCACATCTTTACTATATCCAGTAAGGTAGAGGTAACAACTAAGGATGTAAGGAAATTATATCCCTACCTATAATTCTACTCCAAATGAATCTCATAGAACAAGTCCATAAGCTGCCACTCGCTACTGGCCTCCTGAACTACATGTATCTGAGTCCTCCTACTCAGTGCATCATCCACTACATTACATTTTATAGGAATTTAGGAAATCTCAAAGTCAAAAAAATGAAGGTATTCCACCCAACTTCACTACCTCATATTTAGATCACATTGAGTAAAGATTTACTTGATACTTTTATGGTCTGTGTACACCAAAAAATTATCTCCCAGTAACTAATGTCTCTAAGAACATAAGGCATGAATAAACGTATCTCACTCGAGATCATGCGTCGGGTAATTCATCTCATGTGGCCTCAACTGCCAGGACCTATATATAACGAATCGACCCCCCTGTATAAGCACTTATCCCAACCTAATACATGATGAATCGTAGTACACAGTGTAACTCATTCCCAATTTTGGAAAAATCAGTTTTGGTGCTGACGTTAATCTCTCTTTCTGCTCTTGAAAGACTGTCCTGCAAGAATCTGACCATACATACTTCACACCCTTCTTTGTCCAGCCTGTCATCATTACTGCTAATCGTGAGAAGTCCTGTATGAAATTCCTTTAGTAACCATCCATCCCTAAAAAACTCTATACCTCAAATATTTTCTTGAGATAGTCCTAGGTAACTACTGCTCTCACCTTCTATGGGTCAACTGATACTCCTGTATCCAATATGATGTGACCCAGGAAGTGAATCTGATCCATCTAGAAGTGGCACTTTGTGAGCTTAACATATAACTGATGATCTCTCAGTGTACTCAAAATGATTTCAAGATATGTGGCATGATCACGTCGATTATGAAAATACACCAAGATATCATCCACAAAAACCACAACAAAAGAATCAAGATAAGGATGGAACACTCAGTTCATCAATTCCATGAAGACTACTGGTGCGTTTTTGAGTCCTAACAACATAACCACAAACTCATACATACCATATCTACTTCGTAAAGCTGTGAGAGGTATGTATGATGATCTAACACACACCTGATAATAACCAGATCTCAACTCAATCTTTGAGAACACTGTAGCTCTTCAAAGCTAATCAAACATGTCATCTATCCATGGAAAGGGATATCAATTTTTAACCATCAAATATTTCATCTTCTGATAGTCCACACATAGCCTAAGGGTACCATCCACCTTTTTCGTGAAAAGGACCGATGAACCCCATGGATAAGTTCTGAGTCTAATGAACCTCTTCACCTCCAAGTACTATAGCTACTACTTGAGATCCTATAACTCTATCGTAGCCATATTACGAGGAGTAATAGATACTAGTGAAACTCTTGGAACTAAATCAATACAGAACTCTACCTCTCTTTCCAGAGGTAAACAGGAAAACTCATCTGGTAAGATTTCCCTGAAATGATAAACCGCTGGAGAGAAATCCATCTAATGTGTCCCCTGGTCATTCAGATATAAACAGGAAGTCTATGTTTTCATCCCAATCAACCCACGATGATCAGGTACAACTCAGATTTCCTGGACATTCCACTCTCCCTTGTGTGAAAATGATTTTCTCTTTGATGACATGAAACTCACCCTACGGAGATAGCAATCAACAAAGGCCTGAAAGGATACTATCCAATCCATTAATATGATGACATCAAATATTGTTATATTTAAGACACATAGATCCCAAACAAAGTGAAACCCACCAATCTCAAGGGGAAACTCCTTGCACAGTCGCACACATGTTATTCTAATCCCAAATGAAGTGTCTATATTTATAACACCATCAAAAGTAAAAACAGGGATCCCTAGGCTCTTGAACACAAGAATAGATATAAAACTATGTGAAGCCCCTGTATTAAAAAGTGTATAAGATAAAATAGAGGTGACTAGAATAGTACCTTGAATAGTAGAAGGTCTATGATCCTAATCTTGTAGGGTCTGTTGCACTGCATAAGTTTGGCTTATACCATGGACCTATGACACTACTTGGCTACGTTGAGATGATCCACTCTACTATCTTTAAAAACCTGAAGTCTGTCTACCATTTCCACGACCACCACCTCGTCCTGAGTGGTCAGACATATTCCAATTCTTTTAATGGTGAGAATCTGCTGGCCCTACTCCTAAATGCGGAGTATGTGGAGATCCTATCTCACTAGATGCTAGTGGAAACATCCGGAAGAAGTGCTATAAATGGAGTGTATTTCCTCAATATTGAACTCAAATGGGTCCATTGGGAAATAAAGTTTTGTATGATTTTTTTCACTAGTAAAACCTCACCTGGATACCTGAAAAAATGTTACGACTACTAGGTTTGACGTGAGTAAGCTTCAGACGATGCTTTCTGATACCTGTCAAGATAGTACCAAATCTAGGTACCGAAACACCCTAGCTCACACCTCCAGATTCCATCTGATTCTTCTTGGTAATCAGTTCCCGGTTTACTATTGTAGATACAGTATTTAGACCACCTATGATCAGATGTCATACCAGAGACCATCCTCAAATCACCTAGCCTGTGAAAGATCGTCACCCATCAGAACAAGTGTGAAGTGCTAGAGATTAGTAAAACGAACTGAGGAATCCATAACTGATAGTGTTATCTACTCCACATGCATGAACTTATGAGGTTTTTTGGTGATAAACGTCTCAGGATAGAAATATTCATAGAAGACTCTCTGGAAGTCTTCCTAAGGAATATCCCAATGATTCCCTATCTGAGTAAGCACATCCCACCATCTCTTAGTGGAATCACGCAACATATAAGTCGTGAGCTTGAACCTCCACTCATGAGGAATATCTAGCTTCTCAAAGATAGATAAAATGACCTCTATCCTTGACTCTATATCCTGTGGTCCCCCATACCTAGAAAAAGTGGGAGGATGTTGTTGCTGGAACACTATATTCAGACCATCCATAAAAGTGGCAGGATGAGGAGATCCTTTGAAAGTCTACATAAAACATGTGAAGTTGTTGTGGAATTATTCCTCAACACCTACATCTTGAAAAACCACTAGTTCCTTAACTGGCATGACTGGAGTATCCACTGGTAGCCCATGGCCTACCACCTATGGGGTATGCTCATCACCACCCTCATAGAATACTATTGGAGGTCATCATGGTGGCATTGATCTCTAAGGTCCAACACACTTAGTACAAGATTATTCATCATGGTACGCAATTCAAGAACACAAGAACTAAACAGGAGAAGAAAAGCCTCAAAATTTCACAAAATTTGGGTATATGGCGTGTAGAACCCAAACAAAAAGTTTCCCCTTAAACTCTATCATGGGCATGTAACTCCGCATGCCTTGGTCGTGTAAACGTCCGAGGTACATGAAATTTTAGGATAACACATGAAGTGTACTCATGTCTTCCCTTATGGCCATATACTTTTACTTGGACAGAGCCACAAGGGTTCAACCTATGTAAAACTACACAGGGTGTGCTTAAGGTACACGATATGTTCTGATCAAAACTCAACAACCTGTGTTTTTTATCTCACATAGTCGGTTACACGGTCAGCTACCACATGGTGTGTATATAGGTTACATGACGTGTATATGAAAAAATTTCTTTCTTCCCGAACGAAAGAGCACATGGCTTGTGGTTATAGGACCACACAATGTGTTGTCTGGGTTTCCGGACAGTAAGCCTCAAAAACTTACTCAAAACCTCTATTTTTGAAAAACAAAGAAACAATGTGCCAAATTATGATCCATGGTGGCCCATACCCTCTTAAAATCAAATATTTTCATCCACATATAGCACATAACTACACAATTTCAACTCATGGATGAAATATGATCCACCAAATTCTGATCCAAGAGGGCCCATACTCCTTAGGGACTAAATTTTTGGTGTCCATCCAATTCAACCATGAAACGGACCGATACACCTATCACAATAGTAAGAATATCTATCACAGTACCTATCACAATAGCCTTAATATCTAGCACAACATCTATCACAATAATATGCAATAAGTAATGATCTCTAAATGGCATGACAAGAATGCATGTCATGTGATTTCTAATAAGTGTCCATATGATGAATGAGATGTAATACCCTCATCACATCAGGTTGAAACAAAGAAAAACCACAATGATATCAATAATTCCATCACAAATACAAGTGAATCACCCAACAGTGAAATCAAATCAACTATAATAGCTCAAAATCAAAAAATCACAATTCAATCCGAGGTAATTTGGATTTTCCCTATACGCAGGGTAGCTACTCCTAGGAACAACTAATTACCAAATCCCATTTCCTTCCTATACCTATCTAATGTTTCCAAATAGTAATACAAACTAGAAACACTCCCATGATACCACTTTGTAATGTCCTAGATCCGGATGCCACTCAGCTGGTGCCCTGTACCCGGTTGGCCACATGGCCTCATGTGCATTTCCCCAAACGCCATAGGCTGCCGACTAGTAGTGAGGGCCTATGGTGTGATAGTGGGAAAAAAATTCCCTCATTGGAAAAGTGTAACACAACATAATCAATAATAATACAATAGTGGAAATAGTAAACAAAATACTACTAAAATAAATAGTGTAAGACTGATAAGATAGATAACCAAGTATCAATCCAAACAAACGATGATGCAACATGTCACATGTTCTAAGAAAATAACCAAAATGGGTACACTGCATTAATACACAATATACATCCCAAAATCTCAAAAGAAATAAAGAAAATAAGAAGCATCACAAGACTTGGCTTGGTCCTATGATCTCATGATCTTAAGAAAACAATCAAGTACCAGTAGAAGGGCACTTTCCTTGATCAAAACCTACAATCATATAATCTATTTGGGCCCAAAAGTATGACCCAAATAGGGTGTGAGACTAAATCCTAGTAGAAAACCACCCAGGGTCTGTTTCAATCTATCAGTGAAAATATATAACATATAGTGTAAAATAGTGAAAGTAGTAAATAGTAGGTACTCAAAAATAAGCACAACAGATGTCTTAGAAGACAATGTAATCGAGTATAGGTGAAGACCGAATCCATGCTTATGATTTGGCTTGGTAGATGCGTCATTAGTCATTTCATTTCATTATTCAATTTATAACTAAGTCCGGTCTTGACATCCTAAAGTGGAATTCATGTATCACTTCTGGTTTATTTAACAAAAACCATATAACCATGGTATAAAATAACACGAAACTATATCAAAACCATCTATAAAAGCATTTCCACAATCAATTAAGGTCTAAAACTGATATATAAGAATTTCAGCTTGTGTCAGGTTCAAAACCGGGTATATAATCATTTCAGTACATGTCAGGGTAAAAACCTAGTATATAATCATTTTAGCATAAATAAATCACATGTAACTTACACTATTACATGGTTAACAAAATAATAACTCACGTGGGCATCAAACATGTCAAAAACCTTTCAAGTAATCCAACCATTTCCATGATTAGCAATTATAAACTCACATGGGAATCTCATATCACAAGCATAACATTTTAATTAAAATATCACAAAGCATAACCATTTATTATCTCACATGGGTTAATCATTCAATTAAAAAATTCCATTTTAAATAAACCATAAAGGCAATTAAAGGCTTGACCATAGGCATCCTAGGACAAATAGCAAAACATTGGTCATCCAAAGGAAGACACACCCACATGGTGGCCCTAAATCAAGGCTAACAATATCAAACATGCCTTATAATCATTTAATCAATCACCTAATCAACATTAGGTAACAACATAGGTTAATATTAAATATAGGAAACACCCCAAAATGGGCATGTGACACTCTATAACATATAATCAACTTGATAATTAGATAAAGGCATGAGACCACCTACATTGTGTTTATATGACTCTCCTCATCCAATCTCAGCTTTCAAATCAACCTAAATTAGAGTAGATCTACTAAAATGAGAAAACATCTCAACCCTTGACAACTAGGCCGAGATAAGAAATCAGGAAGAAAGGCTTAAAAGGAATTGAGAACTCACAGAGAGGATTCTAATGGATCCAATGGTGTTCGAATCAGAGATTGTATGAGAAATTGGAATCCAAACCCTCAGTTGGATTTTCTGGGTGCACTGTACATCAGAAAGGAGTTTTTTATGTCGGTCTAAAAAAACGATGCTACTTCCCGATTTAATGAAAAAAGAAAAGTAAATTATATGTACTAGAAACTACACACCATGTCCATAGAAATCCAGGCCAGGTCATTACATGGTCATGTACTAGGATTATACGGTGTGAAACCATCATTACATGATGTGTTTTCTGAAATACACAACATGTAACTCCCAGTCACATCATGTAACAGGCCTACAACTATCCTTTGATCTCTTTTTCCTCCATTTTCTTAAGTAAAAACTGAAAAGGAAAGATCCGTATCTTAAGGGAAGAACCAGGTTCTTACATCTTCCAAGTATTTTTTACCTCAAATAACTAATCCTTTTATGCCATGATATTTTTTCTTCTTCCTTGGATAGAAATCAAACATTTTATTCTCTAATAATGAGGTAGAGATTCCCCATCATGCACTTTACATGAATTATAACTACCCCCTCATTTTCCATAATGAAAAATATATTCATGGTAAATTTATTGAATTACCTAAAATTGTTTACTAACATTTAATATGTTTTGACTGATAGCTTCAACAACCAAGAAATATATACATCTCATGTCTTTCCCCCCAAATTTTTCTTTCCTAGATCCAACGATCTTTAATCCATCATCATTTCAATATATGACAACACCTTCATTATTGTACTTGATACCTATGATAGGATCTTTGATTCCCATCATGTAGAAAGTACATTAACTATCACGGATCCATGAACTATCATGATCTAATGCTTTTATGATAATCTCAGTAACTTATTCCTTCTAAAATATTCTCCTTTTGATCAGTGTCTTTGATGAAACACTCAGTTTTGATTAGTATGCTTGATCCTACTCCAAATATGATGGGCTAACTTAATCATGTAAAGATACAAATCAATTTTGAATTTTTATCCCACATGATGATTTTTTTAGTTTCTATATATTACTCCTTTAGTTTTTCATAAACACATTCCTCTACATTTTTTATGAGAAATACCCATCCATATGTTCAAATCCACCACACTATAAATAGTGACCATCAAAATCAAGCCTATAATATTTAACTATGCTTGAATAGATTTTTTTCTATTATACCCTCTGGTACCTTTTGACTATGGACTTTTTTTGAGAATGTATCATATTTGAAAAATAATAACACCTGATACAAGGTTCATTCTTGTGTGTATTTTCTACATCACCAATTTTATTTTGGGTTTTTTTGAGTATTCTGATTCTGAGTCATAACCAAATAAACATTTAATTTTAGTGAGGGTACTTATGTATTAGATTCAACGAGAATTTCCTTATGCTTTAGATCAATCCCTATACTAGATATATCATTCTATTGTGTTTTTTTATTAGTCTGAAAATCCTATTACTATCTATCTATAATTATAGACTTCTATTTTACATTTTATATAAATATTTCAATCTGATTGACCAATTTCATACCAAGATTAAAGGGTCTCTCTTAATATTCTATTTTTCATCACAAGATGAAAAATTCTTCATTAATCACTTAGATACATTTGGATTGATATTTTAATGTGTTAGTCAAAAAATTAATAACCATGATTTCCTAATAAATCTTAATTTTTTACTCAAAAATCTTCTCTAATATTTTTTGGTTTTTTGATTTTAGATTTTCAATATTTGTTCTCAACATAGAATTCTTCTTTTTCTGTTTATGTAGGTAGAGTATGGAATCACAATCCACTCCATTGTATTTCTTCATTTTTTTATATATGAACATCCATCTCTTAATGAGTAGCTTCCAAATATACTTTTATATCAACTCTCTCTTCTACTTTTTCTCTACAATTATTGCTATCTTATTTTTTTGGTGATTTTTCTACAATTTACATGAGAAAATATTATTTGAGGTCTTTGTATTCATCAATCTATTTTACTTATATCTCTTATAAAATAATTTCTTCTTATGAAATTAGGTCTTTCTTCTTGAATAATACTCCTAATTCATTTCACATTAGTTTAATATTTCTTTATGGAAACTTTATGATCCCTATCACCATATTAAAAATCCTTAGGGAACTTTTTCACAATATTCCCAGCCTATCCACATTATGTTTCCCTTTGAACATTACTTTTCCTATATCCATATTTTAGGAAAGAAACCTCTTCTTCTACATGATCATCCTCCATGGTGAGATTCTTTAAATATTTGAATTCCACTTCCTTATAATTCTTCTTTTACACAACCTTATTATTATCATTCATAATTTCATATGTGATGAGAATACAGTGAATATTATTAAAAATCAACTCCTTTGAATATTTATCCTCAAGAACATATACTTTTAGATTAATCTAGGGTGGAAATTTTATCAGGATGCACCTGACGATCTTCACATCATCGAGGGTTTCTCTAAGACCATTCATATCCTCCACAACAACACTCACACAATCAATGAACGTGTTAATAGATTCATTCAAGTTCATTCTCAAGCCCTTATACCTGTTCTATAGAACTTATAATTCAACTTATTATAATTTTGAATCATCTTTTTAAATATTAATTAGAATTTACCGCATAGAATGAGAGTATTTACATCACACAACCTTCAAGTAGATTGTGTTAGATAAATCTCCACAAAAGAATTAATACCTCTAGTTTCAGTATCTAGTTGTTTAAGATCTCCTTAAAATAAATATATAGCCTCTTTCCTGACCAAAATACCATTCATAAAATTATATAAAAATCTTTTCCTAAATATTGGAAGTAGTGTTGCATTCAATTCTTCAAATTTTGAAAGTAATTTCCATCATTAATTGGAATCCCATAGTTATTTACTACTACCATGGATTCAAATGAGGAAGATACACTGAATTTAACCTTTATATCTCATAACAAATATTATCCCCATTAGGTTAAATAAACCAAGAGTGTAAAGGGGGGATGAGGGTATAATAGATTAAAGTAATCCCCCCTTATTATATTGTTTCATCATTGAAAAAAACTATATTCTCTCGCTCTTCTAAAATAAATATATAACAAAATTAAATCATGCAAGATAAATAGTGATTTTTACTTGGTTTACCGAAACTAGGATAATCTAAGGAGCATGAAAAGGTAGTTTGCTATTATACCAGAATCACTAAATTACATTTCTATTTTACAATTTTCAGAGCAGACTCACTATCCCTCCCAATTTACAACCTTACACACTTGAGAACTTACTATTCTCTCAAATTAAGTAAACACACTACTCCTCTATAAGACTCTTTTAATGATTTGTATCAGCTATGAATTTTTTTATAGTGAAATATGTGTGACAATAACACCCCCTTTCATCAATTATATGAATTCCTATTTACCACATGAAATTTTATTCATGCATAATTCCTTCACAAACTATTCTTCTCTACTCACCATGTACTTCCTTCTTGACTACTATTCATCATGCACTAATCCTTCATCACGAACTTCACCTCATGAGAAGCTACATTACACACTTCTACTACAAATAATTACCTCATAGACAACTTCACATATATTCCTCATGAACTTATCCCTATATGGACTCCATTTATAACTCCTACACATACTGCTTTGTGAACCTTCTTTGTGCTTAATTCTTTGTGGACTACTCTGTGAACACCTCTGTAATTTATGTACAACTATACTCAATGAACTAATTTTTGACTTCTCAAAATATCTATTGATGATCTTCCACGCTTATTTTTTCTCTGTTAAATGAACTGATAAAAAGATCCTTATATAGATAAAGAATCATGATAAATATACTAATCATGAAATTACTTCTCATCCCTTTTCATAACCTCAATAATGAATGAGTTCACTTTTTCAACATCATGTAGATATTTTCACTTAATGATCCACATATATTTTCTATTACAAAGTGTAAATTTCCACCATATGCTCGCTAAAGACACTTCCACCTCATAACATTTTTTCCTAACACCTTTGGAAACCATTTTTTTGTGAAATTTCCCCATATTCCATATTTCACGTAACTCCTACATGATCTCACATACCTGTTCTGTGAAAATCCTTTTCCAATTTTCTACATAATTCCCAATTAATTCCAAGTACTTCTAGAATTGTTTTTTCAACCCATCTTGTCATAAAACACATCAAAACTTTTTCAATCAGCTTTATTAACGATCATAATATCCCAATATACTTGAAAAAATATATTTATGATTTTTCCCAACATTTATCAAATATAGACAATGTGGAAGAGATCCAAATATTAACTCTTAATGTTCGACTATCAATTCTTAACTATAATGTGTTATGAGAACCATACAATAATATTCCTTACATTATACTACTTATAATAATATCTTAAAATATAGACAAGGTAGTGGATATGATATCACTATATTTCAAGAAATGATATACTCATAAGGAATAAAATATGACTTTTCATTATGGATTTCATACCATACGACATCTTATATCATCCCATTTGATATAAGGTATGTTATATCACATATATAAGGTTTTTAGGGAATATATTCACCAATATTTCCTTGTGAAAGTGATGAGATACTTATCCATTGGAACTATGAGGGGTATCATTTTCCCTAACTCAAGTGGTGAGATCTGTATAGTCATTTTTATTTCCCCTTGATAAAAGTAATCAATGTATTAGTAAAGCTAAGTAATGAACTAGCCTTATAGGGGGGTGGACTTTAGTGGGATGGGTTCCCACTATATCATAGACCTTGTGATAGGGGTGATGGTATAGGAACCAAATGTGTGTCAAGGAAGGACGACCTTGATATATAAGTTATAGGTGTATAACATCATGGGTATGGGTAGCCTTGTGAAAGGAATGGGAATGAGTGAACTAATGCCTAGTGTGTTAAAATATTTACCATATATATGGTTACGTTATGTGATTTCAATAGATAGACTGATTATTATTTCACTATTTCTAGGACTATTATGATGTATAACACCCTTGACCATACATTTTTCCAACCTATGGTATGTGATGACCATGTATAAGTGGGACATACAACCCTTTGCACCTGTGAATTTAATCAGGTATGTACTACACCATGTGATGACCTTATACATGTGGGATGTACCACCCCCTATGATTTTATATTATATGAGGGATGTACTAAATTAAAATTTGATCTTTTAATAGTGGAATTCATCACCCTATGTAACTGTGTATACCTTGAGAAACATATTTCCCTATATGATGAAAATTTTCCAGGTGGACTGTGCCACCCCCTAAGATTGAGTATCTTTTAAGGGATGTTATTCCCTATATAATGAGAGTGTTATTACGTGATATATTCCCCCTCATTATTGGGATTGGATAATATGGATGTAATAATATAAAGAATTATGTGGTCTAGGTGGGACGTACTACCCCTATGACTGAGCATGTAGGTCAGACATGATTCCTCTTGAGATAAGAGTTATGTGAGTTGGAAATAATATTTCCTGAGATTATGGTTATGTGGTTTGGGTGTGATTCCTCCCAATACGATATTTATGTAGGTTATAAGTGATTCCTTTTTATATGGTTATAATATAGGTTGGATGTGATGCTTACTGGGATGGTTGTGATGTTCATTGAATGTGATTCCACCCAATACAATTATGATATAGGTTGGGTATGATACCTCACAAAAATATTGTGATCCATCTTGAAACTCATGATACAATTATGATACAAGTTGGATGTGATGACTCCTGATATTATTACGATCTAGGTTGGACATAATACCACTTGAGGTTGTTGTGAAACTGGTTAGATGTGATTCCACATGAGATGATGGTTATATGGGTTGGACATGATGTCTCCCAAGATTTTTGTGAAGCAGGTTGGACAAGATGACTCCAAATATAATTATTATATGAGTTGGACATGATATATCCTAATATTATTGTGATTCATGTTGGATATGATGCCTCTTGAGATAATGGTTATGTGGGTTTGATGTGATGCCTCTTGATATTATGGTTATGTTGGTTAGATGTGATGATTCCAAAGATGATTGAGTATTCTAGGTGGGATATAATTCCCCTTGAGTGTGGATATGCTTTATTGGTAAGATATACCACCAAAAAACAATTTATATGAGTTACCCATAGTAGAATATATCCTTTATGGAGGTAAAATAATAGATAGTCTATAAAATAAAAATATCCATAGTAGGTATGAGTTAGAAATATAGGTGGATTATTGAGTACCCAATAGTTTTACTATGTTATGCATATGAGTTGATATGGATTCCATTCCATTAAACACATTAATAAACACACACACACACACACAAACACCAGTTTTGCGCATGTGTAGAAATTATGGATATCATACAAGTTTAGGTGATAGAACCAATATATGTATGTGAGCTAGTGGATCTCTAAGGGTTTATATAGATAGATATGACACGATTCCAAGGAAAATATAAGTTCTCTATTTATTTTGATTCTTTTTGTTCTGGTACTATATCAGAATGATCTTTGGAGATCTTATGAGTTTCATGTATTCTCGACCTATTAGAGTTGGTTCCTAAGAAAAAAATGAATTTTTAATTTTGAATACCAGAATATTAATAAATAACTTATCATATAATGATTATTCTTATATGTAACATTAATGCGATATTTTCCTTAGATTATTTTCCACATCAAAGGGTTATAACAACTCCATGTTATAATGAGTACCTAGAGATTCCATGAAAGTATTCTTAATCATATGTCCTATAGTTCAGATAACATATGTTTGATGGTAAAAAGATGATTTTTAACTATCAAATTTTGGTGGATTATAATACATCAATACTTATTATCATGATGTCCACACTTAGTGATCCTAATAAAGGGCAGTCATGATGAAAAACCTACAAAATGAATGTGTATATTGGTCCTCATACTTAATATTATTTTTAATGTATATCATGAATCATGTGATTTTATGTATGGATGAAAAATTTGATGATATATGTTTGCGATGGGGTAGCATACCATGGGTGCATTATAAGTGTCATGACATTAATTGAATAAGTCTTGAAAATATTTTTACCTTCCATTTAAAAGGTAGAAGATATATCCTCCCCATTGATTAAAATTGAACTATCTAATTAAATCCATGTCTTTGGTAGTTCATCGACAAGTTCATTTTATAAATTCAAAGAAATAAAAATCAAGTGTGGGTGAGAGTACATATATGGATCCCCCATGATGAGATATTGATAGGAGAAGAGATTATATTTCACAACAATGTTCCTAGGAAGGTCACTGTTGTTGAAACATTAACTTATTTATCTATGGGTTCGATAAAGTGTTGCCAGATACTGATCTTGGACTTTAGGAAAGTTCACCTATTTACAGATAGAAAGAGTCCTAGTGGTTCACACACTAAGTGTATCCCAAATATCATTAAATTATATTAAATTTAATATTAAGAATAAATATTCTTCTCAAATTGTGGTAAATAATTATTCATGTAAATTTAATCACATAAATATTTAATTATGAGATATTCAAGTTTAAAACATGTGAGATGAATTTTATACCTAATTTATTATTCAATAGGTAATATATAAATATTTATATATTAACTGGTTTAGTGAATAGATTACTATAAATATTGTTTTAACATACATGAATATTAAAAAAATATTTATTTGTGAGTTTAGTGGATATAATATTTATTTATTTTTCTAATTAATAACATTTATTCAAATAAATATTTTATTATTTAGGGTTTGATAAATTCCATGGGAGGATTAATATTTTGATTTAATGTCCCGATGAAAATGATATACTTTATATTGTTCACATTATAATTTATAATGTTTAACACTAAGTATATAAAGGAAAATATATCACATTTCTAATATAGTGGGACTTGTTGTGAACAATATAAAGCTCTTTAAAATTATCTCAAGACCTTGAAAGAATAATCCTACCATCCTCCCTCTTAATAACAATGAGTTAACCAGAGAACATCTTATTACGATCAATAACAAATGATGTGACGCAATTTTTTCTACTATGATACCACTTATAGATTTTATAGAATCATCCATAGATTTTTGGAGAACATGTGGATACACCTAAAATAATACTCACTTAGATTATCTACTGTAATGAGAATTTATCAAGAGTGGATACAAAAAATGATCAAGGGGATTATGATGTTTGAGGTAATTATTATTTTAAATTAATTATAAATTAAATGCGAAAGATCCTCTATAGGTGATTTTGGGATTATGTTAGTCAAGTTCTTTAGATGTATCTGCTGAACTAATGAGAAACCAAAGTTCATCATTAACAAAATTCTTTTATTATGTCTCAAGAGTTGTCACATTATAATTTATAACTATTTAAAATACAAACTATCAATTTCATGAATTGGTTTGTGATTTCTTAATTTATATAATTTTTTTCTTAATCTAAATGTTGAGATAACATGTTCATCCAATTTCACATGGATAAAAATGGGTAAAAAATATATGAAGAACACTCAAAATACCATCCATAGATTCCAATGTTGTTGTATACATGACATAAATACAAAATGTATAATGGCAAATTACATTCCATGTACCCATGTTCAACTCACACAATGAGTGACCAACACAAATCTCAGCTCACTTTGTGATTTAGTATACAGTGTCATTACACATAGTGTATTGATTTCTAGCATGACATATGATTTGACCAGGATTTCATGATTTGTAGATGGTGTAAATGTAATGTAACCCCATATGATTTTGATCCCATGTAAATCATGACAAGATGTGTGTTCATTACATGATTTCAATACATGTTGTGTATTGACTAACAACCAAAAGATGTGGTTAGATGTAGACTAAATGGTGTGTAGCTAGCTTGTACAAACCGTGTAACATGTGTTAAACAACTCAAGGTGCATACCAAGTAATGTTTTTTTTTCTTGGGTTAAAAATTAGGATAATTAATGTGAGATAAAAACTGAACATCATGTAGCTGGATATACATGTTGTGTGACATTTTTTATCCACATCAGGTATATACTGGGTGTTTTTCATAGTTTCTTATGGGTATATAAAAGCTTAATAATTAATACCACATAAATTATGAAACCATAGGGCTTTTAAAGGTCATCGTACACATATTTTACTTCACATGAATTGATAATAGTAAATACCATTTAAATTTACGACACACTGTATGTTCATATACACTACAAAGACTACAATGATTAACCCATAGAACTATATTCCATGTATATCATGTCATTTCATATAGGCAGACATGTCATGTGAGTACATAGTACACAACAAGGATTGTAAATATCATGTGTTACATGAAATGTTGAGTGGAAATACACAAATTATAAGTATTGAATTTTATAAATGGATTTGATATAACATAGAAGGTACACGCTGTATGACCTCTTAAAGACACATTGTGTACTGTATTATTTTAAAAATAAAAATAAAAATTCTAAATTTATTTAAAATAGTATATGATGAGAATTTTATTATATCTCAAGGATTGTTTGGATAGAATATTATTCTAATTAATTAATTAAGAAATTAATTTATTGATTCTAGTAAGTTTATCATAAATAGAATAACTTTAAATAAATTATAGTAATAATGAATGCATGTCTCATTGCATTTTGTGATTGATCATGAGCTTGACCGACCTGTGTATGTGTTGTATTTATTCATTTAGTTCAAGTATTTATTTCTTAGTTTTATATTATAATATTATTAAAATAAATATTATGATCTATCCATCATCCCTCCCTCATTTATTATGTATGCACATCCATGGTTTATTTTATATAACCCCAAACCCCTGGTACCCCTCATCTGTGAATGAGTAAAAATTTATAAATAATGGATCAACTAATGAGAGGAGATGGTTCATGAATTTATCCAAGGTGAATTCAACATAGGAGTTATATATAAGAATGGAGAAATGTTATAACTCAATCCAAGAATGGGATTAATGAGTTCCCCTAGGTCCATGGTCAGTTTATCACCAATCAATAAATCAAGCAGTAGATAAAAGATCATGATCATATCACATATTTTTTTCATTGAATGATTATTTACTTATTTATGAGATGAATGGTTTATTTATATGATTAAACACAATCATATAAGATAAAAAAAATAATTCTAACGATAAAATAAAATAAAATACATAAATTATTTTATCATACATAATTAATTAATTATGTAAATTACTTATAATATTAATAATCATTTAAATAATTAAATAAATAATATTTGAAAATAAGTTAAATAAAACCCCTCAATAAAAATATTATTTCAAAAAATTATATCCATTAATTTAGTTAGAATTCAACAATAGTTCAAAGTACTTGTTTGATACTCATCTAAGAGATTTAAATTTTCAAGGAGTTATAATGAAAGTCTTCGGTCAACTAAACCAAGTTAGCATCAAGGGATTATTTTATTAATAGTAATTTCGATAAATTGGAGGTATGTGATAAAGAAATATGATTTTTGGATTTTAGAATATGTGATTCCACTCAACAGGTCAAGGAATTAAGACTTAATGCAATTGGAAAGAAAACCCTACCTAAATACCTTCAAATAATTTAATAAGGCCTCTATCTAGGTTATTTGAAGGTAAATGTGGATCCTTAGTAGTACAATATTTGAGTAACTAGATTTTCCAAATCCAATAGTGAGGGTATTTTGGATTTGATAAAATAGTGGGTGACTAATTAAATTAAATAATTACATCATAATCAGTAATCAAGATAACATACTAAATATTAATTTTATTTTTTGTATAAATGGAAATCCATTTGACCAATTCATTACCACCATGACCTATCTTGGAGAAATATAATATCATAAATAATGAAAATTTCTAGGAATGGTATATGAAATTATGTATTTTACTATGTAAAGAGTGGAAGTTTTAGGTATTATAGTCCTAGATTCCTACCATTCCCTATCAAGAGTCTAATAAGGAGGAGAAAAACATCTTCTGGGAACACATAGATATTTTATTGGATGTTCAGTGCCTTATGTTATCATCCATGACAAGTGAGATCTAGAATCATTATAAATCCATGGATGCATACTCTATGTTATCTCATATTTGTGATCTTTATTTGGAGAAATCAAGACACAAGAGGTATGAAATTTCCAAGGAAATATTTAAATTCAAGAAAATAGAAGGAGTTATAACTAAACCTCTTTTAGTTAAGGTGATTGGATACATTGAGTGTTTTTAAATTATGGGATTCAATCTTCCCAAGTAATTGTTTACAGATCTCATTATCACCTCACTTACTTTAAGCTTATAAATTTTAATTTTTAATTTGAACATGAAAAATAGAGAGAATACACTCTTGGATCTTTTTAATTTGATTCACCAAGAAAATAAATACATGGATAATTGAAAAACATATGTCCTTATGGTGAAAAAGAGGAAATGAAATGTAAAGTCTAAGGAAATTTCTAGGTATAAGGAACATTCAACCCACTCTTCCAATATGATAAAGATCTAGAGAGAGGATAAAGAGAAGAATTCAATATGTTTTTTTATGTCAAAAAAGGCCGCTAGAAGAATAATTATGCCTTAATAGAGAATCAAAGAGAATATTCAGGTCTATTCATTATCAAGTAAAATCTATCCATTTTTATAAATTGGGTATTATATATAAATTTTGGTTCTCACATTTATATCTAAATACATGATCTAAGTAGATACTGAAATATTTCTAAAGATGAGGTAGATGTTCAATATTCCAACGAAGAAACACTAGTTGTCATGGCTATAGGATATTACCATCTCACATTTTTGATTGAATGATTCTAGTTTTAAATAATTTTTATTATGTTTCTATTTTATCCAATAACATAATTTATGTTTCCAATTTATACATAGATGTATTTGTTTTCAATTTAAAAAATAAAAGGTTCTACTTTAATTAATATAGAATATGTTATAGGATATAAAATTTGAATAACATTCTTTATATATTGTAATATGAAAATTAAGATCCAAAAATAGATAAAAAATATAGTTTACATGAATCACAGTACTTGAAATCTTTGTGATAATAACAATTTTATGTCTTTGATATATGATGGGAAACCATTAATATATCATATACAATGGATTTTACAAACCATTAGTAAAATCATTGCAAGAACATAGTTATAAAAATGGTTTCTTAGAACCATTGGTATAGATCTTTTGGTATAGAGCATCTATAAAAATGGTTCTATGATCCATTTTTATAGCCCCTTCTAAGTAGCAACATCCATTTAGCATACACCCCATAAAAAAAACTAAAAACAAAATAAATATACAACCTATCTCAATACACATTAAAAAAATGACACATATTATATATTTTACATTCGGCTTGTTAATAACACTAAAACAAAATGATAACAAATATATATAATCAGTTTTAATCATAATATAGATTCCACATGGTTGGAATTTCCATAATTAAGAATTTAGATCTGGATTGGATCAATATCTCACTCAAAAAATTAATCATCCTGATCAAAAATACAATCTTGGTCATCACTATCATCACCCCCATCACAAATATCATCACAAGAATCATCGTCTTAAAAAAATTCATCACCCTGACCACCACTAGGACTATCATTGTTATCGCTTGAGGTATCATTTAAGAAGAATATCATAGACATGCATGTATCAAATGATGTAATAATATTTTGTGGATGTGATGGAAATAAAGTTTTCATAGATTTCATGAATTTCTCAGTGACCTTTTGACTTGTTTCATGCTCCTACATGAATAATTTTTTATCCTCCACTACTTCTACATGAGACTCTTGCTACTCAGTGCTACAAATGGTTCTTGAATTACTTAAAGTGGGACAATAACTAGTAGGAATTATACACTTCTTGAGAAGACAATGAACTCTCTCATGGTGATCATAACCTAATACATATCATAAATGATCATTTAGCCAAAATTAGACACCTTATTTATCATCAAGGGACTCTAAATAACACAATTGGGAATATACATGAGATATTTAGTTATGTAATAGATATTAAAATTTTAAATTAGTAGAATAATACTTATAATTTTTTCTTGTCTCTTTATTAATAACACTCCCATATTTCTTCTTTCTGCTTGAGAAAAATATATTTTTCTAGGTACACACCCTTTTATATTAAAAATTGCATGCTGAAAATTAAAATGGATGTAAGAAAAGAATGTTAAATAATATAGTATTTTAAAAAAAAAACTTAATCAAATTCAACTATAACTTCATCTTAAAATTCTTTATTTTTTTCAACTTAACTCCTAAAAAACCTAATTAATATAAGTTATGTATGAAAAATACATGGTTTCTATAACATTACTATATAATCATTCATCCAATAGTGTGAACATACTTCATAAAACCTTTTTTTCTTTGTGAATAATCCTAAAAAATAAAATTCAATAATACAAAAAGATTATTAATTAAAATCATAATCATTTTCAATAAAAAACTTTTAAATATTAATAATAACTTAAGCATATCACTATTTTAATAGGAAATAATCTCTAAATACTATGTAACTAGAGAATCATTAAGGGCTGGTTTACACTCTAATTGTATACCAAGTCCACAAGTCAAAACAATATATAACTCATGCTTATATTCTCTCCACAGTTTATAATTCCATCAAATGTGCATCCCACATAGCTTGATTGTTAGGAAAGTTAAAGTGAATATTTAAGAAAAATAATAATTTATATAAATAAAATAATAATATGCATATTAATTTAAAAAAATTTCTTACCCATATCTTGACCCATGAATTATCCTTTATTTAATCCTCAACGTGTCTCTATGAGATTGGTTGCATGGAAATTATATCACTATATTTTTACAACCTCCTTATAAAACCTCTATACTATCTACCATGTTTAACAATGAATTGGTTATAATCAATGTAATCTACAATAATTTGTGTATGGAGGTTCCATAAACAATGTATATGAGTATAACCATGCTATCTATTAGAAGATCCATCTAAAAAAGAAAATGAAAAAAATAAAATTAATACACATCACAACTAAAATAAAACTAGTTTAACAAAATTTAATGCACCTGTAAATATATACTTGATCCTGGATGATCACTAGGCTATGATTTATCCATAAGCCATGATGAATTAGTATCCTATAAAGGATGGGTGTAACACCTAGATGTTTTTATGAAATATTTTCTTTAAATAATTTTTATTCTTCAGTATCTTTCTTTACACGCAATAGTGAGTTTAAAATAACCATGAGATGCCCTTATTATAAAATTACCATTATAGCCTATCCGTTAGGTTAGTGGGAATAATTATAACTAATGAAAATGCATTGTGAATTCATTAGCTATCAATTATTTATGAAAAATATAAATCAATTACATATTTGTATTTTTGAGTGAATTAATTTTGGTAATGAAATTAATGTTATATATATGTGTTATATACTTAATAAAATATTTTTTATATTCATCGAATGTATATTTTAGTCATAGGGTATGAATAAAAAACTATTTGATGTATAAAAAACTATTTTTTTAGAAAAGTTTAATTTAAACCTTTGAATGGAGAATCAATTTTAAATTAATATTTTGAAACATTAATATTTTTTATATGACAACATGAACCTGATATTTTTTAGTGGAATATAAAAATTTACTTTGAATGAATTTCTGATATTTTTCGGATAACTTTCACTTTTTGATGAATAGTAAAAATTTGCTAAATTTTAATTGAAAATAACTTTTTTCATTGAAATAATTTATATAGTTAAATTATATTATTTAATGGTTTAAAAGTACAAATAGAATATATTTTTATCATTTAATATAATTTAGGTCATTGGAATTAATTTTACATTAAATTCATATGTAAAAACATTTGAATCTTTTTTAATATTTTAACTTTTAAAACCCATTTTCTCATTTCAATAGCAGGATTAATTTTAAATTAATTATTGAAACTTCTATTTTTTGAATCTTTAAAAATAGATTACATATTTGGTATCAGTAGGTACAAATTATTTTAATAGGATACTTTTATTTTTTGTCATTTTGAATAGTAACGTTGGTAAATATTTTTATTACACTGGTTAAAGGTAAATCGGGTAATTAAAAATAAAAATAATATTATAAAATTACTTTAACACCTGTAAAAATACTATTGGATGGCTAAATTATTCCCTTATCTTATATTTTTCAAAACTGTAATAACTTAATGGCCACTTACCTATGAATATGACAAGAATATAATAAAAACTAATGAATGTGACAAAATGTCACAATCTCATTTAACATAAGTATATTAAATTTAATATATGGATAAATAGGAGATAATATCAACTATATATAGTATCTAGAAATATTAAATAATTTAATACATCATAGAAATTTATATATAATTTTTATAGATTAAATAATTACCATTAATGATGACACAATAGTGATGTAGAAATTATTTTATTAATAGAAATATAAAAAAATGGTTTTAGAAATATCAAAATAAATATAATATGAACTAATTAATGTGTTACACTAATTTTATATGTGACTATGACATTTTAGATGTGTATTAAATATTTTTTTTCGAATTTATCTTCTATGGGGATTTTATTTAAAGTCAAATAAATGAATAGTGTTAAAATTGACCCTATTGTTATTTTCTAAAAATAACATTTTATTAAATTATTTAAAAATAATAAAATTTTTAAAAAATAAAAATTGATACTTATAAGGTATAAAATTTCATAAAATATCCATTTTTTTCAATTAAAACTATATAAATAAATATTTATAACCATTAAATATTTAGAATTTTATTACCATAATTAAAATTAAATAGAAAAACTAAGTGTCAATTAAAAATATTTGGTTTAAATTGACAAAATAACTTGTAAAAAATATATTGGTAGATAATATTACAACTCTCTCTCATATCATCTTTGAAATTTTGACATTTTGGAGATTTTTGGGTAGGGTTTGATTTTATTATAAATTATTATTTATGGAGTTTCCAAAAGTGCCCCTCGCCTCAATTATAAAAGGGAACCTCCTCCCTCACCTCTTTACTTATTTGTGAGTCTTCAAGATCTTCCATATCCTACCATTTTTCCTTCTTAACTTCCATATTTTTATTCTAGAGGTTTTTTTCATCTTCAAAGACCAACTCTAGTGCTCTAAGAAGAGATTTAGAGGAATCACATCAAGGAAGAGGTAATCTCTTCTGCCGATTCATTCAAACTTCTTTCTTATTGTAATTAATATTTATTAGTTGTTTTATTATAAAGTAATAAAATAAGTATCAATCTTATAATGATATGTTATTATAAATAGGAAATGACCATATTTCACCTTCTATCCATTCTATAAAAAACAAAATCACCGCGTGTGCGTACGTACGTCTTACCATCTCCATGCCTTGGTGTAATATATTTTCATCACCACCTTAATTGGTTGAGTATAATGGTTGAAATAATAAATATATATGATTATTATAACTTTTAATAATTATAAAATATCATACACCATCCACTTCAATACCATTAAACAATTTCAAGAATGATATCATCGCTCGTGTGTACGTACGACCTACCGTCTTCATGATGCGATACGATTCATTCTACCTGATCTTCATTAAACCATGATTATATAAATTAATTTAATTAATAAATATGATATATATTATACTAATATCATTCAATCAATTGTTTAACTATAACCTAAGATGTTTAACATGAACTTATCCGACAAATCTTGCATAAGAACATAAAGTAGTTAATATCCAAATAAATAGTGACAATGAAATGTTACTAACAAACGAATGATAATATAATCATATATGATATAATAAAAATGATTATTATTCTATAATAAGTCAAAAAAATTATTTAAATCATTATACAGGAGGTTCAGATACATACGAAGGATATTGGATCTAAGGCAAGGGATAGCTTTACAATCTCATTTTTATCTGAGATTGTTTATACATATGTATTTACTGGGTTATATTTATCATCCAAATAAATGTTTCTTAATTATTTAATATTATTTCTATTCTTATAGAAATTTTTAAAGTTAATTTTACCCATTGTTTAATTTTTATTAAATGGTATGAAAGGAATATTTTGTTGTTAATCGATTTGAGGTACTTTTTGACTTTTCCTTGAAAAGTATGAGGAGAATGTTTTTTAAATAATATGGCATGAATGGATTTTTACTATTTCATGACACATTATTTCCATGAATATTACTCTACATGATTTCAAGATTATTTTCAACTAAATTATTTCATTTTAAAATTGCACGGCATTTTAAGAAACGAAAGCATTTTTGAATAAGAAAAGATATTTTTCTCAAGAATTAAGTTCAAGTATTTTATCATAATTATTTTCCATCTAAGATGAAGTTCTTTAAATAGGATTATATTTCTATACCTATTATTACTATTAATTTATTGTGTTAATTATGGAATGCTATTTTATATAGATTTATGTTATGATATAATGATGTTTAAGAAACCCATTTTATTTCTTGGGTTATGCTATTATGAATGCTTTATTTTTTTGTTTCACATGTAAGAATGATTTAATTACGAGATGAGAGGGACCTATATCTCCCTACAATGAATTGGGTAAAGATTTATATCTCATGATATAGACATGACTGGAATGACAAGTAAATCTGGTTCAGTAATATAGGGATGGAATGAGGAGTGAACTCGATTCAGTAATAGATTTTGTCCACTATGATTGTCTTAGCAATGAGACTTGACTAATATGAAATGATTTTCTATGATTATGTGTGTATGACACAAATTTTTATATCTTATGTTATGAATATTTGGATTACATTTCAGTTTTATGATTTATCCCATGACATGATATTGTGATATTTTATATGTCGGATAAGATTTTTCAAATGTTATGTTCTTATGATTATGATATGATTGATATTTCACTTGTTTAACCTTACTGAGCATTTCAGATCACACATTTCATATTTTTATTCTCCCTAGGTCATGAATAAGGGTATTAAGTAAGATATGTCAAAAAGGAGTCTCATTTTGAAGAAATAAGTAGGAGACAATGTAGATGTTTTATGAACTAGTTGTTTATGTTTCCCAGTTTTAAAGACACTAAACCTATACGGTATTGGTGTGGTTTTTGTTATGTTATGTAATAAATGTTTTTCAATGTTAAAGTAATATCTATATGCAATGTTTGGTCCATTATAATTGGTATCATAGAAAAGGTATAGTTAACATTTGGAAACTAGGATGAGAGAACCTTAGTAAGAACCCTAAGGATATGTCTAAGTATAGGTTACAATCCTATCCTAGTGTTTTAGTGATATTCATGAATAACCTAGGATAAAACCTAAAGTGTCCTAAATTGAAATTTTATTCTCTAATTATGTGGGTTTCCCATTATTATTAGTGTTTCTCACACTATTCATCTTGGTCATAGTCAATGGTTGGAACCCGAAGGAAACATGTTAATGATGAATGCAATGAGAAATGAAATGATTGTCCCCCTGACACTACAAAAAAATGGGCACATTAGAGGGGGTTATTTTTTACATTAGAAGGGGTTATAACCCCTTCAAAATACATTAGCAACAATTGTGAGAAACCGCCGCTAATGTGGCCACCTACTTCCTTTAGTGGTGGTTTTGAGCAAGTGCTGCTAAAGGCATGAGGACTTTAACGACGATTACATTAGAAGGGGTTTAAACCCCCTCTAATGTTGTCATAGTAGCACCAGTCTTCCTATAACTGCCACTAAATAGAAGGCTTTTGGGGCGGTCCAAACCACCCCTAATAAGGGTTTACTTTAGGGGCGGTTGTAAAAACCACCCCTAAAGCTTCCCAATTTTTTTATTTTCCCAGAGACCCCCAAAACACCTCCTGGTTCTTGCCCTAAGCCCCCCACCCGTTCCCAACCCATCCCCGATTCATTAGCTTCCCTCCCCTTCCCAGCCCCGTCTCGCCTGTTCCCTCCGGTTCCCGCCCGTTCCCATCCTCGTCCCACCTGTTCCCTCCGATTGCCACCTCCAATTCCTCCTTCCCACCCGGATACCCCCAGCCTCCGCCCACCCTTCTTGGTCCCGCTACCTCTCTATAATTTCCACACCCACATAGTAAAATGAAATTGCCGAGAATCGAACCTGCACTGCTTCAAAGAATAGCCGCTGGGAATCGCAAAACTAACCACTAAGGCAATTGTATTTATAATATATATTACACATTATTTTATTTATATATGTTTAACTGTTTCTTATAATAAATATTATTAGCACAATAAATATACGTACATTTAAATAACAATAATAATATATATTATTTATAATTTTTATATATATATATTCAATTATATATATTGAATTATATATATATTCTATATTATATATTTTCATATCACCTAAATATATTACACAAGTATAAATATATATACTATACTTATATATATGTGTGTGTGTGTTATAACAATAACAATATTAATTATTATTATTCTTATTACATCTATTTTTTAATCTATAAAAATTATATGTTGGTTTTATAAATACTATACATTTATTTTGTGATTTATATAAAATATATATTATATTAAATACATTTTATTATATATTTATATAAATTTTTTATATACTTAAATATATATTTATATTATATATATATATATTGAAGGAATATATATATATATATATATATAAGTATTTACCTAATAAATTTATATAAGGTATTTAAAAATATATTTATATAATGTATTTCAATAAATATATTTATTATTATTTATATTAATAAATATATTTATTTGCGTATACTGTATAATATTATATAAAATTAATATATTATTATTATATGAAATAAAATTTATACAAATATTAATATTAAATGTAATTAATATTATATTATATATAATTAATATTATATTATATAAAATTAATATTATATTATATTTAATTAATATTATATTATATTTAATTAATATTATACTATATATAATTAATATTCATATTATATATAATCAATATTATATGAAATAAAATTTAAAGAAAAATATACTTAATATTATATGAAAAACAATTTTATATTATATACAATTAATATTATATGAAATACAATTTATAAAAATATTTATATAATGTATTTCAATACATATATTTATTATTATGTAAATTGGTATATATTGTAACACCCCAAGCTTCCACTGTACGTTTCTCTTCGAATAATGCAATAGCGTGTGTTGTACGCAACCTCGAGCTCTAACACACACCACAACTAATTAAACTAGCCGTTGTGAATAGTAATACCTACTTTTTGAAATTTTATAAATTTTATTTATCAAAATGGACTTCATTTTTGGATTCGGAATATTGAAATTAGCCTATGTTGAATTTTTGGTATTTTTCTGAGAACTTCTAAATTTTTATGAATAGTTAAAAATACTTAAAACAACTTTTTTAATCAAAATAATTTATATTGATAAATTATAATATTTAGTGGTTTTAAAGTATAATTAGAATATATTTTTAGCATTTTATCCAATGGTGGTCATTAGAATTAATTTAACATTGAAATTGGACATAAACAATTGCCAAACTTTTGATATAAATTGTTTCTTAAAAACACGCTATTTGTTGTAACAGTGGGAATTAATTATAAAATTAATTAATTCAACTTATATGTTTGGAATTTTTTAAAATAGACATCATTTTTGAATTCGGAATATCAATTATAGCTTAGGGTGAAATTTTGGCCTTATTCTGAAAAACTTCAATTTTCGATGAATAGTGAAACCACTAAGTGGTTGTTAAAAACTGATTTTTCGTTAAAATGAAATATTACCACTTCTGTGATTTGATTTTCAAAAATCCGACATACATGGTTGTCATTATGAAGTAAAATGTGGTTCAATGAGATTAAAATAATTTTTTGGTGAATAGTATCTTTTAAGTTCTTAATCGCGATTAGAGGTAATTAATGTAGTTTAAGGTACAAATGATGTTTTAATAATATGAGATGAGCATGACACTTGTCCTACTCCTATTGGATGAGTCATGGGCGACCAAGACAACCCATGGGTCAACTTGGGGACCCCATGGAGCCACTTTAGTTGGAAAATGACATTAATATATATTTATTTAATGTTAAAATTAAATTGACACAAACATGAGTTATTTTACTAAAACAGTTTTTAAGTGGGGTTACACAAGTCCAAATTTTGACTATAAATATTAATTAGAAATCTAAAAAGATTTCCTACATCATAGTACTTTTTTTATAATTTTTAGACATTAAATAAATTAAATTATTTATGACATCATTATGATGCAGCGATGACCTCATTATTTAGCGATTTAAATAAAATGAGAAGATAATGCAAAATCCAAGGCTTACACTTGTCCAAAGCCTATTGGATGAGGAGATTTAGAAACCTTATCACCTTATCCTCGAATTATATAAGTGTGGGACCTTTAGAATCCGAAAAGCATTGTGAAATAATGTAACATTTCAATCTTTCCAAAAGTGCCCCTCCTCTCCTCTTATAAAAGGCCCCCACCTCTACCACCTTATTCACACTTCCAAGCCTTTTGGTTCGGCCAAACCCTGCCCAAATACTCTCCCAACTTCTCTCCCTTCATCCTAGAATCTTTACTTTAGTCAGAAAGACATCCTAAGGAGTCCTTTTGATCAAATCAAAAGGAAGAACCCGAAGAAGAGGTAACATTTTCATCACCCTCTTTCAAGTTTCTTTCTTCTTCCACTCCCTCTTTGTTTATTATTTCAATTCTAAAATTATAACTCCAGTATCTTCTTTATACTGTGATGTTATTATAAATATTGAACAACCATATTCAGTATTCTACCCATCATTTGAATGACATGTCACCATACGTGCGTACGTACGGCTTACCGTCTCCACGTCGTGGTGTAATTGTTATTCAATATATTATTATTTAGATGGGTATAATAATGATATGTAATTCATGTAAATAATAAATATAACATGATAATTATTCTGTATATATGATATACTATCCAATTATATATTATTTTAATATCAAAATAATGATATTGTCGCTCGTGCGTACGTACGGACTACCGTCTCCACGAACGCGATGAGATTCATTCTCCGTCGTATCCATTCAAGTATAATTATCATTTGATGATTTAAAAATAATGTTTAAGGACATGATATCATTCTGGATATGAATAAGATACAACCTATCCATGAAAAACACGACTTACGTAACAAAACATATAAAAGAAAATGAGTAAGTTAACACCCGAAACAACATAAATCTAAGATATTGTTAACAAAGCAGTGTTAAAAGATCATATAAGATATCATATGAATGTATATGATTCTTGTATAATTTAATAACAATTATTTCACCATTATACCGGAGGTTAACCTACCCCAACCAAGGAAAAGTACAAGGTAAGGGTTTACTTCATAACCTCTTCATTATCCAAGGTTGTTTATACATAATTATCTACTGGGACCTCGTTATAATCCACATCCATGTTTCTTAAAAATGTCTTTCAAAACATTTTTACTATTAAATGGAAAATGGGTTAAAGTCATTTATACCCTTATAAGTTTTTGAAAGGAATCTTACCGTCGTTTTCCAAACAATGTACTTTTTGACCTTTTTGACAAATTTAAGGTAAGAATGTTTTTTTACTTATACGGCGGGTGCGGCTATTTTCCGCCATTATAACTTCGTCGAAGCTTCCCTAACAAGCTTATAAGAATATTTTCAAAGTAAATGTATTATTTTATAATTATGGTACTTTTAAATGATTTCAAAAAGGAGAGATATTTCTCTCAAATAGCTTTGATTTCATCCATGTCAACATCCTTTGATGGGTTTTAAGTTTAATTGAAATTGATTTATGATACAAAACTTCCATTGAACATTTTGTGAAATATTTGACTGTGGATGTGTTATTTTATACCATCCATAGTTTATGGAGAAATTGTTGACATTTCGTATGCTAGTTTTAATACGAATATTTATGTTATGTTTAAACCTATTCATATGAGGAATGTATTGGACTTAATATGTGACGGGTGGAGCCCGCTATAGCTCCTCGATGCATCGGTAGGTCTCATGAGACAACTAGAAGTTGAATTGGCCGAGGCCATTTCCCAATTTGATTTATGGTTTTGGCCGAGGCCTTAATCATTTTAGACGTCTTGGCCGAGGCCTTGACAAAATGTTTCAGAATGTCTGGCATTATACATTCCCTCATTATGAAAGTGGTTATTGATATTTCTTGTGATTATTCGTCTAGTAGAATATCCATGTGAGTAAGTAATGGCATTATTTTATTTTACTTTTGCCATATTATGCTGAAGTTCAAGTTCAATAAGGCTTTTATTTTAGTTATACATTGCCTTAAATGCTTATGTTTTCTTATAAAAGATTCCGCAATATTGTTATCCTTACTGAGCATCTGAGCTCACCCCTTTCAATGTTTAAATATTTTCCAGGATGTGAAGAAGTGTATTATGACTGACTTGCAAGGATAGTCAGTGAAGATATGAGTGTGGACTATGAAGACCATGTTATTGTAGTTTGTTTAATTTTTGATGTAATGAAAGACTTGTGAATGTATCTAGTGTTTCCAAGGCTACTAAACTAATCGGTCTTTCGAGACTTGATCTTTTGTGATCATGCCAATGTTATGAAGTAATGCACCGACTCTGGGTAGCTGGGGTCGGGGCGTTACAGTTGGTATCAAAGGAAGGTTAGTACTAACCTTGGAAGCTAGATTTAGATAAACTCTGATTAGAGCACATATCCCGAAGATATACTTTGAGGATTAGTATAGAAGAACTTCCTAGAATTTTGGTATTGTAGAGATGTTGTGAGTTTTCCGATCAATACATCCCTGTCTGGATACGAGCAGGTAGAGGCGGCTCTGGCACAGATGTACCTAGGGGTAAAACCCGAAAACACCGCTTTGAGCTAGACTCGAACGGGAACTGGTGCACGAAAACGGGCCTTGCTGCACTCTTGGTTACGACACTCCCGGGGGATATTCTTTGGATAATTCCCATTTTCTTTACAAACCACTATGAAGGGTTACGAGTATATACTTCCTCAAAGAAAACATTTTTATAATTATGGATTATATCCATAATTAGTTCAATTTATGTTAAGTGTTTTACAAGTATGGAATTATGTATTTTTATTCATGAACTAATCTAGTTTATGCCATTATTTAGAAATGGTGCCTAGTGGAAGGAATGGAAACCGTATCAATGCACACACTCCGTGTAGGGATTTCCCTCCTGCACAGGATAATTATGGTGGAGCTAGTGATACAACTGGTGCTGATCAGCTTCTCACCATACTGTGACAACTCACGCAGGTTATGAATAACAACCTTAATCGTATGGAGCACCCTGATCCGCAACATGGAGGATCAATGCTAGACCGTTTCATGAGGCAACAACCGCCAACCTTCAATGGGAGTACAAATCCTATAGTAGCTGAGCAATGGATAAATTCCTTAGAGAAAATATTCCATGCCTTGGGGAGTAGTGAAAGGGAGAATGTTGTCATGGCAGTTTACCGCCTCACTGGAGATGCCGATCAATGGTGGTCACTAATTCAAAACACAAAGGAAGATGATGAATTAACAAACATGGAATGGCAGGAGTTCAAAGATCTGTTCTTAGAAAAATACTTTCCTCGAGACCATCGAGCAGATATGGAAAGGCAATTTCTGAGTCTGAGGCAGAAGGAGGATTAGAATGTCGCAAAGTATGAGGCTAACTTTACAAGGTTAGCAAGGTATGCTGCATATTACATACGTAACCCAAGAAGTAAGACTGATCGTTTCTTTGATGGGTTGAAACCATTTCTCCGTCGATCTTTAGTATCACAAACCTTCTCTTCATACGAAGGTATTGTCTCGTGCGCTATCAAGACGGAAAAGGAATTCTCTAAGTCTTATGACTTTAAATCAAAGCAAGATAAGAAGAGATCCGCTGAAAACTCTGGGAAAGGAAATAAGGAAACAGGGAAGAAGGGTAGAAATGAATTTCCACCCTGTGATAATTGTGGTAGGAAGCACCCTGGTGCCTGTCTAAAAGGAAAAGGAGTATGTTACAAGTGTGGTGAAAAAGGCCACCAAGCTCATGAATGAAAGGGAAAGAAAGCGACTGTCAACGTGGAATGTTATAATTGTAGAGAGAAGGGAAATTATGCAAATGAATGTCCTAAGCGTCAGGGGAACTTACCTCAGAAGAGGCCAAGGGATCAAGGCCAGGCTTATGCTATCACTACTGCTGAGGTGGAAGCTCCGAAAGACATGGTGGCAGGTAATTTAATGGTTTCCTCAAGTTTAGCAAATGCATTATTTGATTCTGGATCATCGCATTGTTTCATATCTTCCCAGTTTGCTAAGAAAATTAGATATTTCCAATTTGATTTAACAAGGGAGTTGTCAGTCAAAACCCCTAAGGGAAGTATTGTTGCAACAAAGTTTTGTCGATTAGTTCCCATTAGAGCACCTAAATGTTCTTTACCTGCTGATCTCATCGTCATACCCATGATTGAATTTGATATAATCCTCGGTATGGATTGACTTTCGGACCATGATGCAAAAATTTATTGTAAGAGGAAAGAGGTTACGATTCTTGATGATGATGATAAGGAACACCTTATCTTTAGAGCATAATCATCGCCACATAATTCTTATCTAGATCCACCCCCAGTAGCTCAACTAAATTCAATTATTGGGGACGAAGAGAAGGAAATTACTGAGGATGAGGAAAGGAATATTCAAATAGAGGATGTACCTATTGTGAGAGAATATGTTGATGTGTTTCTGGAAGATTTACCTGGACATCCTCCAGAACGAGAAGTTGAGTTTTCCATTGATTTAATTCCTGGATCAAGGCCCATATCGAAGACCCCTTATAGAATGGCCACTGTGGAATTAGTTGAACTAAAGAAACAACTAGAGGAATTGAGTAATAAGGGATTTATTCGCCCTAGTGTTTCTCCTTGGGGAGCCCCTGTTCTTTTTGTTAAGAAGAAAGATGGATCTATGAGGTTGTGCATTGATTATAGGGAGATCAATGCTATAACAATAAAGAATAAGTATCCCCTACCTCGCATTGATGATTTGTTTGACCAACTGCATGGAGCTCAATACTTTTCAAAGATTGACCTTCGGTCTGGATACCATCAGTTGTGTGTGAAGAAGGAAGACGTTCCAAAGACATCATTTCGAACAAGGTACGGGCATTACGAGTTTATAGTAATGCCTTTTGGATTGACTAATGCACCCTCTGTTTTCATGGATCTAATGAATAGAGTTTTCAAGGAATATCTTGATGACTTTGTAGTGGTATTTATTGATGATATCTTGGTATACTCCAAAAGTCACGAAGATCATGAAAATCACTTACGCATTATCCTGAAGACTCTTAGAAGACATGAATTATATGGGAAATTTAGCAAGTGTGAATTCTGGCTTCATGAGATTTCTTTTCTTGTCCATATTGTCTCTAAGGATGGAATTTCCATTGATCCTTCTAAAACCAAGGCAATCCAATAATGGCCAGCACCGACAAGTATAACTGAGGTACGCGGTTTTATTGGTTTAGCAGGTTATTATCGACGTTTCGTCCAGAATTTTGCCAGATTGGCTAACCCATTGACAAAGCTCACACGTAAAGGGATTAAATTTGTCTGGAAAAAAGAGTGTGAAGAATGTTTTGAAGAACTAAAGAGAAGATTAGTCAATGCCCCTGTATTGACTCTACCATCGGGGAATGATGGGTTTGTTATTTATAGTGATGCATCGAAGAAAGGACTCGGTTGTGTCCTTATGCAGAATGATAAGGTCATTGCCTATGCATCACGACAGCTAAAAATTCATGAGCAAAACTATCCTACTCATGATCTTGAGTTAGCAGCTGTTATCTTTGCTTTAAAGATATTGAGACATTACCTCTATGGTGAAAAATGTGAGATTTATACTGATCACAAGAGTTTGAAGTATATTTTCACACAAAAAGAACTCAACATGAGGAAAAGGCGATGGCTTGAACTACTCAAGGATTATTATTGCACGATACATTACCACCCGGGGAAGGCAAAAAAGGTGGAAGATGCTTTGAGTAGAAAAGACCATGGAGTTTTGAATGTGATGAGAATTGAAAGGGATCCAATTTTCTTGGATCTGGTGAATATGGACATGGGAATAACTAGGGAAGGTGAAACATCAATGCTTTTTCAAATGGTTTCCAAACCATCATTACTAGAAAGGATTAAGAGTTCTCAGACCAATGATGAAGAATTTCAGAAGAAGATTAAAGGTGTGAATGATGGAATATTGAGGGACTTTTTGTATAAGGATGGAGTTTTGAAATTCAGGAAGAGACTTTGTGTTCCCGATATACCTGATCTAAAAAGGGAATTGCTGGATGATGCTCATAGTTCCAACTTCTCTATACACCCTGGGAGCACCAAAATGTATAGAGATTTGAAGGAACATTTTTGGTGGGACAATATGAAGAGGGAGATTGCTGATTTTGTGTCGAGGTGTATGGTTTGTCAACAAGTGAAAGCTGGAAGGCAACATCCTGGTGGAGTATTGCAACCTCTTCCCATACCTGAGTGGAAATGGGATAATATTACGATGGACTTTGTCATGGGACTACCAAAGACTCCTAGAAGGAATGATGCAATATGGGTCATTGTTGATCGACTTACTAAGTCAGCACATTTTCTGGCTATACGGGAGGATCTACCACTTGAACGTCTAGCAAGACTATATATTAATGAAGTTTTAAGACTTCATGGTGTACCCCTATCGATTGTTTCTGATCGTGATCCTCGTTTTACTTCAAGATTCTGGAAAAGTCTTCAAAAGGCCTTGGATACTGAACTTCGTTTGAGCACTGCCTATCACCCTCAAACAGATGGACAATCAGAACGGACTATTGAAACCTTAGAAGACATGTTAAGATCATCCTCTGTTGACTTTCAGGGTATGTGGGATCAATATTTACCACTGGTAGAATTTTCCTATAACAATAGCTTCCATTCGAGTATTCAGATGGCACCATATGAAGCGTTATACGGAAAGAGATGTCGTACACCAACCTGTTGGGATGACGTTGGTGAAAGAAAACTTGTAGGCCCAGAACTGGTGGAGGAAACGATGGAAAAGGTGAAAGTAATCCAAAATCACATCAAAGCAGCTCAAAGTAGGCAGAAGAGCTATGCCGATAATCGAAGGAAGGATTTGGAATTTCAAGTCGGTGATCATGTTTTCCTGAAGGTATCTCCATGGAAGGGAGTCATAAGTTTTGGTAAGAAAGGTAAATTGAGTCCCAGGTACATCGGACCTTTCGAAATTCTAGAACGAATTGGGGCTGTAGCTTACCGTTTGGCAATGCCGCCAAGTCTCTCCAAAGTTCACGATGTGTTCCACGCATCTCTGTTGAGGAAATACATGCCTGACCCAACGCATGTACTCACCTATGAGGAATTAGAACTGGAACCCGATCTTTCCTATTGTGAAGAGCCCGTCAGGATTCTTGATGTGAGGGAGCAGGTGCTGAGAAACCGGACGACTCATCTGGTGAAGGTTTTGTGGAGAAATCATAAAATGGAAGAGGCAACGTGGGAACCTGAGGAATAAATGATGAAACCACCCGAGTCTTTTTATGCAGTAATACCCTAGAAATTGCGAGGACGCAATTATTTGAAGGAGGGAAGAATGTAACACCCCAAGCTTCCACTGTACGTTTCTCTTCGAATAATGCAATAGCGTGTGTTGTACGCAACCTCGAGCTCTAACACACACCACAACTAATTAAACTAGCCGTTGTGAATAGTAATACCTACTTTTTGAAATTTTATAAATTTTATTTATCAAAATGGACTTCATTTTTGGATTCAGAATATTGAAATTAGCCTATGTTGAATTTTTGGTATTTTTCTGAGAACTTCTAAATTTTTATGAATAGTGAAAAATACTTAAAACAACTTTTTTAATCAAAATAATTTATATTGATAAATTATAATATTTAGTGGTTTTAAAGTATAATTAGAATATATTTTTAGCATTTTATCCAATGGTGGTCATTATAATTAATTTAACATTGAAATTGGACATAAACAATTGCCAAACTTTTGATATAAATTGTTTCTTAAAAACACGCTATTTGTTGTAACAGTGGGAATTAATTATAAAATTAATTAATACAACTTATATGTTTGGAATTTTGTAAAATAGACATCATTTTTGAATTCGGAATATCAATTATAGCTTAGGGTGAAATTTTGGCCTTATTCTGAAAAACTTCAATTTTCGATGAATAGTGAAACCACTAAGTGGTTGTTAAAAACTGATTTTTCGTTAAAATGAAATATTACCACTTCTGTGATTTGATTTTAAAAAATCCGACATACATGGTTGTCATTAAGAAGTAAAATGTGGTTCAATGAGATTAAAATAATTTTTTGGTGAATAGTAACTTTTAAGTTCTTAATCGCGATTAGAGGTAATTAATGTAGTTTAAGGTACAAATGATGTTTTAATAATATGAGATGAGCATGACACTTGTCCTACTCCTATTGGATGAGTCATGGCCGACCAATACAACCCATGGGTCAACTTGGGGACCCCATGGAGCCACTTTAGTTGGAAAATGACATTAATATATATTTATTTAATGTTAAAATTAAATTGACACAAACATGAGTTATTTTACTAAAACAGTTTTTAAGTGGGGTTACACAAGTCCAAATTTTGACTATAAATATTCATTAGAAAGATAAAAATATTTACTAATTCATAGTATTTTTTTTATAATTTTTAGACATTAAATTAATTAAATTATTTATGACATCATTATGATGCAGCGATGACCTCATTATTTAACGATTTAAATAAAATGAGAAGATAATGCAAAATCCAAGGCTTACACTTGTCCAAAGCCTATTGGATGAGGAGATTTAGTAACCTTATCACCTTATCCTCGAATTATATAAGTGTGGGACCTTTAGAATCCGAAAAGCATTGTGAAATAATGTAACATTTCAATCTTTCCAAAAGTGCCCCTCCTCTCCTCTTATAAAAGGCCCCCACCTCTACCACCTTATTCACACTTCCAAGCCTTTTGGTTCGACCAACCCCTGCCCAAATACTCTCCCAACATCTCTCCCTTCATCCTAGAAGCTTTACTTTAGTCAGAAAGACATCCTAAGGAGTCCTTTTGATCAAATCAAAAGGAAGAACCCGAAGAAGAGGTAACATTTTCATCACCCTCTTTCAAGTTTCTTTCTTCTTCCACTCCCTCTTTGTTTATTATTTCAATTCTAAAATTATAACTCCAGTATATTCTATATACTGTGATGTTATTATAAATATGTAACAACCATATTCAGTATTCTACCCATCATTTGAATGACATGTCACCATACGTGCGTACGTACGGCTTACCGTCTCCACGTCGTGGTGTAATTGTTATTCAATATATTATTATTTAGATGGGTATAATAATGATATGTAATTCTTGTAAATAATAAATATAACATGATAATTATTCTGTATATATGATATACTATCCAATTATATATTATTTTAATATCAAAATAATGATATTGTCGCTCGTGCGTACGTACGGACTACCGTCTCCACGAACGCGATGAGATTCATTCTCCGTCGTATCCATTCAAGTATAATTATCATTTGATGATTTAAAAATAATTTTTAAGGACATTATATAATTCTGGATATGAATAAGATACAACCTATCCATGAAAAACACGACTTACATAACAAAACATATAAAAGATAATGAGTAAGTTAACACCCGAAACAACATAAATCTAAGATATTGTTAACAAAGCAGTGTTAAAAGATCATATATGATATCATATGAATGTATATGATTCTTGTATAATTTAATAACAATTATTTCACCATTATACAGGAGGTTAACCTACCCCAACCAAGGAAAAGTACAAGGTAAGGGTTTACTTCACAACCTCTTCATTATCCAAGGTTGTTTATACATAATTATCTACTAGGACCTCGTTATCATCCACATCCATGTTTCTTAAAAATGTCTTTCAAAACATTTTTACTATTAAATGGAAAATGGGTTAAAGTCATTTATACCCTTATACGTTTTTGAAAGGAATCTTACCGTCGTTTTCCAAACAATGTACTTTTTGACCTTTTTGACAAATTTAAGGTAAGAATGTTTTTTTTACTTATACGGCGGGTGCGGCTATTTTCCGCCATTATAACTTCGTCGAAGCTTCCCTAACAAGATTATAATAATATTTTCAAAGTAAATGTATTATTTTATAATTATGGGACTTTTAAATGATTTCAAAAAGGAGAGATATTTCTCTCAAATAGCTTTGATTTCATCCATGTCAACATCCTTTGATGGGTTTTAAGTTTAATTGAAATTGATTTATGATACAAAACTTCCATTGAACATTTTGTGAAATATTTGACTGTGGATGTGTTATTTTATACCATCCATAGTTTATGGAGAAATTGTTGACATTTCGTATGCTAGTTTTAATACGAATATTTATGTTATGCTTAAACCTATTCATATGAGGAATGTATTGGACTTAATATGTGACGGGTGGAGCCCGCTATAGCTCCTCGATGCATCGGTAGGTCTCATGAGACAACTAGAAGTGGAATTGGCCGAGGCCCTTTCCCAATTTGATTTATGGTTTTGGCCGAGGCCTTAATCATTTTAGACGTCTTGGCCGAGGCCTTGACAAAATGTTTCAGAATGTCTGACATTATACATTCCCTCATTATGAAAGTGGTTATTGATATTTCATGTGATTATTCGTCTAGTAGAATATCCATGTGAGTAAGTAATGGCATTATTTTATTTTACTTTTTCCATATTATGCTGAAGTTCAAGTTCAATAAGGCTTTTTTTTAGTTATACATTGCCTTAAATGCTTATGTTTTCTTATAAAAGCTTCCGCAATATTGTTATCCTTACTGAGAATCTGAGCTCACCCCTTTCAATGTTTAAATATTTTCCAGGATGTGAAGAAGTGTATTATGACTGACTTGCAAGGATAGTCAGTGAAGATATGAGTGTGGACTATGAAGACCATGTTATTGTAGTTTGTTTAATTTTTGATGTAATGAAAGACTTATGAATGTATCTAGTGTTTCAAAGGCTACTAAACTAATCGGTCTTTCGAGACTTGATCTTTTGTGATTATGCCAATGTTACGAAGTAATGCACCGACTCTGGGTAGCTGGGGTCGGGGCGTTACATATATATTAGCATTTCAATAAATATACATTAATATAAATTTATTTGTATAAATTTTAATTCATATAATATTAATTATATATAATATAAAGGCATAAACCTATTATATAAAAATATATTTATTATTATTATATAATTTATAATTATTACAAGATTGGGTATTTATATGATATATTTTTTAGATAAATTATATTTATGTATATATTTATATAATATGTTTATGCTTATATATTATAAATAATTAATATTATATAAAATAGAATTTAGAAAAATAAATACGTATTAATTTACATAATATATATTGTGTTTTAATTATATATATATATATATATTATGGAAATTTCTTTTTTTTAAAAAATGGGGGTTCACAACCCCATTAATTTTCTTAAATTAGAGGGGGTTTTGAACCCCCTCTAAATTAAAGACATTAGAGGGGGTTTTGAACCCCCTCTAAATTAATGTCATTAGAGTGAGTTTTGAACCTCCTCTAATTTGTGAAATTAGAGGGGGGGTTTTGAACCCCCTCTAATTTAATACATTAGAGGGGGTTTTAAATCCCCTTTAATTTAAGATATTAGAGGGGGTTTTGAACCCCCTCTAAAATACAACTAGATATTAAAAAAATAATGTTAAAAATTTAGCGGGGGTTCAAAACCCCCTCTAATTTAAGAAATTAAGGTCCTCCATAACCCCCCCTCTAAATTCAATTACTAATGAGAGTTTTACATATCTCTAATTTTTATAGAAAATAAAATTAGAGGGAGTTTATAACCCCCTCTAAATTTGATGATTAGAGGGGGTGGTGCAGAACCCCTTCTAATGTTATAGAAAATGAATTTAGAGGGGGTTGTGTAGAACCCCCTCTAAATAACCCCCTCTAATGTACTGTTTTTTTTATAGTGTGAGCAACCAAATGTTATGGTACCTAGAATAAAAAATATTATAGTCATGCTCACACAACTTTCTCAAGCTATGAATCATTTTGGACTTCCAAATGACCAAAGGAGGGAGAAACATTCTGTTGAATCCTTCATGAGGTAGTGTCCACCTTCATTCAGCCGGTCTTCTGATCCATTAGTGGCTAAACAATGGATCAGTACGACTAGAAAGATATTTCTAGTTCTATAATGTTCTGAACATGATAAATCCATCTTAGCAGTCTATTGTTTGGAAGGATAAGCTGATCAATGGTGGAATGTTATCAAGAATACGAGGCAAAGAGATGAAAATTGAGTCCATCGAATGGGACGGGTTCAAGAAATTATTTTTCAATAAGTACATTCCTCATATTCTTCGAACAAATATGGAGAAGTCATTCCTTAAACTCAACCAAATGGATGATGAATCTGTTTGTATCTACAAAGAATTTTTTTCAAAACTTACAAGGTATTCTACTGAAATTATTATCCAACCTGAGATTAAAATTGATCGATTATTTAGTGTCTTAAAACCAATTATCTGAAGGGCATTAGCCATAAGGAACTTCAATAGCTATGAAGAAATTGTTTGATGTTCTCTCAAGGATAATATGGAGGTTGGATTAACCCATCAGTCATATGGGGTTGATTAGAAGAGAAAAATGGAATTAAAAGGAACATCTAAAGAACACATTGAAAAGAAGATGAGTTTTCCCTTATGATAAAATTGTGGAATGAAACAAGGGGGGAATTGTATTAAAGGGACTAGTAAATGTTTTATGTGTGGAAAAGAAGGTCATTGGGAATTTTATTGTCGAATTGATGTGAAAAAGGTGTCTAATGATGCGAACAAAGAAAAGGATTCATAGAATGCACCTCCTACACTTCAATGCTATAAGTGCAAGGAAATAGAGAATTATGCCAATCAATTACCTAATCCAAGGTTTTTTGTTGATGATCAATTTTAACAAACTCTTAAGGTAAAAGACAAAGGAAATTCACATGAAATCACTATCAGTGATGTGGAGTATGATAATGAAGTGGTGAAAGGTACACTTACCATCCACTATAAAGTAGAAAATGTTTTATTTGATTCTAGATCCACCCAATATTTTATTTCTTAATAATTTTCTAATGGAATATCCATATTACCTCAATAATTAGATGTTGATTTAGCTATGAAAACTCTTAATGTAACAACAGTCGCATCAAAAGTTTATAATTATTCTCTGGATGAGTTTGTGAAAAGTGCTTCATGAAAATCTTGTGTTCCTTCCTATAATGGAATTTTATTTTGTTCTTGGCATGGATTGGATTTCTCTATATGCAGATCATATCAATTTATAAGGAAGAGAAGTCACATTTCATATTCCAAATCAATTTATGATCATCTATCTATGCAGAGATGAATATAACCTTCTAGTATAAATTTCTTCCATCTTATGGGTCTTGATTCCTATAAATAAATTTTATTTATCTCAAATGGTAGGGGATAAACTCACGATTAAGAATGCACCAATTTTATGGGAGTTTGATGATGTCTTTTGAGAGGAATTTGTAGGTCTTCCACCAAATCATGAAGTTGAGTTTTCAATAGAACTCATATTAGGTACTATGCCTATTTCAAAGAAAACCTTATAGAATGGACCCAATTGAGTTGAAATAATTGAAGAAGCATCTCCAAGATAATATTGATAAGGGATTCATATGCCCTAGTGAATCACCTTAGGGAGCACTTGTTCTATTTGTTATGAAGAAAGATGGATCAATGAGACTCTGAATTGATTATCGATAACTTAACAAGATCACTATCAAGAAAAAATATCATCTTCCCCACATTGATGACTTATTTGACCAACTATGTAGATCTCAATACTTTTCCAAGATTGAACTTCATTCATGATATCATCAATTAAGGGTAAAAAGGATGATATACCAAATACAACATTCCATACAAGGTATGGACTCTATGAATTTATAGCGATGCCTTTTGGTGTTATTAATGCCCCTACTATCTTCATGGATCTAATGAATAGAGTCTTTTGATACTATCTTGATCAGTTTGTGGTAGTCTTTATAAAAAATATTCTTGTCTATTCAAATAAAAATAAATAACATGAAGATCACTTGATAATTTTGTTGAAGACCCTGATAAAGGAGAATATTTATGAAAAATTTACCAAGTGTGAATTTTGGATTAAGAAAGTTTCATTTTTGCGTCACATAATCTCAAGAGAGAGGATATATATGGATCCAGTAAAAACATAGGTTATTAAAAGATGGTCAAGACCAACAATGGTAACTGAGATCTGAATTTTTCTCGGTTTGGATGGATAATATCGATGTTTTTTAAAATATATTTCATGATTATATAACCCAATCACCAAGTTGACTTGGAAAAGAGTTAAGTTAATTTGGATGGAGGAATGTGAAGATAAGTTGAAAGAACTAAAAATAAGGTTATCAAGTGCACCTTTTCTCACACTGCCTTGTAGTGGAGAAAGGATTTTGATCTACAGTGATGCATCCAAGAAGGGGATGTGATGTTTTCTCATGAAATATGAAATGGTGATTGCTTATGCATCATGATACTTTAAAATCCATGAGAAAAATTACCCAACTCATGATTTGGAGTTACCTGCGGTAATATTTGCATTAAATATATGGAGGCATTATCTTTGTGGTTAAAGGTGTGATATTTATACTGATCATAAAAGTTTAAAGAATATTTTTACACAAAAGGAGCTGAATATGAACCAAAGAAGATGGTTGGAGTTGATTAAATATTACAACTGCTCAACACATTACCACCCTGGGAAAACAAACAAGGTGGTAGATGCATTAAGTTTTTCAAGATGATGCTACCTTATCCCTGACAAGGATCACAAAAGATCCAATATTTATGGGTTTTCAAAGGATGAATCTTGAAATTTTAAGGTAATGGGAGAATATTATCTTTCTCAAATGAATGTTCAACTATCATTATAAGTGACGATTAAGGGGGCACAAAAGAAAGATGTAGATCTACA
Source organism: Viscum album (assembly GCA_963277665.1). Taxonomy (NCBI): domain Eukaryota; kingdom Viridiplantae; phylum Streptophyta; class Magnoliopsida; order Santalales; family Viscaceae; genus Viscum; species Viscum album. Next base: position 1,996,853,079 of record OY728142.1, on the reverse strand, counting down.
ATAGAAGTTGAGAAATTTTCCTGAATTCAACCTTGATTGTGATGAAATAATGAGGTTCAGGAACCAGGTTTGTATTCCTCACATACCACAATTAAATAATGAGCTATTAGATGAGGCTTATAGTTCTTCAATCTCTTTTCAACCTAGAAGCACAAAGATGTACCGGGACATGAAAGAGTACTTCTGGTGGGATTTCATGAAAAGAGATGTCACTGAATATTTCTATTGATTCTTGGTTTGTCAGCAAGTTAAGGCTAAGAGACATAAGTCTAAGGTGATGTTACAACCATTACCCATACTAGAATGGAAATGGAAAAAACTCACTATGGAATTTGTTATCAAACTTCCCAAAACATCCAGAGGTAATAATGCTATCTATGTTATAGTTGGTAACCTTATGAAGTTGGCACACTTCATTGCTATTAGAGAGGATTTCTCTCTTGATCATCTAGCCAGGATATATGTAAAGGAAGTTTTAAGATTTCATGGTGTACCACTTTCAATTATATCCGATTGGGATCTGAGGTTTACCTCAAAGTTATAGCAAAGTCTTCATCATGATCTGGATATAGAGTTATGTTTCAGGAATACTTATCATCTTTAGATAGACGATCAGCCTGAGAGGACAATTCAAACTCTGGAATACATGTTGAGAGATTTATCTATGAATTTCAAGGGTGGTTTGGATCAACACATACCATTGGTGGAATTTTCATACAATAATAGCTTTCACTCTAGTATTCTGATGGATCCTTATAAATACCTATATGGAAAAAAGTGAATAAATCCAACTTGATGAGATGAATTTGGGGAAAGAAAGCTATTAGGACATGATCTTATTGATGAAATGACAGAAAAGGCCAAATTTATTCAACAACACATAAGAGCATCTCAATGTTAAAAAAAATTATGCTCACAACCGAAGAAAAGACCTAGAGTTTGAAGTGGGTGATAATGTGTTCTTATTAATATCTTCCTTAAAGAGAGTATTGAGATTTGGAAAGAAGTGAAAGTTGAGCCATAGGTATATCAGTCCTTTTGAAATTTTTGATCGTGATGGGAAGGTAGCTTACCTATTGGAAATTCCACAAAATCTCTCTCAAGTTCATGATGTGTTCCATTTATCTCTCCCGAGAGAGTACTTACCTGATCCTTCACATGTACTAATCACATAAGTCATACCATTGGAGAAAGATCTTTCTTATGAAGAACAACTGATAGAGATTCTAGATCATAGAGAAAAAATTCTATGAAACAAGACCAATTGTTGGGTTAAAGTTTTATGGAGGAACCAATAATTTGAAGAAGCTACATGGGAACTTGAGAATATGATGAGGGAGAGGTATCCTCATCTGTTTGTTTCCAAGTGATGAATTTTGAGGGAGAAATTCAGTTTAAGGGGGGTAGAATGTAATACCCAGATGTTTTTAAGAAATATTTTTTGTAAATAATTTTTATTCTTCAGTATATTTATTTTCACGCAATCATGATTTTAAACGAACTGTGAGATGCTATAGACACCAAAATCCACTGAAGGCCTAAAGAATTCATCCTTGAAAAAAACAAAGGCATATTTTGACTCAGAAACCGATTCTAGGATGGGCCAAAAGGCTATACAGAAAATCCGAGAGGTGTGCGTAAAATCGATTCTCCACGTGCAAAACGATCGTTGCCTAGATGAATTTTGTGCGTTGTAATGGAATGTCCTGTGTGACCGATACTTGGGCTAAGTTTTCTGCATAGTCCGAATTCTGAGTGCCCCTACCCCCGATCGCCTATAAATAGAAGGGAACCCCCTCACATTCGGCAGTTGAAAAATTCAAGCCATCTCCCCTATGCGTAATACACCTCTTCTGCCTGCAAAAGATGAATTTTCGGTACAAGATTTTCCATGACAGGTCTCCCAGGGGTCCACCTTCATGTAGGACCACTAGGGCTTGACCCTCGCATAGGTTTTTTATTGATTGGCCAGTTTTGCACAAATCCATCCACTTGTCCACAAACCTCGACCCCTTGCACGCAAATCTCCACCAATTGTGTGAAAACATCCTTCAATTATGCGTGTTCCCCCTTCATCTACGCAACCCAGCTTATTTCATGTAACTGTTCCCATTTGTGCGCCTATGAAAACCCCTTATTTTTTGCACAATCCTCCCTCATTGTGTGAGCCCTTGAGTATGTCTTCAATTTCTCTTTCCCGGACACCATCTTTGGGTGTTTCTTATGTGCAAAACACCTATGTTACACACCCTTCTCTCGTACGACCCTCTAGGTTTGTATGATGTGATTCCAAGGTCCCTTGGGTGGTGATTTACATTGTGTTTCTTAGCCTTATGCTTCTTCTCATAGGCACGCTAAAGACTATTTATTCTTCACATAGCCAAGATAACATGGTCCCCTCAATGGATCACTCCACAACACCCCCTCACCACATCATTACGGATGCCTTCCCTTCCCCAAGGGCGGGTAGGTATCAGTCATGTATGTTCTAGGGGTGCATAGTGAACTCACATCGTCTGAGCTGTAGGAAGTTAAACTGCCAAGCACCATCATCCTCATCACATGACGTTAAACTGTGGCCTCTCCCCATGTGATATACACGAGGTTCCCCATCTCAGACATTCTCCACAACCATTAGTCTCAACAGGAGTGAGATCTTCCTAACATGGAATGAGATCCTCTTTGTTGGAGTGGGGTCTATCCGCGGGGAAGGGAAACCATCCTGGTGTAATCTCCTAGGCTTTTTTGCGAGGGGTATCACCCCTACTCCTCTTTTATTTGGTTCCAAATACTAGAGGAGAGATGATAATAGGGACCTTCGTTACCCTGTCCCTCTCCCTCAGGGCTTTTTTTCCATCGGGCCTTCATCCTAGAGTAAGTCCCAATATCTATATTCCTATGATGCTAACCACACATAATCCCATGATTCCTCTTTGGGTCGCTAACCACGTGTAATCCCCACTCCACTTCTCGCGGACACACCTTTCGTGATGTGATCGTCAGGTCTTTTCTGCCTCTTGTTTCTCACACCGAGCATGACTCACGTGGGATTAGAGTAAGCATTGGCCATGGAATCCTTCTTGGACCCCTTATCATGTAATCCCCAAACCATACCGAAATACATGGACTTTGATCCTTGTCTCCTAGGCAAGGTATATAGGAAGCCTATCTAAGGTTCAATCCCAACACACATTTGCCCCGACCCCTTCATGCCAGTTAACTCATCCCTCATGAAATTAAACTGTATCTCTCATAAAAAACTAAATAGAATTTGATTCTTATCTCTTAGGCAAGGTACATAGGAAGCCTCTCTGAGGTTCAATCCCAACACCTACTTGTCCCAACCCCTTCATGTCGGTTCACTCACCCCACATGACATTCAAATGTATCCATCATTCCAAACTATGTGGAATTTGATCCTTTTCTCCTAGGAAAGGTATGTTGGAAGTCTCACTAAGGTTCAATCCCAACACCTATAGGTCCCAACCACTCCACGTCGGTTCACCAATCCCATATGACGTTAAACTGTACACCCCCTTTTCATCCAACATGATGCTAAACTGTATACTTTCTTACTACATAGTTTTGATCCCTGTCTCATAGGAAGAGTATGTAGGAAGCCTTCCTAATGTTAAATCCCAACCAGCGATAATCCATTGCATCCCAACCAGTAGTAAGACATTGTATCCCAACCAGTGGTAAGCCGTTATATCCCAACCAGTGGTAAGATTTTGTCAGGCCCACATGACAGTAAGCCGTTGTAAGATGAACTACGTGGGTTTGATACCTGTCTCCTTGATAGTGTACGTAGGAATCCTCCTTGAGGTTCAACCGCAAACACTAGTAAACTTTGGTGTCCCCTATGTGCGAACCACACCTCAGATCCACCCCTTTAGCATTAGACCAACTTGGGCTGCTAACCACGCGTAAGCCCCAGTACATCGTTGGGTCATTGTCCTATGCATACAACCTAATTCTATGCCCTCATCCTGAACTACATGTACTTTGATTCCATGCCATGGGTATATGTAAAAAGACTCCTTGAGGATAAATCACACCACCCATATCTCATCCTGGTCTCTCCCTTGAGCCTATGTGTTTCGAGAAAGTCATTCCCCAACCCAGAGGTTCTACTCCCTTCGGATCCCATCCATGTGTCCATTCTCATGGGTCTCCTTCTCAGGTGTCCCATTGCCCCAGTGAACTATGTAGACATTGATTCCCTTCCATAGGGATACATAAGAGGTTTCTTCAAGGCTCATTCCCAACATCACTGTCACTCTCATGTTGGTTCCACCTCATTCTCCATCCACTTCACTCAACCATCCATATCCATCCTGATTTTTACCCTTGCTGCCACATATCTTTGAGATCATGTCACCCAATTTCTCACTGCACCTAGCAGTAAACGGGTAACTAACCATGCGTTAAACCCATCATCAATGTTACCTCATAGGGTTGAACCCATCTGATCCACTCTTATCACCATTCATATTAGTCTGATCTGTCTCCGCTAGATGTTAAACTTACAGAATACCCAGTGTTAAATAGGGGAAGCTGAGGAAAACCACAAAGACATGCCTATCGAATATAATTCCCCTCACTCAATATGGGAAGCATCGAGATTCTGTGACCTCAATAAGCCCTATCATAAGAGGAAGAAGACCAGACACATCAGTATTCTAGCATCTAGACACTCCAGTGATGTCCAACGTGACTAATCCCCTGACTGAAGGTTGCTTCCCTGAATGGACCCTTTGGAATATCCTGACAGGAATAGTGTAATTAACCAGTGTCCATGAAGACATGGAACTTGAAAGACTTTCACGAATAATGTCTTAAGTCTACGAGGGATACCCAGACGAGGAAAAGAGTTCCGAGGAGGAATCCATGGAAGGAGGAACTTGCATCCCATCATACCATTTCGATCAAGGAGAAAACGTCCCTAAATAAGTGATAGATGTCGTCCGCCATTAGAAAGTAGGAATGTGGGTAAACAACTAGCACATCCTCCAATGGTGGATGTGTGCCCTAACGAAAGCGTCAAAAATAGAAATGGTGAACCCGACATGAAATTATTCTCTTTCATGTGGATATTATTAGTACTATAGACATTAATGGATTAGCATGTCACTGGATCCAGTTATCTAGCACTAGGTCTCGCCAAGGAAATAGTGGGCCTGATGTGAAACTCACTAGAAATTGGGGAAGTTGAGCATTGGCCATTCTGGTCTGCAACGTGGTTAGCATGGATCCTTCTTACCAACCATGGAAGATAGAATAGCGCTGGGGCACTGGACGTCGCTTTCTTTATTTTAGCACTAATGGTTAAATCTTCTTGCTTTTCAAGACCCAAGATGTCATGAAAGGAAACCAATGATTTCCCACCCATCAATGCAGGGGCAGGGGCAACATCAACGTGGAAATCCCACACGACCTCATCTCTCACATGGAAGCCTCCACGTCCACGAATTTTGGGCGCCCATACCCCATATCCCTATTTGAACTCATTCAGAGAAGGGTAATTAACAATATCGTTTGACGATATGAGGTGGAGGGGATTATCCAAACCCAGGATATGAACCAAAAATACCTAGAGGATTCCTCTCTTCATCACCACTGCCTCCTCCAAGGCCACACAAGGATCCACTACTCCCCACTCTGACATATAATATTTTCGAGAGCCTCTCCCTGGAACGCTTCAACGACTCCATCCCCTACACCAATGAGGTGAGGGATGTCTGGGCCAGCCCAACTGGAATCCCATTCTAGGGGCCCCCAAGGAGGGCTCCCACCAGACCATGATAGCACTGCCACCCATCCCCACAGGTTGAGGAACATGTGAGTTATGCACCTGCCCCACCATCCCCATTCTGGTTAAACCAATTCCAGCAACAGGCGCATCTTGAGGAGGATGCCAGATGAGGGGCGTCAACATCAATAGCTATCGTAGCCCGTGCCACTGCTGGAGCATACCATTATTCCCCTATTTATGCCAAGCAGTGGCACTCATACGCCCAGCCTAGATCGAGGTCCCAACCACCCCACGGGAAGGATGGGTTGACTTTCCTGGTCACTGATGCAGGTGGCGTCCGTAGCAGGCTGACCCTTTGCAACGACATCTGGTATGGTGGTCCTCCCCGTACCATCACCAATGAGAGAACAGGTCCTTACTGCACCCAAGATCGGCGCGAAGGTCCTCCCCATGCCACCATCAATCCGAGAAAAGGTCTCTGATGTGAAGATGCTACTTTTCTGGTCAACTGTCAGCATGGGGGTCTTTCCCATGTCCTTACACAACCGAAGAAGGTCCTCCTCATCCCAAAAATCAGAGAAGTGGAGGTTTTCCTTACTTCATGGGCACCCAACATGGAGGTCATACCTGTGTTCATCTCAACCAGTATGAGGAACCTCCTCACACTAACACACCCAAAGAAAATAATCATGGAGGCCCTACCAATTCTTCTACCAGCTCCAGCAGAGGTCCTACCTGCTCCAGAACTTCCCATGAAGAGTCCCTCCATGAGTCAACCAGTAGAAATGGAGGTCCTCCCTATGTTACCTTTGACATTTTTTAGGTTCTCCTTGAACCCCATCTGATCCAGGAAAAATTTCTCTCTTCCCCCACATCAGTTCGTCTGAAGGCCCTCCTCGATCCAAAAATCTACCCTATCCTGAAAAACCACCCCAGGGTAGGAGGGTGGGTCACCAAATCTATAAGAAGAGCACTGAGAAGATTCAGACCACAAATAATCCTGTCTGCTTCTCAAATTCTAAGGCAGAATGAGATTCAACAATGGAACCCTCACCTTGATCCTCTATGTCAAGGACTGGGGTAGGAACAAGGCATATCAGCCTCATCCTTCCAGAACGTGAGGTCCACCGGATTCCCACCTCCCTCCGCAGATACATCTATGCGGAGGAATATTTGGACTCTTTCCAGGGTCTGGGCATGCAATCCTCCTTATCTTTGACAAGTTCATTCTCTACCTCGACTAGAGATCACAAAGAGTTATTTTGGGGATCAGTAGAGGATTAACAACAACATGTCCCACAACCAGTAACCAAAACCCTTACACTAGAAGATGTGGTCACCAATCCATCTTACCAGGATGTGGTGGCCCAGTCAATGAATTGATTGCAGGAAAACCCAAGATGCGACATCTTATCCACTCATTTGTCATATTATCCACTAGCCAATCTACCATCTCAGTGGTCTTCTTCAGTGCTGTTACCAGTCCCACAAATTCCCCTAGTTGAATAGTGGGGCAACCAAGGGCCATATCCCATGTCTGATCCAAGGATCTTTTAGGACATCCTTGCAGCAGATCATTTCCCCAAGATGTTCTGGCCAATTGTGACCACAAACTTTAGCGAATCAGAATCTCTTTCCCAGGAGGAAGTCACGTGCTTTTTCCAAACCCTCTAGGCGACACAGTTCCATCTCCATTATCAGCGAGTGCATTACCCCAAGAGCTAGGCACACTTTTAATATATCGGCCAGCAATGTTGTATGGTCGACTTGGCTGTTCTTCATGTGGCCCAGTGCCCTGAGTCGCCCCGTCACCACTGAACCCTCTATCAACGATGCTTTTAGATATTTAAAGTGATACAAATAATTATAAATAAGGCTTACCCCCACGTTTAGTTCCATGGTTGGGGGCAATATGATTCCCTCCATTTCAGTTCCATCTTGTGCCAACCCGACTTTACAGGTGATATCGAGGATATACCACCAGGTAGAGTCATAGTTAACATGGCTGATCTATCAAAGGAAGAGATGAAGACGGAGCTCCTTGGAGAGAACTTACCTCCCAGGGGAGATCCACACCTATTAGATCCACTAGAAAGGGTTAATCGATAGTAAATAAGTCTACTAGGTCTTCCCGTGACCACCAAGTCATTAGTCCTCAGTTGGAATCCCAAAAAGGGAAAAGAGCATCTTACGGTCGTCCAACCCTCTGAACCATATTGATCAGTGAAGAAGATAGAGGATGATCCCAAAAATTCCGTGTTGTGTCAACAACTCACGGAGCACAAGAAGATGGTCAATTAACTCTATGCTCAATGTGCCACAGAGTAGAGACCAGACTATAGTGACCCTCAGCCGGGGCAGCAGGGGTAGGTACAAAATTTCCCTGATGAATTTACTCTGAGTGACCCTAACCATACTTACCACATAGATAGAATAGAAGACAAATCTTATGGAAAGAGGGCACAATATGTATCACCAACTCCACCTAACTAGTGTGATAATCCTCAGGACCCAGCTCCGGTTCCGCTAGCTACTCTGTAGGTCATCCCACCAGCTGCCCAACGAGCCGCTGAGCCTGCTTATCATGTTGAAGAACCTTAAAATGCACTAGTGACCAGAGAACCTCGTCAAGATAGAAATACCCCATATGATCTGATGTCGGTTCTCATTTCTCTCCTCGAGACATTGAAAATTCGACAGGTGGAAATTATTTCTGATGGCAAGCCATATCTAGCATGGGTAAATTACATACCAGCACCCCCCTGATTTCAAAAATCATACTTTTACCCCATTTAATAGGACGGGTGACCCGATGTAGCATCTGTACTACTTCATCTCAAGACTCATGTTGGGAAATCCAGTGCAGTAGGAGGCTGTCAAACTCCAGTGTTTCGTACAGACATTGGAAGGGCCTGCATTTGTATGGTACAACCAGCTACCCATTGGGTCTGTCACTGGCTAGAAAGATCTCTGTAGACATTTCCTTTACAAGTTTAGCTCTACCACCCAAAAGAAAAGTATTTTAGAAATCATCAAGTGCAAATATAGGGCTCATGAGCACATCACAGACTTCATCGCCTAGTGAAAAGGCCTCACCTACTCCCTAGATATGTCGCTGAATCAGGAACAACTACTGAAAATGTGTTGGGGGAATGTAAAAACCGAACTGGTCCCCTATCTCATTACTTAGAGTTACCTTAGGGTATTTTGAGACTTCTCTAATAAGGCCTATAATTTGGAGGAAGTATTATAACAGACGAAGTAGGCATGTCTGTTGCCTCCTGAAATTCTTACGAGAAGAGCCTCTAAGGTTGAGCCTGTCGCGGTGGCCAAAATAGAGGCCCCCAAGAAACTGGAGTTATTACCAGTGTAGCCACCTCCACAGCCTTGTAGAGGCCCTCTACCTCAGGTCTAGCCTCTGGCCCAACAACGCCCACCACGAAATCGGTAGGTACCCCCACGTAACTTGCCACCAGTACCTAAGCGAGATAACCACATTCCACCTCCTTGATAGCCTCCTCTAGCCCCTCATCAAGGCCAGGCTCCCAGATCCCCCTCCCCAAATAATAGAAACCAAACCTACTCATTCAATGAGTCTCAGGTCCATGGTTATTTCCAAAGTGCCTTGGAATAGGTAATTATACGGTTGCCTGAATGTAGGATGGCCGAAGAGGTGAATCTCACTGATCACCCCAATTACTACCCCTATCAACGAATCCTTGGTCACACCCTCAAACGATGCTATTTTTTTAAATATTGGCTTCAAGAACAATTTGATAAACACATAGTCAGATTAGGCCCAACTCCGGTAGAGTTAGAATATGTATTCATGAAGCCAGACATCGACAGTGACAATGAAGGTGAGTGGAATCAGGTTCCAAACCGCGAGTCCCAAAAGTATGATGAATAGATGGTTCATAAGGTAGTTTTACATGCCCATGGTATTATCCATGCATGTCTGAATCGAATTGATCCTTTAGAATACACCACATCACCCACAACCAATACTTATGCATCAACGACTCAGCCTTCATATTCCCAGAAGAGAAGGCATCGACGATGAAAAGGAAAACAAAGTCTCCCATTGATGCCGTAGTCATACCATACCCTCGGCAACTTCATGCCCCCATAGATGGTGATTCACCCCAGAATCCATCAAGTAGTGAATGATTATTTGAGTAACGATCAAGGGTACGCTTCGGTTTACACCTTGGAGCTTGTAAACCGGTACAAGATTTCTAACGGCGAGGAGTGCTAGAAGGATCCTACCAACATTCCCAGACATCACCAGCATCGATGGGGACGTGGCTATATGGGTTTTCAGAGTGCCTCAGTCAATAATTCTAGCCATGCTGTGCATGTCACCAAAACCAAACAGCAGACCCAACACAGAGCTCAGCACGCGCAACCTTCTCATCTGGTGTCATCAGGTCTGCCTTCACTGCTGTTTGTGTTACTTGATTAGTTAGAGTCACCCCAACCATTCCATGATCAACCATGATCTGTTAAAAAATGAATTATTCATCTATACCACATTCTGTAGTCTCCCCATGAGTTTTGACAAGCGTGCAGTGGGACATTCCCAGCACCAATCAGCCACCGGTTCAGTCGAAAGGCCCCATCATTCCCCATACCGTAAAATGACCTCCTGTAAGTAGAAGTTCATGCTTGTAAAGGAAGTATGATATAACTAAGAATGTTTATACCATTTATGTGAGGCTCTCTATTCTTGAGGCCCTTCTCCTATCGGGGGATATGCGTGAATCCCTCACCGAGGCTTTAAGGATCCCCTATAGTTTGAGACGGAGGTAGTAGCTATAGAAGCCTTCCATACAAGGATAGTTGAGCATGCTGAATGTCAGGTTATTATCTCTTTATATGGATAAGATGAAGGATATCCCATATAGGGGAACATCCTCCCACTGTACATCACTGGAAATTTCAATGGTGTGGAGGTTTTTTGCTGTCTTGTCAACACAGGACCTGGGATCAACTTAATATCGACCCAAACACTTTGAAAATTGGGGTTGTCCAAGGATGATATGAGTCCCTCTAACCTGAAAATTCAAGGTTATGATAGGATGGAACAAACACCGGTTGGAAAGATCTTCATGAAGACCCAATTTAGTGGCTTAGTGGCTAGCACCGAGTTCATGGTTGTCTCCCAGGACACCACCTACAACGCGTTGATGGGTAGGCCATGTCTTCACCTGCATGCAGCGGTTCCTTCATCATATCACCAATGCCTTAAGTACTCCATTAATGGTAGAGTGGGAGTAATCCAAGGTGACACATATCCCTTTTCCTCTTTTGAAGCTTGCTATCTAGATTATGACTATTACAAGAGCAAGGATAAGTAGATCCATGATAACTAGGTTGAACACGCTACGGCTGCAGCTGACCTGTGGAAAAACCTGGATAATGCCTAAATTTTTCCGATCCACTGATTGAAGGATACGACCCTTTATCTGGGATAATTATTTGTTGTTTCTGGAATGAGGGGGTAGCACATTCCCAATTCCATGGGACGTCAGAATATCACCTCGTATTCCTACACAAATCAAGTTTGGGTAATTCTAGAACACCCTAATCCTATAAGGTATCGAGATGTCTGCCCCATGACAATGGAAATACATCATACTTCCTTGTTCCACTTGGTTGAGATAAATCAGCTTAGGCTGATGCACCACTATTATTTTGATATCATCAAGCATGGCCCCTTGGTCTAAAGACCGGATGAGATCAGGTCGACAGCTTTCAGTGCTTTGGTTTCAGTAGCACAGGAGTCCCCCGATGCAGTTTCTACTGCAACTCAGGCTAGAACCATCTTCTAATTAGGATATGTTGACTTAGAGGAATCTCCTCCCACTAAGGATCCCACCTCTATGAATGAAGAATAGTATTTGGAGGACACTCCTTCCACTTTGAAAGAGGGTGTCTCCACCATAGTTGATGAATTGGTACAAATGAACCTCAATAACGAGATGGATCCGAAACACACATTAATCAGTGCCGATATTCCTATCAAAGAGAAACAATAGTATGTGGAATTTCTGAAGCAACACTATGATGTATTTTCGTGGAGTTATGATGATATTCTGGGACTAGTTCCTCAGGTCTCCATCCACCGCCTTGGTCTTCCAGCAAATCACCGTGGGTTAAAACAACCTTCCAAAAAGATGCACCCTTTTCACAGTGCCATGGTCGAGGCCAAAGTTGATAAGATCATAAGATCCAATTTCATCAAGGAGGTATAGTAACCCATATGGTTAGCCAACATTGTGCCTGTTAGGAAGAAGACTAGAAAAATTAGAGTCTGCATCGACTTCTGGGATTTCAACCATCACCGTCCGAAGGATGATTTTCCCCTCCCTATGACGGAACTATTGATTTATGCCACTGCTGGGTTCTAGGATATCTATTTCATGGATGGGTATTATGGGTATAATGAAATTTGAATGGCCCCTGAGGAAGAAGAGTCTACATCTTTCAGGGCACCACAATGTACTTTTTTCTACCAGGTAATGCCCTTTGGTCTAAAGAATGCAGGTGCCACCTATCAGCATGACATTTATTGCATATTTAAGCCGATCCTTGGGACATTGGTGGAATTATACATGGACGATCTGGTGGTCAAATATCACTAGTGTCAGGACAATCTCAAAGACCTTGAGAAAGTGTTCAACTTCTTCTGTTCTCGCCATCTGATGATAAACCAATTAAATTTTACCTTTGGGGTCACCTCTAAAAAGTTTCTTAGATTTGTTGTCAGATATAGAGGCATTAAGATCAATCCAGAGAGGATTAAGTCTATCAGTCAAATGTCTCCTCCTAGCAACATTTGGGAGCTTCATGGTTTTCAAGGACGCTTTCCCTACATACACCGATTCATTGCAAATTTGGACGACATGTGTAATCCCTTTTCAAGGATCATGAATAAAGGATCTGTCTATCTGTGGGAGAAGGAATATTAGACTAATTTCTAGTATATCAAGTAGTATCTATTGTAGCCTCTAGTCTTGATGATGCCTGTTTCTGGAAAGCCACTGGTCCTTTATGTGACCGCCCTAGAATGATCTCTTATAACCATTCTCTCCCAGAAGAACAATGAGGGAACTGAGAACAGTCCATACTATCTCAGCCGCATGTTCCTTGATATAGAGACCATATAATCCTCCATCGAGAATATCTTCCTTACACTGGTATTCTCAGTGCATAAATTGCGACATTAATTTCAGTACCATGAGATACAACTAGTGTCCCAAATGGATCCACTGAAGTACATCCTGAACCACCCCATGTTGAAAGGTCTTCTAGCTCAATGGGAAGTGATCCTCCAGTAGTTTGACATCAAGTTTTTCCCCTAGAAGTATACTAAGGGGAAGGCATTGGAAAAAATCCTTGCTACCCATCCATCTCCCACAAACAAGTACCTAGATCTTGATTTTCCTGATGAGGAAATCCTCTCGGTAGACCAAGACATTCCTTGTTGGAAAATTTACTTTGATGGTGCTTCCTGAAGCCCTACCGGTAGAAGACTCAATAACCCCAGACTCAATAGAGTGGTTCTGGGTATCATCTTCATCACTCCAGCACAAGATGTTATGCCATATTCATTCTTGTTCTCAGAAGGATGTACCAACAATGAGTCAAAGTATCAGGCCCTAATTACTGGCCTCGAGATGGACCTCAAGATTGATGTTCCCCACTTTCATGTGAAAGGGGACTTTGAACTTGTCATCAAATAGATTAATGGTGACTACTTCGTTAGAAAGCTGGAGCTCATGCCACTGTTGGAATGCACCCTCCACCTGATGGCCCATTTACAGTCTCTACTAGAAGTGACTCACGTCCCATAGTCCTAGAATAGTCGAGATGACACCTTGGACAACCTAGATGCATCTCTTGTAGAGCATGATCAGGATGATTTGATTATCCACAATGTGCACCAGAGAGTCATCACCCTCATCACTCTGGATGATGAGGATAACCTGCAGTAAGCCACCTTACTGCCAGTGCCTCCACATCAGGATCCCTAGGTCCCCCTAAGATAGTGTTGGAAGTGAATCCTAGCTGGAGGACTCCCTTTATCATGTACCTTCATCATGATAGTCCCCAAACAGATCTAGCCAAGTGTGAGTGAATCCGACGCCACACATTGCATCTTACCCTCCAAAGTGACCCCAATCTTGAGTAGATCATCTACAAATGCAGGTTTGATGGAGTCCTCTTCTATTTCATTCAAGGAGGTGATATTTATAAGGTCATGTAGGAGGTTCATTCTAGTTTCTATGGGGCTCCTTATATTGGGCCGAAATTATCTCACCAGATCTGGAGATTGGGGTATTTTTGGCCCTCCATGATCCGTGACTACATCATGTTTTCCAAGAGGTTATATGCGTTCCAAATCCATGATAATTTTGTGAATCAAATTCCAGATCCTCTCCAAACCACCAAGTACTACTGAACCTTTCGGTCTAGGGAATCGACGTCATGGAACCATATCCACCGGTGATAGCTCGCCAGTGTAGATTCATCCTGACCACTAAAGATTTATTTTCCATGTGGGCAGAGGAATTTCCACTCAAGGTGGTCATAGACCATTCTATTTTTGAATTTGTGAGCTTCAACACCATCTACTAATTTGGAGTCTGTCACACCGTCCTCACCGATAACAACACCAACTTTTTGGCATCTAAACCAAAGAAATTGTATGCTAAGTACAACATCTGTTCTAACCATACCTCTCACTATCACACTGAAGAAAATGGGTAGATCGAGGCATTCAATAAAACTATATTTAGCATCCTATAGAAAATGGTTGGTCAGAACAAGAAAAGTTGGCCGTAAAAACTCCCCAATTCCTTCTGGGCTTATCAGATAACGACTCACAATTCCACCAAAGTGAACCCATACTCCCTGGTGTATGGAATATAGGTTGTCCTACCCATTGAGATTCAATTGCCTTCATTATGCATAACTGTCTATGATCAACAAGCACTAGATAAGGAATCTGAAGTCCGTCTGGCTGAACTGGAAGCATTAGACAAGAATAGGCTTTGTTCCCTGCACAATCTAGAAAGGAATCAAAACAAAATAGCCCGAGCATTCAACAAGAAAGTTCGCCTCCACTCTTTTTTTCAAGGTGACATAGTGTTGGATCTGAGAACACCAATGATGCCTGGTAGGAAACCACCCAAGCTAGAGACCAAATGGGAAGAACCTTACATCATTCACAAGGTTTATCAAAATGGCATGTACTCCCTGGTTACCATGGATGATGAGAATATAAATCTTCCCACCAATGCCAAATTCCTCATGTAGTACTTTGTCTGAGTAAGTTACGGTCCTACATGACCTTAAACTGTTATGTCCTGCATGACAATAAACTGATTTATTATCCTGCATTACATTAAATCGTCTGTTGTCCCACATGACGTTAAACTATATCCAGTCCCTCATGACCATAAACTGTGACGTCTTCACCGCATGACATTAAAATGTGTGATCTGTCTAAGATGAAAGATGTAAAACTACCCTGCATTTTTCCCACATGACAATAAAATGCAAGATGATCTAAGATCTATGACCTTAAACTAATATCTCCCCGTATCCATCGTCCAAAAAGACATTAAAATTTACCTTCAAGAACTACGTATGGCTTGATTCACATCCTTATGGGATACGTAGGAACACTTGGATACATTGTCTTAGATTCCAGCCCCCAAGTTCATTTCTTTGACTACCCCTAGGTGTAGTTCTATTGGAAGATCCCACATGGTGTAGTGTAGGCTTATTTTTTCCCACTCATGTCGGGGTTACGATGGTTACACAATGTGCCCCTCCTCATTATTCTATCCTCCCACTACCTCACCGCACAACGTCAAAATGAATGGCCCTTTAATAACTATGTATGGATTGATTCTCATCCTTATGGTATATATGGAAATAACCAAAAATTTCGTCCATAGTCCTAGCACCAAACTTCATGATCTCCCCTTGAGACGAAACACAAGGTGTGGTGTAGGATTTTTCCCTCATTCATGTCGAGTTCATCATAACTGCACCAGGTATCCCTCTCTATGGAAATCTCCACCTCCTTCGTCATCCTATATGAAGTTAAACATCATAGGCATATACATGCTTCACACATCCCATTTATTTGGTTCTTCACCATCTTTCACATCCAAAAGGACCCTCGAATGGAATGGATTCTAGGCCCTAGGGATCTCTTACCATTTCAGGCCAACTTCCTTGAGGATTTTGATTGAAAATTTGATACAAGTCCTACATTGTGAATATGATCTGCAGTCAATGCTCATTTTTTTTCCATTCCAGGTCACACAATGTGGATGATGTGTTTTGAACACGTTCAATATCCATCCTTCATCGTTGTCACCACCCCTATATGTCCTAAATATTGGGTGCAATAATTCATTTTGTTCTTCTATCCCTTCAAACCACAGTCCGCCTCAGGAAGAAGTGTTAGTCTAGTTAGGGCTGACCCTACCTAATATTTTTCCCTCATTGTCGTACCCTTATATGTTGGGGAGTGCCTGATACTATTCCTTGTTTCCCACACTGAGCATTGATCACATGCACTTAGGAACTTCGGTAAAGAAATACCCACATAAAGGGTCATGTATCTATGGTCTGAGCCCTATGACCTTAAATGAAGATCACCATCATCCTCAATGCAAGACGTTAAACAGAGAACTGGCTGGGAATTCCTATCTTAGATCCCTTGACCTTTTCGTCCCTTGGACCAAGTTCTCATTTAGAATTGCATGGTGTGGTATGGGCTTATGTACTCATTGACATCAGGTTACTCTCCATGCCGTACACATTCCTCATTGAGATACCTTTCCCTTATCAGTATACTTGTTTCATGACATAAAACTGAACAACATCTTATAGAACTATGTGTGGATTGATTCCAATCCTCATTGGATACGTAGGACTGCATAGAAATTTATTCTTCAAGTTTAGAACTATTTCTTAGAAAACTCCTCATCTTTATATCCCCCTAGACTGAGTTCTTCGGGAGGAGGTATGTGGTGTGGTATGGGATTATATCCTCATTCATGTTGGGTTCATAACAGCCACACCATGTACCTCTCCCTCCTGAGATATCTTCCCCCCCAGTTTTACACTCATCTTTTCAAGCTGGATGCTCTTGAGTTAGGTCCCTCGACCTTCTTTGGCAGTTCACCAATGTTCCCAGTAGCACTCTAGTTCATGACCTGGTGTGTCAGATTCTACAGACATGTTATCTCCCATTTTCATGCTTCATGTTACCCTTCATTTGGGCATTAATCATCTTTCACTTTCTAAAGGACCCCCAAATGACATGGATGCTCAGCCCCAACCCCCTCTTACCATCTTGGTCTAATGTCCACAAGAATTGAGAACCAAAAATTGATACAATATCAGCATTGCGAATATGGTCAGTGGTCGATGCTCATTTGTTGTTCTCATTTCAGGTCACATGATATGGATTCTGTGATTCAAACACGGTCAACAACTATCCTCCATCCTCACTCTACCCTTATCATGTCCTAAATATTGGTTGCATAATTCACATCCTTTCCCACTCCATCATATCTAAGTGTAATTTTTACACTCTTGGTGCTATCCCTTGGTGCACATTTGTGCGTTAGGAGGAAAAATCCAAAGTGATGCATCATTCAAGGCTCCATATTTTTTCCCCTTTTAATGTATTCCATGAGTTTCAAATACCTTCTCTACCCTTGTTTCCTACATCGAGCGTAGATCACATGGGATTAGGTATTTGGTTGAGGTTTGTGCCTGTTTGAAAGAGTCTCTATTCTCTATGGTTTGATTTCTAAGACCTTAAAACTAAGATCTATTCGTTTCCTTACTGCAAGATGTAAAAATTCATGAAACTCCTAGAACTACATAAATATTTATTCCCATCATCACCCGGGCATTTCATCTTTGGGTCCAGCTCAGGTTTCACTAATTACCTATTCTATTAAGCCTTTTGGACCTGAAATTCATATGATTGTGTGGTGTGGAATGTGTGGGATTATTTCCTCATTCACATCAAGTTTTCAATAGCCTCACCACATACTCCATTTTCGGGAGCTAGTCTCTCTTTCCTCTTGTCCCGCATGACGTTAAACTGCACCTTTAGAACTATGTACAGATTGATTCCCATCCTCATGGGATACATAGGAACACCTATACATTTCATCCATGGGTCCAGCCCCATATTATCTATCCTTTTTTGGCCCCTTGGCCCAAGGTTTCTTCCCCAGAATTACATGTGGTGTGGTGTGGACATCGTTCTCATTCATGCTGGGTATGCTTTATCATGCCATGCGCATCCCCCCTAAAACCTCCTTTCTTCTGTATGTGTCCAAGACATGTGACTTTAAACTATGCTGCATAGTCCCACATGAATTTAAACTATTACATCTTTATTTTAAGATGTTAAAATACAGGGGTTGGTCATATCATACGACCGTAAACTACGACATTATTGTCCTAGCTGCACAATGAAAAATAATATTGCATTATGATGTCCTCACTCGAGGGAACATCATGTTTGGTAGTGGTTATCCACCATTCCATTTTTCAATGCCTACATATGGCTTGATTCCTTTATAAATTCCTGGATTATCTATCCTAGGATTATTTCTTAAAAAAACATACATCCATCCTAATGAACAAACAAGATCTATCAAATGCCACTTATTTTGGTGCGTGGGATAGACCCGCACATCATTATTGTCCCTCGCATTGGTACCCTACCATGATACTTCTATAAATACATATGGATTGATACCCATAATAATAGGGTACATAGGAATGCCTGATCACTTGGACTTGATCCCATCCAAACTTTCAGTTTCAGTCCTCCAACCTAAAACCTCCCTAGGGAGCACATGGTGTGATATGGACCCCTACCATCCTCATTCACATTGGGTTTTTCAATTACTACACCAAGTGTCTCCCTCCCTACTTTCTATATATTCTTTGAGATCTAATACCTTTAAACTAAGATCCGATCATCCTTATTGAAGGACAACCAACTCTGTGACATTTTCTAGAACTACGTGTGGCTTGATTCCCATATTCATGGGCTACATATGAATGCCCATACATTCCATCTGTAGGTCCAACCCTAGGAATTTTAAATCCTGCCCCTTTTTCATCCCCTTGTCCTGAACTCCTATGGAAGCATGTTGTGTGGAGAGAACCTCTTGTGTTCTCATTCACGTTAGGTTTTTCAACAACCACACCATGTTTCTTCCTTGTCTCTTCTCAGCCTAGTCTGAGTTCCATGACCCTAAACTAAGATCTCACTATGGAAACTATGCACTAGGTTCGACAACTTCTCCACCCTGCAACCATTTCATTAAATTAGGTCCCTTCTTAATGGTCCACTCTACGACCATAATCTAGGAGCATGTGACCACAAGACCCTTTTCCTTGGAAAGGTATTCGACTCCCTCTATCTGATATGTCTTATTTTCATACTTAAATGTGTCATGAAAAAGAGACCAAAGTGTAAAATTTTCACATGGACATTCTGTCGTTTCATATTCAGAATTATTGATCCCTTTATTTGGATCCCCATCCTATTACATGTCTAAAGGAACCCCCTTTATAGCCTGGTCTCATGCCACATTGGCTCACCTACCATATTGGGCCAACACCCCTGAAGACCTTAGAAAACATTTTCGCCATGTACCATGTTTCAAACACGGTCAGTGGTCAATCATAATTTTTCTGTCCCCATTCATAGATAACAAAAAATGGATACTGTGTTTCAAACATGGTCATTATTTATCCTCTATAGTCCCACCACTATCATTGTGATCCAGATCTCGGGCATCATGATTCATTTCCTTCCACTCCCATATGTTTAATTAGAATTCCAACACACACGGTTCTACCCCCCCTGCTCATGTATGTGTGTTAAATAGGTAGGTCAGTAATAGTGGAACTTCACTCACATAGTGGCCCATCGCTCCAAATGTGTGCCTCCTTGCACCAGGGGAATCCCATCACTACTCCTTGTTTCCCACATCGAGCACGACTCACATGAGCTTAGTAGTTTTGGTGGGGCGTGTACTAGTGCAGCTGTGCCACACATGATTTTTATTTTTCATGACGTTAAACTATGATCCCAGAACTATGTGTGGCTTGATTCCCATCCTCATGGGATATGTAGGAATGCCCGACCACTTTGCCTCGGGCCCAACCTAACTTTCACTTTCAGTCCCTTGACCTAAAAAACATCATCTGGGGATATGTAGTGTGGTGAGGACTCTTTATGTCCTCATTCATATTGGGTTTATAGCTAATTCATCATGTACTCCATTTTAGGGATCTCACCTTTTACTCCCCATCCTACCATATGACATTAAACTACACAAGTCCACATGTCCTCGACGCATGACATTAAACTTCAGTTCTACCCTAAACTAGTTTAGGATGCCCCGGGTTAACTTTGGGATGCATCAGCTTACTCGCCAAAGAGGATTCCCCCTACCAACGTTGGTCTCTAACCACTCTATTCTCAAGAACTACATTGGGCTTGATTCCCATACTCATGGGATACATAGAAATGTCCAAGAAATTCTCCTTAGGCCCAACCACAGGTCCTTTTAACTATGTGCACCATCCTCACCATATGAAGTTTAAACAACATGTTTATCATCCTTATTGGTATGATGTAAAACTATAGATCATTCCAGGTCCTTACCAGAGAGGTCCTGTTCATAAGTAAGTTTTATCTCTGATTAGACCGGTTCATCCACCTAATGTGTTTCCACCACAATGGCGTAATTTCAAGAGTGTTGGACTCCATTCGAACAACCCATACCTCCACCCTCGTTGCTTTGTATTCCCTTTATTTGGATAATCATCATCTCTTATGCCTGAAGGAACCCCTTAATAGTAATGACGCATGGACTATTTCTCACCTACTATCCTGGGTTAATGTTTCAGAAGGCTAATGGATGGAATTTCGAGTCAAGCCTCGTGTTTCAAACTTGGTCAGTGGTCGGCCCTCATTTATTATCCCCATTCCAGGATAACACAATAAGGATGCTATGTTTCAAACATGGTCAATATTTATCCTCCATTTTTATGATACCCCTATAGTGTTCTGAATTTTGGGTATCGTGATTCAGACTTTGTACTCTCCTATGTTTGTATTAATTCTAATGCCCCTGGAGTTACCCTGATCGTGCATTAAAGCACAATGAGAAATAGTAATTCGACTGTATGAGAACTTCATTATCCAGTCAGGCCTCCCTCTTTATTCTCAGATACCTAGATCGGTCACTTATACCTCATATTCCTAGATATTGGTTGGTGCTCCCACATTCAAATGAAAAAAATCCGACCATCCCTTGTTTCTCACATCGGGCGCGACCCATGTGAGCTTAGAGAACGATTGTTAATCACTTCATGATTGTGGTTAGAATGTGTTGAAATAAAAAATCAAGTGAATGATCTATGCATGCACGTAGTTCAGAATATAAGGAAATAAAGAAGGATAGGGTTATAACTTCAGCCAATACTGGGGCCTTATGGATTGGCCCCTCAGATGAATCGCTCCAGTGATACCACCTTCTGGATTATAGCCTCCAGAACTACTTCCCACTCCTTGGGCTCCCTCTTCTCATCAGCAGCTGTGGATCAGAGTCTATTAGATCTGATTTACATTCACTCTTGATCATCTTGAAACCCATCTATTTTATAGTTTTCCGATGTTTTTTTCTCCTGGGCTTCGGCCAGTTTGGCCTTCAACCGCTCGATGACCTAAGATTTGTTTGCAATGAATATGGATCACTCATTGACTTGTTATTCAAGGAATTGAACTTCCCGAGAATCCTTAAGGAACTTATTCATGTGTACAGGTTTGTTTTAGCATTAGTTGATGGAAAGACATTAACTGCTCTTCCGCATCTTCTGACCCATGTAGTCCCGAATCATCATGTGATGATGATGACAATCCACCCATCCAACATAGAGGAGGCTCAACGAGGTGAGTAGTGATCCCATTAGGGGAACCCAATCATATATTATATGTTTGAGGAAGCACCCAATATAATTCCACCCCCTGTGCTATGTCATAAAACTCTCTTCGGATAATTCAGGACTAGAATCATCCATCTCCTCAGGGTCTGTAGGCCAGTATTCAGGGAAAGCGGACAAAAGATCAGAGGCAAGGTCTCCCTATGGCATTCCTCTTAAGGGGTTAGGCTCTTTAATATGTGGGAGACCTTCTTATATCATCACTATTTCATCAATTTTACCTCTTCCAACTTTAGACCCTTCCCTAGTAGTGATATCACTAGTTTCCACAATCATTTTCTCACTAGGTGCCACATTTGACTCGGTTTGAGAAGCAGGTTATGAGTGGATTGGTGTGTTCTCCATCAGATACTCTATGGATGGCCTTGATTCAGAAGCAATCTGAGCCTAAAATATCATGATTACTACACAAAAAATGAATGCCCTGATCATCCGAGTGCTCTGATAATGGATATTGGTATCTAGGTAATGAAACTTACAAGAACTCATTGCATCGACCTACAACATTTCAGTCACTGTAAGAGCTATCACTGTAGGAGATCCTTCAGGACTTTTCAATTCAATAATGGGTGTCATCTCCCCACCTTTTTCTATAGGTTCACCTTTACCCCCCTTAGATGGATCTTCCTGACCACTAGAACCAATATGCACCTGAATTGGGTAAAAGTTCGATTTGTGATTATGAATGAAGAAAATAGGAAAAGATAGGATAAGAATTGAGAAATAACTTGATTTTCTCATCTATTTCCATGTCAGAGCCATCAATCTCGCCACTCTCCCAATGACTCCCTTGGTGGGTTGTCCGCTAAGACCCTTCTCCTCCAAGATCCTATTCAACTTCCCCTATTTATTATTCCTATTCTTATTCTTCTTCTGATTCACTTTCCTCTATCTCTTCATCACCTTCATCACCTTTAGAAGATATTCATATCAGATCATGCTCTTGGTAGAGCATCACTTTTACTAGGAGAGGTGGTTCCTCACATCAACCCCACTAGCGTGCATATACTTCCATGGCCATCAAATGTTCATGATGATGATGAAATTTCACCTTTTCATCAATCCAAACGAGTCCAATTTCTAATAGCTAGATCCCATCTCGTACTATATTTTTCCAAAGGGCTTCGGTTCTCATTTACTGCTATAGGGTCAACCCAGAAGAACACAACATAGGAAAGATTGCGTCCTCATATGGTTGTAGCAGAAGCCTTATCTTCTTCCCAAGAAGATCCCTGGATTCTCAACAAGGTTGTTCATAAGCCCCTCTCCCACCATACAATGAGGGAATGGCCACACTATGTGACGTTACCGCTACTGAAGTTCTGGCCTGTACTGACCCAGCTTCCCGACTTGTTCCCGACCTTCCCTCCCCAGTAGTGTATTGTCTGCTCTCTCACTACCTAGGTTCCACATTGGCCACCTTGAGCTGTCGAACTCACTTCCACAAGTGCTCCTCAGGATATAACTCCACCCAATGTTCAACATACTTTGTTGATAGGCCAACATCAGCCCCAATGGGGGGAAAGGTAATTACCTCACCAGATCCATAAGTTGTAAACATCAGCCATGTTTGACGAAGAATGAAAGGATGGTTCTCAATCTGGACATCTGTATACACCTTCTTTGGCATCCGTTGGATGCATCAAAACTACCTAGAAAATATTGACGACACATAGAGCTCACAAAATATCTTCCCATCAACCCGGGCCACAATCACCCCACGTCTGATTATTTTCAAGTATTCTCTTTGCTTTAGTAAGCCTTCCCCATGATCTATCATCTGGCAGGCTAGGGTGGGGAACAGACTAAAGGTAAAATTGGGGTGATTACCGATCCTAATCCTTATCACCTCTTCATTGAGCATCAATGTCATGGTCCCTATAATATATAACAAGGAAGGTCACATACCATTACCTGGGGGATGAATGGCATTTGGAAAAGTGTACCCACAAAAGTGAGATGCGATCCAACCATGAAGTATTTGGAGAGGGACACATATCGTCCTTGGTGAGACTCCTCTTGAAATACACCCCAGAATGGAGTACAGTCAGGACAACACAGGGACCCCCAGGTTAAACCTCTGATTGGATACCATGGTGCCGAACATCACCAGTGTTGCTAGGAAGACTCCCATCCTAGTATCCCTCACTGGAAATAGCCACCCACTCATGAAAGTTGCAAGAAATCAAACATACCAGATGTTCAGGTCTGGAATTTCATCAACCCAAAAGCCCCAGAATTGATATTCCCCCATCTCCAAGATCCTCCAATATGACCCACTCTTTCTCCTTTATGTTGTGTTCAGACACCGCTTTCCTCACCCTATAATCTTTACATCTTGTTCTTTCTGAAGAAAAATTATAATCCACTTTTAATAGGAGATTTACTTTAGAAATTCCTTGAAATCCAACCACCTCTTTTCAATTTCTAATAGATACCATATCAGGATTGGAGTTCGCAACTTTTCCCCCCAGATATTATCTGTCGGAAGAAACTCTTCATAATGGTGCCCATCTAGAGGGATACCCCAGATGTAATGAACGTCCCAAAGAATGATTCCAACCTTTCCATGATGGATATGGAATGTGTTGGTTTTAGGGGACCACCAACTAAATAGCTCTGACCCAAGTTCTTGCTGGTGGTAGAAATGGAACTATGATATCCAAACTGCCTCGAATATCCCAATGTGCTAAAATTCTACTCCAAACTGATCGCATGATTAGTGTACCCAAGATTCCCAAGCCCAATCACTGGTGAAGTTTCCTCTGGACCTTAGGTACCAATCCTGTAGCCAACCCTTGGTCTCATCAGTGATACTCTATCATAAGGTACTCACATAATGGTTTGGAGAATCCTTGGCAACCGCCTCGCCCCCGATATAATTTTGGTACTTGGATTCAGAACATAGATGGCCATGTGCCTGGTTTCTCTGGCAGGATGGCCATTGTTTGTAATGTTGTATCATCGAACATCATCCTCAGGAGTCACCCATGACCGTGGTGTATCAAAATCAAATCTCGGCACCAATAGATCCTCTAAAATACCAAAATCCAATATTGGTAGGTTGTAAAAAATCACATAATCCTTCTGGGCTTGGTTCATCATTTTAAAGAGAGTTTGGTTATCAGATACAACTTTCTTGGCACCGTAAACCTCAGGGTCCACAATCATCTCATCCCTCTGAGTGGAAAACATAGAGTCTCTCCCAATGTCATTCTGATTAACATCCATTATTTTTGGTTAAGTCTAAAAATAACCAGAAGAGTGCTTGAAAAAAACCAGGTAGTTGTGAAAAAAAATCAAAAGGTTGCGCGAAAAACCAATAGAGCGGCGTGGAAAATGGATGTGGCATTCAAAATTATGACCAAAATTGGGAAATAATGTGTCAAAAAGAATGGATTCCGTGCAATGGAAGGTGATATTTACGTGCACAAGAGTGCCGGAGCATATCGCGCGAGAAATCCTGTACAGACCATGGGAACCTAGTGGGTTTTTATAGGTGTGAATTGGGTACTCCGTGCATGTGAAAAATATTACGCACCTGTATGCCATTTTCCGTGCACCACATCAAAGGGGCCAGGCATCTCAACATTTCCCTCAGAATCCAACCTCCATGACCCCTCACAGATCCGATTACGAGTGGGGGCATTTGTTGATGCCGAAATCTGCTGAAGTCCTTAGGAAGTCATTCTTAAGAAAACCGAAGGCATATTTTGACTCATCAATTTATTCCAAGATGGGCCAAAAGGCTGTGCGGAAAATACGAGAGGTTCACATAAAACCGCTTCTCCATGTGAAAAATGATAACTATTTGGATGAAATTTTCATGCCAGTGTGGAAAGTCCCATGCATCCAATGCTTGGGCCGTGTTTTCCATATAGGCTGAATTCCACGCATGTCTGCTGCCCCCAATTGCCTATAAATACAAGGGAACCCCCCATCACTTCTGGTGGTTGAAGAATTCAAACCATCTCCCCTTCACATAATACAACTATTTTTTGCGAAAAAGATGACTTTCAGGTACAAAATTTTTGGTGACAGGTCTCCCAGTGGTCTGCCTTCGTGCAGGAACACTATGGCTTAACCCTCACCCAGGTCCTTTATTGATTGTCTAGTTGCACGCAAACCCCTACAGTTGCACGCAAACCTCTGCCCCTTTCATGCAAAGCTCCACCAATTGCACGCAAACCTCCTCCAATTACGCGCACACCTCCTTCATCTGTGAAACCTGACTTATTGTGCATAACTGTTCCCACTTATGTTCCTATTGTGTGCAAACCCCTTCTTTTTCACACAATCCTATCTCATTGTGTGCACCCTTGAGAATTTCTTCAATGTCACTTTCCTAGACACCATCTTCAAGCACTTCTTATGCTTAAAACACCTATATTACACACCCTTCTCCCATACGACCCTCCAGGTTCACATGAAGTGATTTCAAGGTCCCTTGGGTAGTGCTTTAAATTTCATTTCTTAGCCTTATGCTTCTTCACATTGGCCTGCTAACAACTATTTCTTCTTCGAATATCCATGCTAACATGGGCCCTTCAATGTATCACTCCAAAAAACCCCCTCACCACGACATTGCTGATGCATTCCCTTCCCCAAGTGTGGGTAGGTATCATCCATGTAAGTCCTAGGGATGTGGAGTGAAACTGCCTTGTCCAAGATGCATGAAGTTAAATTGCAAAGCACCATCATCCTTATCACATGACATTAAACTGTGGACTTGACCTGTGAAATATACATGGGGTGCCCCGTCTTGGACATTATCCACAACTGCTTGTCTCCATGGGAGTGAGATATTCCTCACATGGAATGAGATCCTCTTTGCTGGAGTGGCGTCTATCCATGGGTAAGGGCAACCATCCTGGTGTAATCCCCTATACTTTCTTGTGAGAGGTATCACCCCTACTCATCCTCTATTCTTCAGTGCCAAATACTAGAGGAGAGATGAGCATAGGGAACTTAATTAACCTGCCCCTCTCCCTATGTTCTTTGTCTCTATCGGGCTTCCATCCTGGATTAAGTCCCAATATCCATCTCCCTGGGCTGAAAACCATGCATAATCCACTATTTACTCTTTGGGCCACTAACCACATGTAATTCCCACTCCACTTCCCACAGATGCACCTTTCACGATGTGATCCTTAGGTCTTTACTGCCTCTTATTTCTCACACCGAGCATAACTCATGTGGGCATAGAGTAAGCACTGACCATGACATCCTTCTTGGGACGCCTTAGCATGTAATACCCAAACCGTACCGAACTACATGGACTTTGATCCTTGTCTCCTAGGAAAGGTACGTAGGAAGCCTCTATGAGGTTCAAGAACAAAACCCATTTGTCTCGACCCCTTCATGTTGGTTCACTCATCCTCCATGATGTTAAACTGTACCCCTCATACCAAACTATATGAAATTTGATCCTTGTCTCCTATGAAAGGTACAGAGGAAGCCTCTCTGAGGATCAAGCACAACACCTACTTGTACCGACCCCTTCACGTCAGTTCACCCATCCCTCATGACGTTAAAATGTATCCCTCATTCCGAACTATGTAGACTTTGATCCTTGTCTCCTAGGAATGGTACATAGGAAGCCTCCCTGATTTTCAAGCCCAACACCCATCGGTCCCGACCACTCCACGTCGGTTCACCCATCCCGTACAATGTTAAACTATACACCCCCTTTTTGTCTAGCATGATGCTAAAATATATACTTTTGAACTATGCTGGTTTGATCCCAGTCTCCTAGGTTGGATACATAGGCAGCCTTCTTGAGGTTCGATCTAAACCAGTGGTAAGACATTGTATCCCAACCAGTGGTAAGACGTTTTCAGCCCCACATGACGGTAAACCGTTGTATGATAAACTACTTGGGTTTGATCCATGTATCCTAGAGAGGGTATGTAGGAATCCTCCCTGAGTTTCAACCTTAGACATTGGTAAAAATCGGTGTCCCATTTGTGGGACCCACATCTCTGTTCCTCCCCTTGAGCGTCATAAAAATCCAGGCTACTAACCACACGTAAGCCCTAGTGCATCGTTGGGTCATTTTCCTATGTGTACACCACAATTCTATACCATCATCCTGAACTACGTGGACTTTCATACCCTGCCATGGTGATATGTAAGAAGCCTCCATGAGGTTAAATCCCATCACCCATGTATCATCCTGGTCTCTCCATCAAGCCTATGTGTTTCGGGAAAGTCATTCCTGAACCTGGAGGTTCTAATCCCTCCAGATCCTATCCATGCGTCCATTCTCACGGGTCGCCTCCTCAGGTGTCCCATAACCCCACCGAACTACATAGACTTTGATTCCCTACCATGAGGATACGTAGGAGGTCTCTTCGAGGATCAAGACCAACATCATCATCACTATCACGTAGGTTCCATCTCATTCTCCATCCTCTTCACTCAACCACCCATATCCATGCTGATTTCTACCCGGGCCACCACATCCTAGAGAGATCATGTCACCCACTTTCTCACTACTCCTAGAGGTAATCAAATAACTAACCACGTGTTATCCCTAGCATCAATGTTCACTCCTAGGGTTGCACCTATCTGATCCACTCTTATTACCATTCAGATCAGTCAGATCCATTTCTGTTGGACATTAAACTTGTGGCATACCTTATGTTAAACATGGGAAGCTGAGGAAAACCTCATAGACATGCCTATGACATAAAATTCCCTGTACTCGATGTGAGATTCCTTGGGATTAAGCGCCCTTGAGAAGCCCTATAATAATTGGAAGAAACAAAGACACATTAGTGTTCCAGAGTCCAGATACACCAGCGATGTCCAATGTGACTACTCCCCTGACCGAAGGTTGCTTCCTTGATAGGACCCTTCAGAATGTCCTGACAAGAGCAGTGTAATTAACCAGAATTCATAAATACATGGAACTGGGAAGAGTTTGAAAAACAACATCTTAAGTCTATGAGGGAGACCCAGACTAGGAAATGAGTTCCAAGGAGTAATCCATAAAAGGAGGAACCGACATCCCATTATCTTGTTTTGATCAAGGAGAAAACGTCCCTGAATAAGCGATAGATGTCGCCCTCCTTTGGAAAGCGGAAATGCGGGGCAACAATCAGCACGTCCTCCAATGATAGATGCATGCCCTAATGAAAGAATTGGAAATAGATGCCCTTATTATAAAATTATCGTTATATCCTAGCCATTAGGTTAGCGGGAATAATTATGAATAACTTATGAAAATGCATTGTGAATTCATTGGCTATCAACTATTTATGAAAAATATAAATCAATTAGATATCTGTATTTTTGAATTAATTACTTTTGATAATGAACTTAATGTGATATATATATATGTTATATACTTAATAAAATATTTTTTATATTCATCCAATGGATATTTTAGTCATAGGGTATGAATAAAACCCTATTTAATGAATAAAAATGATTTTTTTAAAAAGATTAATTTTACACATTTGAATGAAGAACCCATTTTAAATTAATATTTTGACACATTAATAACTTTTATATGAAAAAATAAACATGTTATTTTGAATCGGGATATTAAGATTTAATTTTAATGAAATTTTGATATTTTTCTAATAACTTTCATGTTTTGATGAATAGTAAAAATACGCTAAATTTTAATTGAAAATAACTTTTTTCATTGAAATAATTTATTTGGTTAAATTATATTATTTAATATTTTAAAAGTATAAATATAATATATTTTTACCATTTAATATAATTTAGGTCATTGGAATTAATTTTACATTAAATTTAGATGTAAAAACATTTCAATCTTTTGCAATATTTTAACTTTTATAACCCATTTTCTCATTTCAACAATGGTATTAATTTAAAATTAAATACTGCAACTTTTGTGTTTTGAATTTTGAAAAATTTATTCCATATTTGGAATAAGTAGGTCCAAATTATGTTAATAGGATACTTTTATTTTTGGGAATTATGAATAGTAATTTTGGTAATTATTTTTATTACCAAGGTTAAAGGTAAATCATGTAATTAAAGGTAAAAATAATATTATAAAATTACCTTAAAACCTAAAAAAATACTATTGGATGACTAAATTCGATGCTAATTAGATATTTTTTAAAATGGAATAACTTAATGGCCACATACCTATGAATATGACAAGAATATAGTAAAAACTAATGAATGTGACAAAATGTCAGAATCTCATTTTATATAAGTATATTAATTTTAATATATGAATAACTAGGAGACAATATCGACTATAGATAATCTATGTAAATCTAAAATAATTACCTAAATCATAGAAATTGATTTATAATTTCTAGAGATTAAATAATTACCATTAATAATGACACAATAGTGATGTATAAATTATTTTATTAATAGAAATATCAAAAAAATGGTTTTAAAAATATTAACATAAATATCATATGAACTAATTAATGTGATAAAAGAATTTTATAGGTTATTATGAAATGTTGGGAGTATATTAACTATTTTGTTTTGAATTTATCTTCTATGTGGATTTTATTTAAAGTCAAATAAATTAATAGTGTCAAAATTGACACTATTAGTATTTTCTAAAAATAACATTTTATTAAATTATTTAAAAATAGTAAACATATTTAAAAATCAAAAATTTATAATTATAAGGTCTAAAATATTATAAAATATCTATTATTTTTCAATTAAAACCATATAAGTAAATGTTTATAACCATTAAATATTTAGAAAGTTATTACCACAATTAAAATTAAATAGTATAAATAAGTGTCAATTAAAAAGATATAGTTTAAAATGACAAAATAACTTGTAAAAAATTTATTTTCTAATGATAATACAACACTATCTCATCTCATATTCAAAATTGATACATTTTGGAGGTTTTTTTGGTAGGGTTTGATTTTATTATAAAATATTATTTACGGAGTTTCTAAAAGTGACCCTCACCTCAATTATAAAAGGGAACCATCTCCCTCACCTCGTTACTTCCTTTTGAGCCTTAAATACCATTTATAACATACCCATTTTCCTTATTAACTTTACTATTTTTATTCTAGAGGTTATGGTCATCTTTAAATATCAACTCTAGTGCTCTAAGAAGAGATTTAGAGGAAGCACGTCGAGGAAGAGGAAATCTCATCTACTGATTCTTTCAAACTTCTTTCTTCTTATAATTCCTATTCATTAGTTGTTTCATTATAAAGTAATAACATAAGTATCACTAATAATATTATATTCTATTATAAATCTGAAACAACCATATTTCACTTTCTATCCATCCTTTGAAAAATGAAATCACCGCATGTGCGTACGTACGACTTACCGTCTCCACACCTTGGTGTAATCTGTTTTTCACCACCACCTTACTTGGATGGGTATAATGATGGAAATAATAAATATATATGATTATTATAACATTTTACTAATTCAGAAATATTATAAACCATCCAGTTCAATACCATTCAACAATTTTGGGAATGATATCATCACTCATGCATACGTACGACCTACCATCTCCATGATACGATGCGATTCATTCTACATGATCTTCATTAAACCATGATTATATAAATGAATTTATTGAATAAATATGATATATATTATAATAATATAATTATGTAAATTCTTTAACTATAACCTAAGAAGTGTAACATGAACTTATCCAAAAAATCTTACATACGAACATAAAGCAGTTAATATCTGAATAATGAGTGAAAATGAAATGTTACTAACAAATGGATGATAATATAATCATATATAAAATCATAAACATGATTATTATTTATTAATAAGTCAATAAAATTATTTAAATCATTATATAGGAGGTTCAGATACATACAAAGGATATCAGACCTAAGGTAAGGGATAATTTTACAATCTCATTTTTATCTGATATTGTTTATATGTAAGTATTTACTTTGGTATATTTATCATCCAAATCCATGTTTACTAATTATGTAATATTATTTATATTCCTAAACAATTGTTTGAAGTTAATTTTACCCATTGGTGAGTTTTTATTAAACGGTATGAAATGAATCTTTTGTCGTTAACCAATTTGAGGTACTTTTTTACTTTCCCAGCAAAAGTACGAGGAGAATATTTTTTAACTTATATGGAATGAATGAATTTTTATGGATCAATGACACTCTATTTACATGAAGCTTATTCTACATTATTTCAATATTATTTTCAACTAAATTGTTTTCTTTTAAAATTTCATGGAATTTTGAAAAAGAAAATGTTTTTGAAGAAGAAAGGATGTTATCCTCAAGAATTAAGTTCAAGTGTTTTACCAAAATTATTTTCCATCTAAGACGTAGTTCTTTAAATAGGGTTATATTAAAATTAATAGTAGTACTATTATTTTATTGTGTTAATTATTTAATGATAATTTATATGGATTTATGTTATGATAGAATGATTTTTAAGAAACCCATTTTATTTTTTAGGTTATGCTATGATGAATGATTTATGTTTTTGTTGCACATGTAATAATGATTTAATTATGAGATGGGTGGGACCTATATCTCCCTCTAATTAATTTAGTAATGATATATATCTCATGATATCGACATGACTATAATGACAAGTAAATCTGGTTCAGTAATACAGGGTTGGAACAAGGAGTGAACTTGGTTTAGTAATGGACTTTTTCCACTATGATGGCCTGGAAAATGATCCTTGACTAATATGAAATTATTTTCTATGATTATGTGTGTATTACATGAAATTTCATGTCTTATGTTATGAATTTTGGGATTAAATTTAACTTTTATGATTTATCCCATGACGTGATATTATGATTTTTATATGCAAGATACAATTTTTCAAATGTTATGATCTTATGATTATGATATGATTGATATTTCCATTATTTACCCTTTTTGAGCATTTAGTATCACCCCTTTCATATGTTTCTTTTCCACAGGTTATGAATAAGGGTATCAAGTAAGATATGTCAAAAAGGAGTCTAGTTTTGAAGAAATAAGCAGAAGATAATGTAGATATTTTATGAACCAGTTGTTTATGTTTCCCAGTTTCTAAAGACACTAAACCAATAGGGTCCTGGCATGGTTTTTGTTATGTTATGTAATAAATATTCTTCAATGTTTAATTAATATCTACATTTATATTATGGGACGTTATGATGAGTAGGATCTAATGAAATCTTTGTATGATCAGAATGAAGTGAGGGAGAAGTTTCTGGAGCACAAACATAAAATCCTAGAGTGATAGTTGCAACACAAAATAGTGGTAGCAAAGATGTAGGTGGAAAAAGGAAATAAGGGATGAGGAGTCATCTTGTGATATTAAAAATAAATCTATGAAGTATAGCCTATCTAAAATTATAGTGAAAATGTAGGTGGGAACATCCCTAGTACCTCAAGTGTAATAATGGGATGAGAAAGTGTAGTGGATGGGATATAAGGTGGTGAGTCTAGGTGAAATATTTTACGACGGGTGATCTGAGTACCTCTAGTAACACCACCACCCAATCATCGATGCTTCTCACCATTGTCAATAGTCATACTAGAGAACAATTTTCTCCTAGATAGTTACTTCTAAAATAAAATTTAAAATGAATAATAAAATGATGTTTAATATATTATAATTGATATATATTAGAATTACTATACTCACTATAGGAACCAGAGGATGAAGTCCCATGTCTCACATCCATTGATCATTCTTAGAAAATCTCTTCATATGTATTTATTTATATTTTTCATATTCTACATAGGAATAAAATATACATCTTTTATAAATACACCACTATTGGAAAATAAAAATATGGTTTATGACGTGACATGAAATAATTAAGGCATGCTAATTTAAAATCCAAATAATTTTAAAGAGGTGACATACCAAAACCAAGGAATACTAATTGGCAAGGAATAAAATGTATACAAAATGAGATAACATAATGAAGGCATAAAAATTAGCATGTTAAACATTTCATAAGAGTTTTCATAACCTAATAAAGACATAAATATATAGTATTTATGTAATTAATTGTTTAGTTTTATTTTAGTTATTTTGTAACGATGATCAATATAAAAATTACAATCTTAGTCTTCTGTTTAAATGTTATATCACTACAATTCTAACTAGATATGTTTGAAAATTTTTATATAATGTGTAATCATGTTTATATAGTTTAGTTAATTTTTGTTCATTTTTTATCAGCCTAACATAATCCTAGTTTTTTTGGGTCTATTTAGTTCAGTTTGGGGTGTTTTAATTAAGTTATATATGTTTTATATGTTTTTATTTTTTTTTGGTTTTGGGTGATTATATTTAGTTTAGTTTTGTTCAGTTTAGGTATGGTCAAATTGATTTAGGTAGGTTTTGAATAATTTATTTAGGCTTGATTCATTTCAAATCTATTATGGTTAGACCGAATAGAATTATATTTTTTATCTTTTCGATAGTTTGAGTTTATATAGTTCATTTTAGCTTAGTGTAATGTGGTTTTGGTTGAGTTAGATTTGATATGGTTTATTTTTTTCAGTTCATATCACTTTTATTTATTTATTTATAAATTTGTGTTAAGTCATTTTGGTTCAATCTAATTTGGTTTGGGTACATTTTACTTATATCATTTTGAATATTTTATATTATGTTTAGTTTGATTTAGTTTTGTTCAATTTATTTTAGGGTATTTTTTTCAAGTCACATGGACTATATAATATTCTCATTAGTTCTCTTTGATTTAGTTGACTTTTATGTGGTGCATTTTGATTTGGGTTGAGCAAGTCTAGATAATTATATTCACTTCTTTTAAGTTGGGTTTTAGTTGAGTTTGTATTTATTTGTTCAATTTACACCTAATACGACTAGATTGGGATGAGTTAGTTTATTTTTTTGTTGGTCAGGTTGGTTTTAACCAATTCATATTAGTATATTAGATTTCTATTTGTTGAATTGAAGTTTATTTTAGTTTATTTTTGTTTTATTTTATTATATTTTTGTTAGGTTGGATTATTTTTTATTTTTGTCTCACTGGTTAACATATATTTATTTAATTTTAGATAGGGTCAATTTGATTCTATTTATTTTAGATTGTGTAAGATATGATTTATATGGGTTAATTTATTTTGGGTCATTTTTTTACTTCAATTTAGTTTGGGTTGGTTTGAGTTTGGTTAGGTTGGGAAAAGTTGAACTAAATGGAACTAAGCCATACCATACCTAGTTAAACTAAACTAAACCCTTTTGAACCTACGTGTACCAATCCATACCAAACCAAAATGAACTCAATAGAACTAAACCAAATACAAAAAATTGAAATGAAATGAAATTAATTAAATTAAAATGAAACAAAATAATAAAAAAATGAATGGATAATTTGAAAATATAATTAAATTCAAAAAAAACCAACAAAACTAAACCAATTTAACCCTTTGAAACTAAAACCAACATAAAAAAATGTAAACCATCCCAAGATAAATATAATGAAAGAAAGTTAGTGTAATTTAAATTATACCAACCTGATAGAACCCAATTCAGTATAAACTGAATGAACTGAAACCACACACCATTTATTCAATATATTACCCATTACTACATTAGGTTCATAATCATCTCTATCAATTTAAGTCTTTGCATAATAATATTCAACATATTGATCAAGAAAAATGGGGGTAGTGATAGTATCAATTAAATCCCCACCATTATCAAAAATATATCTTGGGATCACTATAGTAATGACACAAAATTCTGGGTTTAGAGGATCTTTCACATAAAATACTTGCTTTTTCATTGATTCCAAAATATATAGCTCATCAGTATTTAGGAAGGGACTCATGATAATATTTATAAATCCACAGTCATAAATAAATTTTCCCTATCACATCATTGAATCAAACCACCTTTATTTCATCATAGAGACTCAAACGTGGGATTTACAATCTAATATTATTATTTTCTCAAAATATTCATAATAAGAAACCTTTTCCCATCAAGTATGGATAACTAATTTACTAGAATAACTTTCATTCATAGTAGTTAATAAAACACCACCATTTTGTGTTATAATGTTAATTACTCAACTAAAAAGTTGTTATCCATTAATCACCAGTGATTTATATTCATGAACCACATTATTTGGACAAAAAATCCAATGATATTATTTCTTGAGATATAAACTTAATCTGGAAACTCAATACCTAAAATATATACAAATATTAAAATTTAAAATAAATATTTATTTATTATTTTATGAAAAATAATTATTATACCTTCGATCTCAACCAAAAAAGAAACTCTTTGTTTTGAAAAATATCCCTCTCTCTCAAAGTTAACACTTGATGAATTCAAATTATAATAATTTATACTCTATATATAAAAATTTAGTAAAAGTTTAAGATATATATACCATTATGTAGGGTATTATAACATCTACATGTTTAAATTACTACTTTATGTAGTTATCGAAAAAAGCATGGTTAAACAAGACCATGTGATGTTCTATCTTCCATTATTCAAGGCTCAATATACCCAATGTATATAATATAGAAATCCCACCAGTTTGGGGGAATAGATGGAAAAGTGGGATCAATTTTCTCATATTTCTCAATTTCATTTATTATTTCCCGGTTAAATATCATTCTCACATCAACCAAGTAAATTGAACATAATTCCATAAATTATTGAGGTAAATAACCTTTGACAATTAAAACTTAAGGATGATTCATGTTCCTAACATAATACATCATTGTGTACATATTTATTTTATTTGGATACATCAAATGAAAAGTAACAGGCCTCCAAGTAGTATTTTAGTTGGATGATGGGTAATTAGATGTAACATGAAAGTAAAAAAAGATAGAGGGAAACTCTTCTCTAACCCACACATAATTAATGATTTCTCTTATAATATTTTTTAATAAACTCTTGCATAAACTTTTGGAACAAATATATCTATAAAAATGGGATAGTCAAATCAGTGTCATCCTTACATTGTGGGATAGAAAATGATATATTACTATTGGAATTAATTCAAGAAGATGGATGTGATAGTCATGTGTTTTCAATGATTTTAGTTTCACCTCTACTATATTATACTGTTTTGATATGTTTCTTAAAAAAAAATAAAGAACATTGAAAATATTTAGTACTACCAGAAACAATTCTCCTGAAGTTGTTTTAACATATGAAGAACATGGAACTTTCCATTTATTTTGACTGATAAACCCATGATGTTGTTCTGTTCGAATACCCTAATCTACCATGTCATGATGTGATCATAAATCATTTTCGGTCTTCCCCTTTACATTTAAAATTATTGAAAGAAAAATTTCATATATAGTTTTCTCAATGTGTGTTATTTATAGACAATGACCTAACAAATTGGTTGACTAACAAGGAAAATCAAAGAAGATAATTCTCCTCCTCCTATTGTAATTGGATTTCAGGGAAACATTCTTCCAATTTATTGATTTCAATTGACTTTTACTAAATGAGGAACTGTCATCTTGCAATTTATTATGAAAATATGTTCCATAAATATGCTGAGTTGGCTTCTCGATCTAAATGGTATTGTCCAAAATTCAATGATTTTATTGTATAGATGATTCATTGTAAAGAATCATTAATGTCCCATGAAAATAATACTATAATGATATTTAAGTTATCTGAATCATGTATTCTTCATACAAACAAGACACAGTAGTTTACCATTTTTTATCCATCTAGAAATAATTTCATATGAAAAAAATTATTTATCATGAACATAATCACAACATGCATCTAATATGTGTCTTTCAAGGAAGCATTGAATGTTTACACACCTACATACCAAAGTTACTTAAGATCTTTTATTAAAGGTTTAATGTACATGTCTATATCAATCTCAGAATAATAAGGTCCAGATATGAGTATACTCAAGAAAATAAAAGGGTTTTTCATACAAATCCATAGAGGAAGGTTATAATTGTGAAT
Source organism: Viscum album (assembly GCA_963277665.1). Lineage (NCBI taxonomy): Eukaryota > Viridiplantae > Streptophyta > Magnoliopsida > Santalales > Viscaceae > Viscum > Viscum album. The sequence goes on along the minus strand of OY728142.1, from coordinate 1,996,815,314 downwards.
AGAAACTGGACACAAGCACTACTAATCAATCATATGACCCAATGGATTAAAAATGTTACCTGATAGATCTGACTTGATATTACACACCTAAACTAGAAAATTAGGATATCATGTATCAAATTTATTCCATGATAATATATCTATAGGATAAATTGATTTGTCATTATACTTAATTCTACCAGTATCATGCTATCACATATTTATTGACATTTCATTAGAAATGAAAATATTTTGGAGCTGATTAATTAATGGAAAGTTCTACATTAATTTTTATGGAACATGAGATGGTGTTCTATATACATTTAGATACTATTGAAATGTAACATATTCTCAATTATCATTTAGGCCCACAATTTCAATTAGAGTTAGTGTCCTAAGACCAAATATTTTTACTATGATTACATGAATATTTGATAATTCGAATATTAATAAAACATATTATTACATATTTTTTTATGAATGAATCTAATATAATAATGTCCTAGGTTATCTATCACATTGATAATTTTATAACAGTTCCCCAATATGATGAGAACCTTGAAGTTTCATGAATATATTTTTAAATATAGTTCTACAATCATGTAACATCACCCATTCCCATTGTCTTGGAAAGGTGGTAGGAAATTACTAGGCCTTAGGTGACATCCCCAAGACACCAAAGGCTAATAATAAATTCTAATTGATTCATCACAATTGGTGGATGGTTTTACCTTAGAAAACAAAACAAACCCAACCAAGAATTCCATAAACCAAACAACCAATACACGATTCAAAAGAACAAAGTAATACAACTCTGAGTATAACAAATGATAACACCAAACAACAACCATGAACCACATAATAGTACCAATAAGAAACCAAAATAGAAACAAAATACAAAGTTGAAGTCAAAACAAACAAAACTCAAGGATTCCAAAGACACCAACTCCACAGATACCAACATGATCCAAGTTCCAACTCTATAATTCATGCCCAAAGTATCATGATGCATCATTAAATAAATGAGTTACTTTTCCTTTACCTGTGTCTTGATACAAAAAATATGAAAATTCACCAAAGTACCCAAGCAAGGGGTGAGTAATAAAACACAATAGGTTTTTAAAAATGAATTCCCTACTCACGCCACTAGGATAGAACAGGTTCCCACATTTATATAAAATAATTCGCATAAACCCATTTAAAATTATTTTAATAGTTTATATCAAATCCAATTAAATTTGAATCCAAAATATTTTTCTATACTAAAATAGTTTCAGAGGAAAGAAACCAACATTTCTTTAGAACAATTTCTTAAATAATGTTTTTTCACAAATCATTTCATTTCATCAAACCACACACAAACACACACACAGAAGATTGGGGTTACCATTGATTTTGTAAATTCACATCCATACTCAGTCCCTTTGATCATGGTACTTCATAACTATTATCTATCCCATTCAACTCACACCCAAGCATTAATACAAAAAACCATGCCAAATTATTGTGCTAAACAATTTAAATAAAACAAAACCATTTTTGAAAACACTTTCCTAAAAAATTTCCAATACTTAAAAACTAAACAACTATTTTAAAATAACCATTTTAAAATCATGTAACCAATTTCAATTTCCACAAAACAACCATTTTCTACAATTTCACAACCATCACTAAAGAGGGTTTCCAACAAGATTTACACACAAATTTCAAAATTCAATTCAAAAAATTTAATCATTTTGAAATCAGGCCTTCAAGTTCTAATGAGAGGAGTCGATAGTGAATTAATCTATGTTACAAATTTGGAAAAAATGAGGAATAACACAAAATCTTCAACAAACCTGGTTCAAACACCAAAAACTGCATTAGATCTTGTTCTCTATCATCAAAAAAACCACATATCATAATGATTATCATTAAAAAACTTGGATATATCCCCAAAGTATTAGATCCATGAGTCCAATAGAGGGAATAATATGAAATCTAAGGAAAATAACTAAGAACAGAGACTTATGAAGGAATCTGATCCTATAATGCATAAATAATCCCCAAAATATTTCTCTCAGATCAAGGGGAAGGGTTTACAAAGCATTTGTGATGAGAGGAAAATGAGTTAGAGTCTAACTAAGGGAAAAAGAGTGGTTAAGGATCTACTTTGGATTAGATCCAAAATTTAGGGATAACCATCTGTACACCGCATGGTTAGCCAAAAAAATTTTAAAAACCATGTGGGTGCTACTAACTCAAGCCACCCCTTCACATGATTTCATCTCATGGATAGAAAAACCATAAAACAACCATCCACAACCCTTATATTCTAAAAATCAAGGTTTTACTTGGGTTTCCACATGGTGTGGCCAAACTAAGCACCAATCTTGCACTTGCCCAATGACTTCTATTTTCCCTTACATGGTTTCTTAGAGGTCTTTCATGGTTTCTAATAACCATTCTCAAACCATGTACCTATATAAAATCCAAAAAAACATTTCAAAACTCCTCTAAACCTTCCCCAAACATAACCCAATAACTTTATATTATTAAAATATAAAAATAAAGGGTTAATTACCTAAAATAGGGGGTGTTAATTATCCCCTACATTGGACTTTCCATCCAAATAAAGTAGAAAATCAACATTATCCTGAAAGAGTTTGGGCCACTACTTGACCGTTTCATTCTCCCATTCCCACTTTTCTTCTTGAATCTGACCATGTTTCCATAACACCAAAACTAGGACGATGATTTTCCAAAACAATACTTTCTATTTCCTATCAACAATCTGCACTAACACATGAACCAACATGTCATCCGGCTGTTGGTCAATGTGATCCCATTGAATCACATGGTCAAGATTAGTCTGATACTTATTCAAATGAGATATATGAATTACATTATGTACTGAATTGAACTGTGGTGGCATAGACAATTGATATTCTACCTCACCAACCCGTTCAAGTGTCCCAAAAGGGATTATGTATCTTATAGATAACTTGAGCTTCTTCCCAAAATGATAATTCCCAATCCTTGGAGTGATTCTCAAGAAAACATTATCACTCACCTCCAATGACAACAACCATCGACAATGATCCACATACAATTTCTAATGACAATGAGTCATATCCATCATTTTCCTGATAAAATGAATCTTCTCCACTATCTCTTGGACAAGGATTAGTACAACCAGTGAAATATATCACATTTATACACAAAAAAGTGTAGAATGATATGGACTCCCATAAAATGATTCAAAAGGATACATATGTATCGAGGCCTGATAAATTTTATTATACAAGAACTCCCCTAATAGTATGTGCTCCACCCATGAGCCACCAAAATCCATCACATAAGCCGAAGCATGTATTCTAATGTCTGTATCATCCTTTAATATTTTCTATCCATCTGAGGATGATATTCTATACTCATAGTCAACTAAATATCCTGGGATTGTTGTAAGGATTTACAAAAATGAGACATAAACCTCGGATCTCAATATTATAGTATCAAAATTGGTATTCCATGTCTCTTTACAACTTATCAGATATATATTTTAGACAAGTCCTCCAACATATGATATTTAAAAATAAGGATAAAATGTTCTGAATTTATGAGTTGATCTACTATCAACCATATGGAATCATGTTTCTGAACCATCCTTGGGAGACCCATCACAAAATCCATCACTATATTCTCCTATTTAAAAACAAGAATAGGTAAATACTACAACATACCCCCTGGTCGCTGATGTTTTTACTTAACCATATGACATGTGAGGAATCTTGAAACAAACTATCAACCTTTCTTTTCATGCAAACCCACAAAAACATTGCTTTCATTTCCTTATATTTTTTTTTTGTATTCCATGATGAAAATCCAATCTCAAATGGTGGTAATAATGAATATGTTATTCTTGACAAGAAAAAGGTATGAAAATCCATTCTAGAAACCACAAAACTAAACTCCCAACTAGCTTTTATCACTCAATGGTCCCCCACCATTGAGTTTTGACCTCATAGAAACACCTTCTAAATTGGATGTTTGTTCCTCTTATACCTTTTCCACCAAATTAGGAACATAAGTAATAGGAAATAAAACCACAAAAATACCTTAGACTTCACAATCCAAGTGCATATCGTCTATCACTAGCATCAACTACCACAGATCTGAAGATTCTATTTCCAACTGACCACACGAATTCCTACTTAATGCATCTACCACCGAATTTCTTTTACTTGGTGTATACATCAAGTCAAAGTCGAACATTTTGAAATACCCAATACATATTATTTGTCTCAGGTTCAAATCCCTTTGTGAGAAAATGTGTTTCAAGATCTTATGATCTATAAACACCATAAATTTCTCACCAAAGAGGTAATGACACCAAGTCTTTAAAGAATATACTAAAAAATTAACTCAAAATCGTGTGTTGGATATTTATTCTCATGAAACCATAACTTCCGTGAGCCGTAAACAACAACATGATCTCTATGAATGAGAAAAAACCCAACCAAGATCCCGAAGCCTCATCATTCCATTGGAATGAATTATTTTTACTTGTCAAAGATTTCATAGGTGATTCTAGTTTTGAAAATCAAGAACGAAGCATTTGTAATAAATAGCCAATCCAAGGAAACTGTGTATCTTGCAGGCATTATTTAGAAATTTCCAAGAGATCTCCAACTTAACCTTTTCTAGATCCATAGAAACACCTATTTTAGATATAACATGGCCAAGGAAACATACCTATTGTATCCAAAAATCACACTCTGAATATTTTTCATACAAACGATGATCCCAAAAAATTTCTAACACTGTTTCCAAGTGTTGATCATACTCAACCCTTCTACTTGAATACACTATTATGTCATCCGCAAACACAAAAAAAATAATATAGATACCTTTGAAATATTTTATTTATCAATACAAAAAATATATATTGTTAATTCATAATACCAAAATTCATAACCACATACTCTTAATGGCCATATTTACACCTAAAAGTTGTTTTTTCAACATCCTCCTTTTGAACATGAAATTGGTTATATCCTGGTCGCAATTCAATTTTAGAGAACCACTCGGATTTGATCAGTTGATCGAACAAATAATTAATACATGGAAGTGGATATTGATTCTTTATTGTAACTTGGTTTAGATTACGACAATACACATGAATTCTCAGGGTTCCATCTACCTTTTCACAAAAAATGGCATTGTCCATAGAGACATACTAGGTTGAATGAACCCATTTCTTTTCCAACTCTTCCAACTCAAATTTCAATTCCCTTAATTAAATTGGTTCCATATAATATGATTGAAGTGATATAAGACTATTCCCCGGTAAGAGATAAATCGTAAAATCCACTTCTCTTGTGGGTGGAAACCCTGCAATTTTTGGGGAGAAACATCCATAAACAATTCAAAAATTTCTAAAAAACCAATATTCTTGATCTCATCCACCGATGCCAAGGTCAAAGCTTACAACTGGTATGAGTTAGTTCCAAATGTTGGTTCTTACAATCCTGATTCACCTTCCTTCACATTCTTGTCTCCTCTAAAGAAATGCTCAACGCCATCATCAATTGTAAAACTAACCTTTGATGTCTAATAGTCGATCTGAACTTTGAACATTGTCATCCAGTCTATACCCAAGAGTATGTCATAGAAATATATCTCAGGAATAGAGAAATCCCATATCAACTCATCTCCATAAATTTTTATATAACATTATTTTCACATAAAGAATCAACATTCTCTTTGTCCAATAGGGGTTTGAAGTTTCAAAATAGAAGACATCAACTCAACATAAAAACCTATAAGATCAATAGAATGAGAAGAAATAAACTAATGTGATGAAATCATATCCAACAAATATTATATTAGGGAAGAATTAAAAAGAATCATAACTCTCACCATTGATGGTCTAGATTGGTCATCCAATATCACTATCCTATCTACATATAATTTATTACTAAATTCACTTTGGTATTTATTGCCCTGTTGAGATTACCCTTGGTATGGAGCCATAGTATCACTTGAATTACCATTTCTATCTTGGTTTTGGTGACATGAATTATTTTCATTCTGTTATCCTATCAAATCATATGACATCTATGAAAAATGATATGTGTCTTGAGTAGCTGACCTTGGAGAACTGTGAAAATAGCGCTAAAGATTCCTCATCTGGTTAAAATCGTGGAATGATCTAGGTGGTTCCATAAATTCTCACTTCATGGGATCAAAATAACCACACTAAAAACATCATGGATTTCTATTGGGATTAGGAGGAAGATTCACTAATCCAACCATTTTATTCTGAGTTATTCTACTACTTAGGAAATAGGTGTCCCTCTTTTTCATATTCCCAACATTATAGTTACAACTATTTCCAATACAAATAAACATGATTCCATGCCCATAGTTCTGGATATGTCCCTTTATTCAACTATATCTCTATTTACCATATCCATATAATTTGTTAAAAAAATTACGACAATCTTCGAGTGAATATCTGACCTCAAACCCAATTCAAAAATGTGTGCCTTCAAGGATGCAATTGTAGTAAATTTGGGTGAAAAGCAGACTAAATAAAAAAATTTATCCTCATAATCTATCACCAATATATTCTCCTACTTATGAAAAATTATGTCATTATAGAAATTATGAACATGTGAGGATATAATTATTTGTTGAACAATTCTTCAAAATCATCTCACACAATGCCGTGGTCTAATTTATCTTGAATTGAAAAATCCTACCACTGGAATGGAAGATTCTCCAACATTTACATTTCCAACTTAATTTTCATCTCACCTGGTGTGCCTAAGAAATTAAATATTTTATTCATCCTATTCATCCACACCTCTACCTTATCTAGTCCTAAATTACCCAAAAATATGGGTGGATTATACTTTTAGAAATGATTAGAATGATGCACTTACCTTGGTTCATCTTATTAGTTACATCTATCCATAGCCAAAAAATCATAGAAAATACTCTAAACCATATGCTGGTTCACATCTGGAATTCTCCATATCTTCTTCTAATTTGATTCTACGATGCCTACTAGGTGCCATTTTCTATAGAGAAAACATCATAAAGTCTCACTCTCTAGAAACAGAAGCCCTAGAAATTTCAAATTCACCATATCACACATATCGCAACAATTCTTTAGATAATTCAATATTTTCTCTGTTCAAATCATTTTTAAAAAAACCATAATTATTTCTAAAATCAAACCATTTCCAAAATTTCACTACCATGCCTTTTCAAAATCTAACATTTGAAAACAATTTCAACACTTTTTAAAAAATTAAAACTTTTTCATCAAGTAATAAATAATTAGTCAAAATTAAATATGTTCTCATAGTGGGAATTAATTTATATCAGTGCGTGTCATGCTCTTATCATTGAATAAACCCATGACGATGAGGTTACAACTCCTATACGTGTTAGAAAACACTTTTGTACCCAACTCCCTGGAAAGTTGATGTTCATCATAAATAGGTTAGCTACACATTTTTATTCTCTACATTTTGAGTCCTAATAATCTTAATAATTTATACCATCCCATCAAAAGGACTAATAAATAATTATTTTCTAACTCTAAGACCAAACAATACCATTTTTTCCAAAATGAAATAATGATCAGACAAGGCTGATACCATTTGTAACGTCTGACCATCTCCACTGGCTTGGAAAAGCGATGGGACATTACTAGGACTTAGGTTTCACCCCCAAGACACCAAAGGCTAGAAATAAATTCCAAGGGATTCAATACTATTGGGGGATGATTTTTCCTTAGAAAATAAAGAAACCACAACCGACTATTCCATAACCCAGAAAACCACTACATGATGCATGAGAAAAAAATTAATACAACTGAAAGTATAAAAAATAATAAAACAAAACTACAACCATGAACCACATCAGAGTACAAATAAGAAACCAAAATTGAATCCGAATACAAAGAAGATGACAATACCAAAAAAACTCAAGGACTCCAAAGACACCAACTTCACAGATCCTAACATGCTCTAGGATCCAACTCTTCAAGGAATGCCCATAGTATCATGATGAATCACTAAATAAATGGGATACTTTTTCTTTACCTATGTCCCGATATAAAAAATCTTAAATGAACCAAAGTTCCTAAGAAGGGGATGAGTAATGAAACTCATTTGGTTTTCCCAAAATGACTTTTCTACTCATGCCACTAGGATATAAAAAGTTAACACACACACACACACACATATATTTACATAAAAACATTTTAAAATAATTTGATCAATTTATATCAAAGACAAAGAAATTCCAAAAGTGAATAATTTTGTACACTAAAAAAATTTCCAAGGAAAGAAACAAAAAATTCTATAGAAACATTTCTCAAATCATGTTTTGGCGGAACCCATTCCATTATTTCCAATCACTCAAACACACACACACAATATTGGTGTTACCATTGATGGTGGAGCTTCATGTCCATACTCTATACCTTTGATGGTGGTACTTCATAACCATTATCCATACCATTCAAATCAAATCCAACCATTAATGTAAAAATCCATGCCAATTAATTTTTCCAAACAATCTCAATAAAACAAAACTTTTATTGAAAAAACTTTTCCAACAAATTTCCCATATATTAAAACCAAACAACCATTTTAAATACTCATTTTAAAATCATTTAATAAATTTCTCTTTCCACAAAACAACCAATTTCCACAATTCCACAACCATAAGAAAACAGGGTTTCTAACAAGATTTTGACATTAATTTCACAATTCAATTTAAGAAATTTAATTAATTTTAAATATAAACTTAAATTTATAATAAGAGGAGTCAAGAGTGAAGCCACCTACCTCACAAACATAGGTAGAAACAAATAACAACATAAAATCATTAACAAACCGAGATGAAACTATAAAAACCCACCAAAAATCATGATCCTTATCCTCAAAACAACCAAATATCATCATGATTGAAATAAAAAAACTTGGATCTATATCCATTAGATTATATCCATGAATCCAAGATGGGGAAGAAGATAAAATCTAAGAGAAAAACAAAAATTGATACTTAACAAAGAATCTAGGCCTATAACGCAAAAATAATCACCAATAGATTGCTATCAGATTAAGGGGAAGGGTCTCTACAGTCTTTGGGATGAGAGGAAAATGAGTTGGGGTCAAAATAATGTAAAAATTAGTTTTTAAGGATCTATTTTGTATTAGATCCAAAATTTAAAGGGGACCACCTATACTCCACATGGTTAGCTCTCATGGTTTGGAAAACCGTGAACCAACCCTCCGAGTGCTACTACCCCAATCCACCCCTTTTATTGGTTTGATCACATGTTTATACAAACCAAGAACCAACCATGCTCAACCAATCTATTCCAAAAATCACAGTTTCAGCTGGGTGGACACATGGTTTGGCCAAACCGTGCATTGACCGTGCACCTAACAAGTGACCTCTGTTTTCCCTTGCATGGTTTCTTGGAGGTCTTGCACAGTTCATACTGACCCTGATCAAACCATGTAACTTTAGAAAAGCCCCAAAGAATTCCAAAACTCCTCCAAACCTTCCCCAAACATAAACCCATAAATTTATATACTTAAATACAAAAATAAAAGGTTAATTACATAAAAATGGGGTGTTACATATCGAATAATATACTATGATGGCACACAAATTATATAGACTATCAGGGGTGAGTAATCTTAAGAGGATAAAGATTCTTTTAATGAAGTTCACACATAGAAATATCCAAGATGATAGATTACGAGAACAAACCCATTAGTATAAATTTCATATTCTTTCATTTCATTGGATATTCCTATCTATGAGCATGTGTGGTGGTCTTTAAACATTAATAATATCATTAATACATTCGATGATTCAAACACTTAGATTTATTGACAAAAACCATCAAAACATATGTTGGCAGGAAGTAGGGTATGTTGGTTTCATCATAAAGGACATGTTATTAATGGATATGTTGAGAAAGGATCCATCCCTTCCATATTTATGGAAGTTGATATCTTGACCCTTTGATTGGAATAGAACAATCACATTAAATTCAGTGTCCATGGTGTATTTACATGTTTATTTTAGATATTCAATGAAATATTTATTGAACACATAGGTTGATGACATATATTTGAAACATTCTTGATGATATATTGTGACAAAGGGATTATATTACACAGTGAGTGTTCATAAGTGGTTATTGATATTGGGATATTAAGTTCTTTCTTTGGGGTTCTTTCCCATTACTAGACATTAATCTTGGACTTTAGGAAATCCCACGTAATTCCAATAAGAAATAATCCTAGAGGTTTACACACTAAGTGTCTCCATTGATCTTGAGTAAATACTATTTTAATTTAATTAATAGAATAAATATTTTTATCAGGACTGAGGAATAATTTTATTCATGTTTTATTGATCACTTATATTAATAAGGTAATAAATAATTTATTTATTTTATTATGTAAATATTTTATAAATATCTATTTTCTAGATCATGAATAAAATATTTATTATATTTATTAATGAATAAAATATTTAATTAAATATTTATTCAGGTATTCAATAAATGTTGAGGAATTGGAGCGGACCAAGATCATATCTGATGATGAATATTTATTTGCAATATGGTAAATAATATTTTTCATTGCGCTAGATAGCACTTGCAGTATAATAATAATAATAATAATAATAATAATAATAATAATAATAATATATGGAATGGGGTTTAATAAATATTACTAGATTATTTAATGTCTTGAATATAATTAAATAATATTTTAATATAAACAATATCTCTATAAATATATGGTTATGTCTATTGTGTTGGGTTGATCGAGGTTTGAGAATACTTGTGCACAACATAATTATCTATCCATTACTCATCTCTTTATCTTAAGAAAAAGAAGTGCTGTAGAGATTCCTTGAATCTTGAAGGAACTGCAAGTGATCAACATGAACAACCCACGACAATTGATTCATGATGCTAACACTCAGAAATCAATTGGTGTTGTTCGGAGATCAATGGAGCACATGTGGATCATTAATAATGGGATTATATGAATGGATACTCATAATACAATAAAGGTAATCCAAGAAGGGATTTTTAGAAGATAAACATCATCATTATAGAAAGTCACTAAGTTGAAGTAATCATTTCTTCCGATCATAAATGAATTAATTATAAATTTAATGTAAAAGATCCTATGTTTGGGTTTTGGTAATCATTTTATTAAAAGAAATAATAATATAACACCCAGTAAAGGTGATTTTTGTGTACCCAGAACCTTAAACTAGTATTAGAGTGGTCATGTTTTAAATTTATAACTATTTATTTTATTATTGATCTATATGAGAAATTATGGTTAGATTTTCATTTCATGAATTATTCATTCTTTAATCTGATTTTAATTAACATGTTTTTAAAATACTAATATTCATCGTTAAATGTTTAATTTTCTTAATGGACTAAGATCATATGAATAATTAATAGAGATTACATTGGTACGTGTCAAGGATTCTATCGAGATAGCATGGGATTACATGGCATGTAGCCATAGTACATACTGTGTACCCAAGTGCATTGAACCTGAATGTGTCATGGGATACATGATGCATTTTGAAGTAACTACATGTGGTGAATTTATTTCACACCATGTTTATACTAGGACAACCTAGAAGAAAAAATGTCAGAGTACACAAGGTGTAGTTGGCATACACACTATGTAGTCTACACGATTTAGTGGAAAAATTCATGCAAACTGTGTAGTAAAATATACGGTTAAGACATTATGAGATTGGGAGCCTGAAGAATTAATGGAGTAAGAAACATGTATTTAGAGTACATATCATGTAGTATATTAATTCACATGTTATAAATACACATTGAGTTGCTTGATGAGTTATAAAGACACACAAAATGAGAGACACACAGTGTGCAACTGGATTGTAAACATCGTGTAGTCCCACATCCGATGAACACGCTGAGTCCTTCAGCGTGTTTCATAGACACATGAAATTCATACAACACGATATGTAGATCATTAGTAAATGATGTTAAATCCATTAATATACATGCTGAAGACCAATGAATGTATCCTGGTCACATGGAAAGTGGAACACACAATGTGTAGCTGGTTAGTACAGGTCGTGTATTCCGGTTGAGGAACACACTGATACCCCAGGCGTGTATCCTAGGTACATAGAAACTGAGATAAAAAAATTTTAACACAAAAGTACACATCATGTATTCTACCAAAAAATAAATTAATTAAATTACATTAAATTGATATTAACAACATTAAAACCTTATTACATAGATTGATGCTTTTTGTGTTGGACAGTTTAATAATGGTTTTGAAGAGTTATTAAATGATCAATTAATTTATTGTAATTATATTTAATTATTGGTTCTTACTTTTATTTTCCATGAATGATTTTATTGATGGGTATCTTAAAGATAATTCATATGGTCATTAAGATGAAAGTCAATTAATTATTTTAATAATTAATTAATGAAATAATGCAAGAAAATTTATCTTAATAATAAATAATGAATAGAAATTAATGTTAAAAAGGTTTACTTTTGTGTATATATTTCATGTGTATGTCAATTCATGATATTGAAAAATACATATTTATGTGTTGGAATTATTTAATTTAATATATTTCATGGATTTAAATTATTTAATTATTAAATTAAATTTGATGGCCTGCAAGTATCTCTCCCTCCATTATTGTGTAAGACCTACGTGTCCAAGATTATTTATTTAATTATACTTTAACCAATCCTATAGTTACCATAACCTACATGAGAGTTATAAATATATTTAATTAATGGACTATCCCAAGGTGTGTGGAGGCAGATCAAGATTAAACAAACATGCTTCCAACCTAGGTGATATAGAGGTGGATAGGTGGAGTGCTGCAACTCATGACAGGGATGAAATAATGTGTTATTCTCTTAGGTCAAAGGTTGATTTATTATCTTCTCAATAAATCAACCTCTATATAAGATCATGATCTTATTATTATTTTATTTATCTCTTATGCATTATTTATTTTATGGATATAAGATCATGATCCCATAAATAAATGAATTAATTTGAAAAGATGGAATATAAAGAAATAGTTTATGTATAAATGTTTTATCAAACATGGTTAATCACATAATAAAAGTAAAAATAATATTAAAAAGTCATATAAAAGATAAAAAAAGATAATTTAAACATAATAAATAAAATCCCTCAACTAAATATTAATTCAGATTTGACCTTCCATTGCTTGATTAGAAATGAAACCAATAGAACTAAGTTTTTGACCAAATCTTATTTGGAATATTACTTTTATAAGGGGAGTTATTATACATGTTTTGGTTGACTTGTCCATTTTACATCAATAGGAGTATCCCTTTATAGACATGGTTTAATTTGGAGGCAAGTTTGGAGAAAATTGAAGTCAGGATTTTTGGATTGGGGAATCCACTCAATAGGTCAAGGAGTTACGACCCCATAGTTAGAAAAGTATTTCCTATATAAATAACATCAATTAGATTTACCAACCATTGTTGAGGTTATAAAAAGGGCTGCATTGATCCTTTAAAATAGAATTTTCAATCAACTAGATATTCTGAGTACAATAGTGATGGCTATTTGGACATGACAAAATAGTGGGAGATTTGATAAAAATTTAAATATTATTATTTCAAACATAATTTTATTTAATAAAATTAATTATAATATTATATTTTAAATTATAGAATAAAATGGAAAGTGTACCATTCACACTATCCCTATGATGTATATTAGAGTAAGACTATATTTTCACTGGCTGTAACTTCCATGAGTGGTTTAGAAATCTTCATGTTATGCTACTCCATGAATAGAAATATTACATACTAGAATCCTGAATGGGTTATCTTCCTTACAAGGAGGTGAGTTGAGAATAGTTCCTTATCTATGAAAAAAATTTGAACGACATGGTTGACATTTGATGTTGGATGCTATAATCTATTTCTAGTGAACTCATGAAGACTCATGAAAATGTGGATTCTTATAGCATACTAGATCATCTCTATGGTCTCTACTAGTAGAGATAAAGATAATAATATTTTAAGATATCCAAATTACTCTTTCAGAGCACTTCTAGGTTCTTGGGCATAAACACCCTGATGAACTATGAACCAATATCATTATTTCATCACCCCTAAGATATTTTCTATACTTTTTGTAACTTTTAACATGAAAGACATTGAGAAGTCTCTCCCAAACATCCTCACTCTTCTTGAAAAATTAAATAAAAAGAAAAAGTGTCAAAAGACTCTGGTCCTTATAATGAATAAATAGATAAGTAAAGGGAAGATATCTATGCTTAAATAATCTTCATTCCCTTACAAGAAGATAAATATCATGAGTAAATAAAGCTTGAAAGATACAGTTTTTTTGTGGTAATAAGGCATAGTGGAAAAAAACTTCACCCAGCCTAAGAAGCAAGGGGAAGCTCCAGGTGCATTTTTTATTGAGTGAAATTTATCTATTTCTACAAATTTCATTATATATATAAATTTTGGTTATCAAATATGAATTAAAATATAGGAAATAAGTATATTTAGAAATATTGATGAGGGGATGAAGATCTAGGAGTATCCAACAGAGCTAAACTTGATAGTGTAGTTATCTTCAATTACCATCTCATGTTGCCTATTGGAATGACCTTGGTATTGAAAGGATGTTATTATGTGCCATCTGTTTTCAAAAACATTATATCTTTATACATACTTGATACAATGGATTTATTTTCAAATTTGGAAATAAATATTTCTTCTTTTATAAGGACAACATTTGTTATGGTTAGGAACATTTAAATAATGATCTTTATGTACAGGACTACCCAAAACAAGTAATGAAAATCGATAACAAAACTACTTCACATGAATCACACCAGAACCTAAATTTTCACCACCATTGAATTAATATAAATTAGAAAAATTTGAGTAAATTTCACCAAGATTTATATTTATATTTATTTAAAATAAAACCACTTGGTGTGTGCCATGTATGTTTACAAGGTAAAATGACCAAAGTCCCATTTAGTGGGAAAGATGAAAAGGCTAATGAGATTATTTAATTTTTTTTACACTGATGTGTGTAGAAAATTTCCTATTGAAGCTAGGGGTGGTTACTCATAATTAATAAATTAATTAACAACTTTAGTATATATGGATATATCTACTTAATGAGGTATAAGTCATATTCCATTGATGATTCAAGGAATAAAATAATGAATTTGAGAACTAGCTTGGTAAGAATATTAAGAAAATCCACTCAAACTTTGGTGGAGAATATATTAATGAATACTTCATTGATTATTTATGTGTGTTTGAGATTTTATATTAACTCACTCATCCTTATAAACAAAAATGGAATGGTGTAAGTGAAAGGAGACAATATACCTTATTAGACATGGTGATATCAATGATGATTCATGTGAATCTTCCATTATCTTTTTGGGGATTTGTGTTATATACAACAACACACAAACTAACAAAACTAAAAAATAAATCGATAAATGGTATTCCATATGATTTTTGGAGTAGAAGAAAAGACATATAGTTGAATTTACATGCGTAGGGTGGAAAAGTGTTTGTTAATGAATATTTAGGTAACAAAATTGCACCTTGAGGCACATGGTGTACCTTTATAGGATACCCTAAGGAAACAAGGGTATATTACAT
Source organism: Viscum album (assembly GCA_963277665.1). Classification (NCBI taxonomy): domain Eukaryota; kingdom Viridiplantae; phylum Streptophyta; class Magnoliopsida; order Santalales; family Viscaceae; genus Viscum; species Viscum album. The sequence goes on along the minus strand of OY728142.1, from coordinate 1,996,799,584 downwards.
ATATAAACCCTCATAAAAAAGTAATAGTGTAAAGACACACTATATTACTTGAGAGGGAGAACATATCTAAAAGAGATAGTGGGAGTGAGATAGACTTCAATGAATTCCATGATTAAGATACACATGAGTTGGTAGAGGAATATATTCCACAAAGCCCCAGGGAATAAAAAGACAATAAAGAGACACAAATTCAATATAGGAGTACAAGAGAGGTTAGAGAACCCAAAAAATATGGTTTTCTAGTCACCAAGGATGGTGACTCATTATTAATTGATAAAAATGATCCTCTAACATACAAAGAATTAGTAGGTGGCATAAATGTTTCAAAATGGCAATAAGACATGAATTATTAGACATATTACATGCACCAAAACCATGTCTGGAATTTGGTAGATACTACATTGGATAAAAATCCCATTGTTTCTAAATGGTTTTTTAAGAAAAAAATAGAAATGGATAGACAAGTTAGTACCTACCAGTAATGACTAGCTACAAAAGGGTTTAAATAACTTTAAGGCATAGACTATAATGAATTTTTTTTTACCAGTTTCTATGATGAAATCCATAATAATTCCACTTGACATTATGAACTTCCATGACTATGATATTTGTAAAAAGGATTCCAAAACTACATTTCTTAATGGGAACCTTCAGTAAGATGTCAATATGACACAACCTGAAGGGTTTGTGACCCCAAATGATCCAAAACATGTTTAAAAATTGAAAAGATCTATTTATGGATTAATGTAAGAATATAGATCACAGAAAATTCATTTTGATGATTCCATAACAAAATTTGATTTCATAAAGAATGAACATGGGCCGTGTGTCAATAAATGGTGTAGTGGGAAAGCAATCATTTTCATAATAGTTGATATCGATGACATAATAATATTTAGAAATGATATATCCATCTTACAACCTATTAAATACTACTTGAATAAATTATTCACCATGAATGACATAAGATAATCGTCATATAATCTTGGGATCAAGATCCCTCATGATAGACCAAAGTGGTTGTTCGACTGAATGAAAGGTACATGTATTGATAAAAACTAAAGAGATGTAGTATAGAATAATAAAAGAGAGAATTATTTCAAATTTCACATGGTAGTCATATTTCAAGGAAAATATGTCTTAAAACACATGATAAAAGACAAATAATTGTAAATATTCTACACATGTTTATAATTGGATCAGTCATGTATGCTATGATATATTCTAGTCTAGATGTTTCCTATGCCTTGAGTGCAGTAGGCATATATCAAGTTGAATCAGGTGACCACCATTGGATGGAAGTCAAGACTATCCTTATGTATCTGAGGTGAACTAAGGATATGTTCTTAGTCTATATAAAATATTCTGAACTAGTCATCAAGGGATATGAATATTCTAGTTTCCAAATAGATCAAGATGGTCTGAATATTTAGTCATGATACATCTTCACTTTGAATGAAGGTGCTGTGAGTTGGATGTTCTCAAAGAAGGATGTGGTCATAGATTCTATAACAGAGTCTGAGTATATTGTAGCTTTGGAGGTATCTAAATAAGTATAATGGATATGAAACTTTGTCCAAGGTTATGATGTTGTACCGAGTAGTAAATATACTATCACAATATATTATGATAATACTATAGTAGTGGGTCTTGAAAAGGATCCAAGGTCATATCAATGGATGGATCATATAATTAAAAAGTATCATCTCTTTATGGATTTTTCTTAGAGATGTGAAGTTACAGTTAGCCAAATTTCCATAAAATATAACATGTTAGATGACTTAACTAAAGCCTTAACTCAGTAGACACAATTTTATAATGTGAGGTCTAGGGGGCTGGAAGTTGTAGGTAGTTGGATCTATTCCAATTAATTTTTTTTTGGATTTTGTATACTAGGACTTAATTTTTATACTTTGATTACATTTATATTAAATAATTTAAATTTTAATAAACCATATTCCTATATAATGTTCAGTTTTTTGGTAGAATGATAGATTTCCCAAAAGGACAAGTCTCCTTTATTGAATAAAAGAAAAATTAAAAAAGTTTGAATGATGATTTCATACAAAAGTCACAATTACAAAAATAAAAAATTTCATCAGGAAGATCATTGAACCATATCAACTTAGGAGAAGTAACCCATTTATTAGAAGGCCCGATATATAAGTGATTTTACTCATTATAAATATGTATAATGATATAGTTCATTAATGAAATATCATACCCATCGTTTCTCCATTTAGCAGTCATCTTCCATGAAAGATGATTTATGCCACTTATGATATCTTGAACCATTGTGGTTGAGTCACATTTAATCCATAAATTGAGGTAGCCATATCATTTTTTAATATCCGCCATATTAATAATTACAATAATTTTATCATCAAGAGATGTTGTGGAACCACAATGTCTAAAGATACATCCCATAGTTTCCCCACAATGATTTTTGAAAATCACACCATAAGCAGAAGGGCCCAGATTTCTCCTTAAAGAACCATCCATATAACATTTGATCCATCCAAAAAATGGAGGTTTCAACATGACTTCCAAGGTTCCAAAAAGAGGATGGTATGTACCTAAAATACTAAGATTCTTAAGAATAGTAAGTTCATGAATTGAGTTATCACAATGTCTTTTTTGAAGATCATTCGCTAGGTTAAAAGAAAAAAAAATATGATCCAATGCTGACTTCATATTAAAGGTAGTGCCTTCATGAAACCATTTATTACGACTGGTCAATAAAATATGAATAACCTCCAAACTGGCCACAATAAAGATATTGAAAAGCTATTTTGAAAGTATAAAATTCATTCATTATATTAGGTGATCCCATATACGGTCTGGCCTTAGAATTTCAATTTCAAAGAAATCCACAATAACATTTCATAGTGATGAAGTAGTAGTGAACCATAAGAAAATATGATCAATGTTATCCCTCTGATGAAAACATATAGAACATCTAGAACACGGGATAATGAATAAATTCTACAAAAATACATCAGTGGGAAAGTTTTAATACATAACACTCTATTATAAAGAGAATCTAGAAGAAAAAATAAAGTTTATTCTCAATGATTTCACCCAGATGTTGGTTTACCCTTGTACAACCTCATGATTGAAAGCCTTTATATTTATCCTCCCATTATATGCATTTTCCCATACAAAAGTTTTATCTCCATTGATGAAATTATAATTCAAAACCACTTCTTTGATACCAAAAATAAGAACATCCAAATAAATCCATATTTATTCTTTAATTGATACATTAGTGTCAAATAAAGTATTAGGATAGATAAGAGTGTTTAGAAGAGGCGTACCAATCCAATAATCAAGCCAAAAATTCAAGTAAGATATAATATTTTCCAAACAATGTGAATTTATACAAATTATGGAGAAAGAATTTTTTAGGGCATGCCAAATAGAAGAATCAACATAATTTAAATTCCCAACATTGAGCCTATTTAAAAATATCAATCTTAGAAAATTGATACTCTCTGACTTTGCATTGATAAGTATCCACATGATGTTAGACTAGAAATATTCTTTTAATTTATAGATATTTTTAATTCACAACCTACATTGACTAATTATATTAGAAAAATACTTCCAAAGAATACTTGAAACTTTCCTCTATAGAATAATTCCACTCAAGAATTTTTTTTAATAGAGGTGTTAATACTCTTAATGATAGAAATTAGCCATCTATAAAACATAAATGAGTATAATTTTTTGATACACTCACAAATTTGACCAAACTATCCCTTTCAACCATCGATAGAGACTTGATTCTCTAGGAATCCAACTGATTTCTGAATTGACCAATAATTTGCGAAAAATTTCCAACACGTGGTTTTCCCCAAAACATAGCAACACCGAGACAGTAGAAAGGAAACAAACCCACTATAATTCCCAACTATCCAATAATAAAAACTTTTCTAGCTATAGTGATATTTTTTCTAGAATAAACAAAAGATTTATTCCAACTAATCACATACCCTAAGACTCTATCATAATGAAGGAGAGCATATTTGATGTTCTTTATAGTTCTTTTTTCCACTTAAGTAAATAGAATAATATCATCATCATATAATTAATGAATGGGATCAGAAAGTCCTCGATCAACACTGATAGTCTTGAATTTATTATTATTAACCATATTGAGTAGGATCATTCTTAAATAATCTTCATCAATTGAAAAAATAATGGCCAAAAGAGGCTCACCTTGCATAAAACCTATGGTGAAAGTGAAATAGACCTAATGGGATCCATTGATAAGAATTAAAATATGTGTTTAACTTAAAATAATTTTGACCTAATTGATAAAGATATCATCAAAACCAAAATTATTTAACACCTTTAAAATGAATCCCTAGTCCAAAGTGTGAAAGTATTTTTTAATATCAATTATGAGAGAAATACTACCACATCTGGTAGATTTATAGAGAAGATTAATAAATTTAGAGGTAGTGATCAGATAGTCCTAATTTGTTTCCTTGATGAAACCAAACTGATTCTGAGACACAATCTTATTATTATTACTATAGATCCTATTGGAAATAATTACTTAAATAATTTTATAAATATTGTTGATAATATCCATGGGTATGGATAAATAAATCTCATTATCCTTGTCCATTTTGGGAATGAGAGAAATGAATTGAGAATTGATGCCCTGTGTAAACTGAACACCCTTTAAAAAATGACTAACAGGCCTATAAACATCACCATTAATTATATACTAATAAGTTTGAAAAAATAAATTTGTAAACCCATATGGACTTAGAGATATTATAGAGTATAATCCATAAAAAACTTACCTAATATCAATTTCATGGGTAAGAGTAGTAAAATTTTAATTTTTCATATCACTAACTAGTCTGGGAATAATACCATATTTGAGATCCATAATGATATTGGGTCCATAAAAGAGGTTTTTTTAAAGATAAACAACATGGGAAGCCAGATCCTCTCTTTTATCAAGAATTTCCCCATTATTGTTGAGAATGGCTAGAGGTTTATTGATATTCCTGACTATTTTCAAAGAGTAATTTTTTTTATTACGATCACCTTCCTTGATCTATTTAACTATAAAGACTCTCTTTACATGCACTCTTTGTGGTTTAAAATAATATTGAGATCATTTATAATATTATTTTCCTACTCAAGACCTATAGATAAATCACCACAAGAATCACTTTCTTACACTATATAAAGCATTGATTCATACTGAATATTATTTTCCTCCAAGTGGCTAAAGTTATCCTGACTCAAATTTTTAATCACTTCTTATGAACATTAAGCTTAAGAACACATGCCATAGAATCCTTCTTATATAATAAGTAATTCCATGTTTCATGAACCACTTTTTTAAATTTGGCATGTAATGTACAAGAATTATTTAATCTTAATGGAAAAGGAGGTTTATTCACTCTAGTGAAAAGATTAACCATAATAGGATGATGATATGAATTAAACCAAGACAAGGTGAAACTTGAAATGGAAGTAAAAATATACAAGGTCACATCATTAACAAAATCCCTATCCAAAATACTAGAAACTACTTTATTATGATACTTTATATACCAGGTATATTTAACACCAACTAGATTAACTTAATGTAGCCTACTATTATATATAAAAGATCTAAAATCTCTAGTTGATGTAATAGAATTGGTCATTCCTAACATCTCATCTAGGTTAAGAATAACATTGAAATCCCCAATAGGAGTCCAAGAACCCCTCATTATGCTGCCAAGGGCCTGAATATTTTTTTAAATATCTCTTCATTCTTGATAACCATTGTAATCATGAATAATAGAACAAAATTGTTTCATTCTCATACAATTATATCTTAGAGTGACCATATTCTCTTTATAACTTATGAGATATACTCCAACAATTCTCAAATGAATAAAAACCCAAAGCCTTCTGACATCACTATTGGATTTATTATCAATTACCATTTGGTATCATAATATTTCAAGAATTGTAGAATTGTTAGAAAAGACAATTTTGGTCTCAGAAAGGACAAAAATATCATGATTTTTTTGAATGAGAAATATCCTAAGAGAATTATATGTCTCAGATTTTTCCAAACCTTGGCAGTTCCAAAACAAGATCTCTATTAAAACTTATACTTGGAGCTAGGGTCCATTTTTTTCTTACCACCAGAGTTCTTGTTCCTAGATTATATCCTTATTAAAAATATTTTTTTTATCATCCTTACTTGGAATTATTATTTTTATTTACATGAGATATCATCATTGGGGGAGCCCACTTTTTTAATTGTATCCAATGGTTTATTAACAACATGAAAAATTTATTTTGGATTGAATTCCAAGGTGAAAACTGAACTAGTAGTAGATTTATCAAGGTTAATTAAATGTGGTTCATTTATAGATGATTGACCAAAAGATGTGTCAATAGTAACAGGAGAGGATGGAGAAGTTAATAATTTTGTATTAGATTTTTAGTCCATAGAAGAATGAGAAGAGAAATGATTTTCCCATCCTATAAAATAGCAGAAGTAGTGGGGCTACTTGTTCTAGGGTAGTAAACTTGATCCTTAAATTGAGTATCAGGATTAGAGTAACCAACTGCATGATTATTATTAGAATAATTAGACATAGTGGTACAATGAACATCCACTATTGTATCCTTGTAATTGTCTTCAAGACTTCAATTTACCAATATTAAATTTATTTTCTAGTTTAGCGTCATTCTGGTCAGATTTGAGAGAGGTATCATTTCTTTCACTGTAGACCATTTTTATTTACTTTGGTAGTGTATCTCCATAAGCATTGATAACCTTAAAAATAGGAATTCTACCTCTAATGGAATTATAATCCTTATTTATAAGACACTGTACATGAGGGATAACAGTCTTGGTAAACTCCTTATTGTGAAATAAACATGGTTTAATTTTAGCAGACGCATCCATCTGGTGATTTTTAGATCGAGCCGGAGTCAAGTTAAGGTTTCATTCACTTCCAAATATGGAAACCTATTTTGGGTTTCTATTAAGTAAGATACATTAAATTTTAGTATAATCCTTATATATATAAGTATTCATGTTATCATTGTACTACAAATGGGTTTTATCAGGGGTAGTAACTGAGTTAGCACTTTGTTTAACCATTGATTCTTGCCTTCCACTATCTAGAAGTGGATCTCCAGTAGTGTTAATGACATTAATCCGGGGTTCATGTGTGCCACTGTGTTTATCAATTCATTCTGGGCCCTTATGATCAAGAATATCCACCATGCTAGTAGGTTGAGAAAGCATATTATCATATTTATCAAGTGTAAGTGAAATAATCCCATCAAGGCTTGGATGTGTCTTATAGATGACATCATTCATAGGGTCCAACAAATGTTGAGGATGAAAAGGCATGTTAAGGATATAATTCCCTATAATTTCCCTACCCAAACCTTCAACAGAGGAATTGGGGATCTTGTTATCAATTCTCAAAACAAGTTGTGATGTACCAGATGTAAAGATACAACAAGGTTGAGAGATTGTATCATCTACCTATTTTTTATAAGATTCATCAAGGTGTTTATCCTACATGGAGGCAACAAGATTCACAATATCATGATAAATTTCAAGATAAATAGACTAATCCTTAGTAATTATATCTTCATTATGTTCCATAAAACCCCTAGAAGTCATGGGGGGGGGCGTAAATTATGGATGACCCAGATAGAAAAGGATCCCTTTCATCTTCATCAACAAGGAGTTCCCAAGATTTTCTCCTAAATTTTTTTACATCATATGTACCTGATTTTTTATTCACCCACTTCCTAGGTTCATGCATTTTTAATAAATAATTTTTTTATAGAGAATCACCTTTCCTTTATTCCTTCTATTAACCTCATTCCAAGAACTAGTGTCAGAGGAGGGATTCACCTACTTCTGTATGAATTTGTAGTTGGAGATTCTATGCCCCAAAATTCATCATAATTCCAAGAAATGAGGGACATACTCATACTAAACATTAACCTTAATATTTTTGTAATTTGTAGATAAATTAATAATAATTGGAAGTTTTTTTATCAAAGTTAGCGTCAAATAAGATTATATCATATAATCCTATTTCGCAAGTAAGAGTTCAATATCATCAAAGGAATTACAATACAACTAGTAATGTTATTTAATATTTTAGTATGCCAAAATACCAAATTTAGACCATGTAATTTTACCCAAAATTGAGACATTGATTTTTTTGGATGAAAGGATCAAAATTGATGTTTCATTATGAGATCCTCAATGTTTTGGGCTTCAAATAAATATTACCTATTTTTTCATATTGAGTCAAGATCATCTTTGCATCGCATAAGAAAATGAAAGAAACCTCTACCAATTGGTATAATATTCTAATCTAAGCTTACCCAACAATGTCAGATTCTGGGCATGAGATCATCATTGGACCATGGTTTGTCTCCATTAGAGTAAAAAAGACGCCCAAGGATAGATAATTTTCATAAATTGAACCTTTGTTGAAGATAAATTGAATCTGTGAGTATAGAAATACTTCCATCCTATAATATTTGAAATCCAGAGGACTGGTAAAATAATATTTGATGGAATCCATTCCACGAAGGACCTCCAAAAAATAGATTCCTTTTCCATTCAATGTATGTTAAGACCTTGCATGATCTAGGTTATCTAAAAAATTATTTCCAATTTTAGAATTTTCATGAACCATGTCCTTGAAGGTGCGCTTCCATTCTGGATGAAAGGAATCCATCATATTGTTCATTTTTCATCATGACTCTGACGTAATAATGTCCTAGGGAATTGTTTTCATTGATAAGGTCATATGAGTTCCCCACTATGATAATAACCTTTAAGTTCCACAGTGATATTATTAAATATAGTTCCATGGTTAGATAATATACTATGATGGGGAACATAGTATATAGAATATCAGGTGAGACTACTCATAAGTGGATAATGATTCTTCTCATAAGTTTCACACTTGGTAATATTTAACATGGGTGATTATGAGAAATACCCACGAATAAGAATTTTTCATGTTTTGGTGTCATCATATTTTCCTATATCTAATCAGGTGTAACGGTTCTTAGACTGTAATATTATCATTGATACATTCAATGAATCATGCACATATATTTATTGAAAAAACCCATCATTCCATACGTTGGTGGAAATTAGGGTACACGGTGTGCATCATGAATGAAATGTTATTAATGGAAAATTCAAGGAAGAATTTTCCCTTCCATATTTATGAAAGTTGATTTATTTTCCCTTTAGTTGGAATAGAAACATTACATTAAATTGTATGGCCATTATGTATTGATGTATTTGTTTCAGATATTTAAATTAATATGTATTGAGCACATATATTGATGAAACATATGTGAAACCTTCTTTAGAAGATATTTTGACAAAGGGATTATATTACAAGTGGGTGTTCCTACGTGGTTTTTGATTTTTTGATATTTAGTTCTTCTCTTGGGTTCCCTAACCTATTTATTGATAGTAATCTTGGAATTTAGGGAATATTGACTAATTATAGTGAGAAATAATCCAAGAGGGCCACACACTAAGAGTTTTTGTTGATATAGATTAATTTATATTTGAATTTAATTAATTGAATAAATTTATTCTCAAGACTAAGGAGTAAATTTATTCATGTTTTATTAATCACCAATATTTAAAATGAAATGACCAAATAATTTTTTTTGTATTATGAGAATATTTGATAAATATTTATTCTATATATTTTGAATAAAATATTTTTTATTTATTAATGAATAAAATATTTAATTAAATATTTATTCAGGTATTCAATAAATTTCAAGGAAATGAAGTAACCTATGATCACATCTCATGATGAATATTTAGTTACAAACTGATAAATAATACTTATTATTTCGTGAGTTAGTGTATTTCATAAAATAATAATAATAATAATATAATTATATAGAACGAGGTTTAATAATTCTTACTATATATTTTAAGGGTCAAAATGAAATTAAATAATATTTTAACCTAAACCCTATATCTATAAATAGATGGTTATGTCTATTATATAGGGTTAATTGAGATTTGAGAATCGTTATGAATAATATAATTCTCTATCTATTGCTCTTTCTCCCTGCCTCTCAAGAATGAGAAGTTCTAAAGAGATTATTTCATGCTCGAGGGAACTGTAAGCGATCGAATTGAAGAACACAAGGCAATTGATTCATATTTCTAGCACTTAGAAATCAATTTTCATCATTTATAGAACAAAAGATCATGTGTGGATCATTTCTAGAGGTATTATACATTTGGTTCCTACTAACACAAGGAAGGTATTCTGAGGAAAGTTTTTTGTAAGATCAACTTCATCATCAGAGAAAGTTCCTAAGATGTGGTAATCATTTGTTCCAATAATATATGGATGAATTATAAATTTAACATGAAATATCCTTTTTTCAGGTTTTGAGAATCACTATATTAAAATAAACAATTATACAAAACCTTCTAAAGGTGCACCCGTAGCTCCCAGAACCTTTAGTTTCCTCAAAAAATAGGCTTTAATATTTCAGGAAAGCATGAATTTTATTTTCTAAAAATATAATAATGTAAATTCAATTACATTTAATGATTTACAGAAATTTATACATCAACAATAATTAATAAAAAAGGTTATAAGATAATTGATTATAGTGTTAGAAATAACATACATTGTTTTCCTATGACACGATTACATTTAAAACTCCATCTTTGTCAATTTACCACATTTCTAAAATACACAATTCCTTGCATCATCTATTATTTTTTTCACTCTATGAACATAATCATTTTACTTAGTTTAATCATGTTAAAACATAAAATTTTCTTTTCATATTAGCGTATATTCGTTCTTATGATGATGAATAAATGAAAACTGATGAAATATAAAAATCACCATTCCACTACTTTCATTTAGATCATGAACAATTTTTTATTTCATTTTTTCTCTATTGTAATACCATATATAATAATTATTTTGAAATTTTTTATATTGAAGTTCACTTATTATTGACTTATAAAATGTTTTCCAGAAGAATAATAATAATGTAAGTGCATAAGTCCTCTATCCAAAACATTATTAAATGAAAAATGAAAATAAATCCAAGTTATTTTGAAACTCAGTTGAGATCCGATCAATACCATACATTTAAATTCTCTCCATTTTGATACCAAAAATAATAATTTGTTTTTAAAATTGACTTAGTGGAATATAATTATAAATTTCATGACAACAATGAGTCTTTAGAATATATATTAGGACAAAAAAATAATTCCAAAACTAAATACATATCAATATTACCAAACCTATAACATTACAATATAGTTAATTTATAAAATATATTTTAATGAATTTTTTCATTACATAATTCCTAACAATATATATCATAATTTTAGTAAAATGATATCCTTATATCATTGTATCTTGTACAAAAATCAAACATTTCATCAATTATATATCATGAATTTTAGTTTTACACAATTAAAATAATTCAGTTAATAACATTTCACACATACAATTTTAAAATAATATGATACTTAATTAAATTAGAACTCTTCAAAATTCTAAATTACACTATTGATAAATTTTTCTATCTTTCATGAAATCATTTTATAATATATTCACTCTAACATAACACATTTTTTTTAATTTTATAAATTCACTTTATATTTCCTAAAACACTAATATAACTTTGTAATTCATAAATAATAATAAAATTCATAGAGAAATTAGTTTCATATCACAGACAATTATAATGGCATGATATAAAATTATTAATGATTAAATTCTTATATAACAAACTTATAATACATAAATACCATATTAATGATCCATAAGTGATCAAATATTGTGTAGAGAATCATAAGGATCCTCTATATCCTAAGCCAGTATCACATACTTCGATAAAATAATGTAGTTGACTCACTAAACCAACAATTTAATGTTGTTAAACTATATCAGTCTGCACAAGAAATCCACCTGATTTTGCAATGAGTACAATAGTAACACTCAAATTCCATATCTAACCAACTAAGAGGTGAAGGTTAATAGAAAGGGTATAAAACCATTAATGTGAAGAATTATGTTTTTTAGTAATTTTTTAAAATATTTAATGTAAAATGAATATAACCATTACTAATATTATTAAATGAAAACATACAATGAGTTCATGAAAAACATAATAATATACTAATTTGAAATGATTAACTCCAACCCATGAATCATTTTACTCTAATCTATATAAAATTTATAAAAAAACATCATTTAGAATCACCCTAAACAATATACAACAAGTAATAAAAAATATTAATTAGCTAAGTAAAAAAATAATAAAATGAGGATCCTACTCATACATCTCCAATTTCAAGTGAAAATATATAATAATGTCTTTGTTATTGTCATGAATAAATATTAAACACTTTCAAATAAAAATAATATGAACATTGACATTATCATTTACCAAAATTGATAAATCTAATGATTTCCAATGTTATTTAACTAATAGAAACAAATAAAGGTCCTTAGTTGATAATTATAAAATTTAAAAATAACAAAACCCTATTGAAATTCATGAAAAATGAAATACTAGGCTACCATTACAATCTATGGAATTAAAATGAAGAAATAAGAGAATAAAATAAGTGGGAATGTGATGGGAAACAACACACCTTGTTGATTTCCACTAAAACTAGTTTAAAAATTATGAATCAAAAGGGAGGAGAAACTTTCCCTAGGGGAATCTCAAATAGATAGAAGAGGGGAGGGGGGTCACGTAGTTGGTATAGGAAAAAACATTATACCAAGAGTTTTGAAAATCCATTGGTATTTGACTAACCTATAATGTTTTTTAAACTACTGGTATAGGGAAAAACTATACCAATGGTTCCTTAATAAATTAGTATAAGTATCCAATATAAATATTTTTAAATGAAATTGGTATAGATATATTAGTATAGATCAAATTTCTAGTAGTATCATATCACACCTAGTGTGGAATCACTGACTTGGTCATGTAAAAAATAAGTTTTTGAAAAAAAAATATCAGTAAGATTATTTATATTCTTTTGAGTTAAAACCCCTAGATACATGTTATACTTGTTTATAATGTAAAATGACCAAATCTCCTTCAATTGTAGAGGGTGAGAGAGCCATATATATTTTATAATTAGTTCACAAAAATGTTTTTGGACCTTTTATAGTAGAGGCTAGAGGTATATTCTTATACTTCATGACCATTACTAATGATTTTAGTAGATATGGATTTATTTACTTAATAATGAATAAGTTTTATCCCTTTTATAAATTTATGAAATACAAGAATGAATTAGAGAATCATATTGGTAAGAAGATAAAGAAACTCTACTCAAACCAATGTGAGAAGTATCTTAACCAAGAATTCGTTGATTATCTTAAAGAGTTTTGGATTCCATCCCAACTCTCTCCTCCTTAACACCATAGTTGAATAGTGTTAATGAAAGGAAGAACCACACCTTAATACATTATGAGATTAAAGATAGGTCTTTCATATCATTCATTATCCTTTTGGGGATACACATTATATAATACATCATACACACTAAACCAATTTTCATTTAAATATGTAAAAAGAATCCCATGCGAGTTATGACATGAGAAGAAATATTTTTTTTTTCATATATACATGTGTAAGAATGTTGAGTGTTTTTTAAATCTAGTATTAGCAACAAAATATCATATCTAAGAAGATAATATATCTTTATAGGATATCTCAAAGAAATAAGATGATATCACCTATTTGATCCCACATATAGAAAAGTAATCATTGAAAAAACAATACATGTTTCTAGAAAGGGATAACATCTCTAAAGAAGATAGTGATATAAATATATACTTTTAAGAAGTTGATACTTAAGATACACAAGAGTTGGAATGTGAAAAATTTATTAAAACCCAATGGAAGAAGTTTTTCAAAAGATACAAGTACTATTTAAGAGAACTTAGGAGGTTAGAGAACTAGAGAGGTATTCTTTTCTTATCACCAAGGAAGGTAACACATTATTGGTTGAAAAAAATGAAATTATATACTAAAAGGATGCATAAAGTAGCACAAAATTTGAAAAGTGGAGAGAACCCAAGAATTATAAAATGGAATCCATGTACCAAAACCAACTTTTGGTTTCAATAGATCCTCCAATTGATGTAAAGAATATTGGGTGAAAATTGGTATTCAAGAAGAAACTAGATATGTATATGAAATTTAGTACCTAAAATACGTGTCTGGGTTCCAAAGGGTTTAAGAAACATCAATTCATAACCCAAAATCCCAAAGTCCATACTTATTTTTTTTATTTTATATAATACCCCTTTAAAAGGTTGATAGGGAACCTTTACATGGATCGTAGTCCCAAAGGATTATCTAGCCTTTACATGGCTCTGAGGTACCCAAAGGTCATACACTATAAGAGGAGACCCACCCAACACATATATATTTTTCCAAACTCCCAAACATTTCAAAGATTCATAGCTATAAATTCCCCATGCCGAGTGCATGATGCCTAGTCATGAAGGAAAATTAAATACCTTCTCATTCATCTCAATTTGGAATCTCTATGAAGATGGAATTATCTTTCCTATTCCTCACCAGTCATTATAATAAAATCCATAATAATTATACTTACCATAACAATTGACCTTGACTATGAGATTTGGAAAATGGATTTCAAGACTATATTACTTAAGATAAACCTTATTAAAGATGTATATATTACACAAATAGAATGTTTCATGACACTATATGATGCCAATATGGTGTGAAAGTTATATAGACCAACTTATGGGTTTAAGGAAGAATCATTATAAATGAAAATTCATTTTGATGAATCCATAAGATAATTTTATTTTGTTAAGAATGAATGTGATTCATGTGTCCACAAGTGGTTTAATGGGCATATAGTAGTTTTACAATTCATATATGTTGATGATATATTACTCAAGGGAAATTAGATAATGTTCTAGAGTTAGTTTTTATTTGTTTAAATAAAAGATTCTATATTAAATAAATAGGTGGAATAACCTACATTCTAGGGATAAAAATCCTTCAAGATAAATGTAACCAGGTGATTGGACTAATTCAAGGTATATACATTGATAAGGTATTGAAGAGATTCAATATTGAACAAACCAAAAGAATATTGTTTCCAATGTCACATGGTATTAACCTCTCAAAGAAAATGTGTCCTCAAACAGAAGATGATAAAGAAAGGATGATTAGAATCCCATATGCTTATGTGATTGGATATATCATGTATGACATGCTATGTACCATGATTAATGTTTCCTAGGCCTTAATTATGTTAGTAAGATATTAATCAGACCTAAGATATCCAAATTTACTGATTATAAATACTAACCAAAATTATTCAAGGCACACAAAAGATATGGTCATAGTTTATGGAGGATATGAGGATCTAATTGTGAGGGGATAAAAAGTGTCCAATTTCCGAATGGATTTGAATGATATGGAATCACAATCAAGAAATGTGTTTTTCTTTAATAAATGATTTTTGAGATGAAAGAGTTCTACGAAACTAGCACCCGCCGATTCTATAGCAGAGTTCGAATATATTGTGGGTTCTAATGCAACTAAAAAAGTAGTGTGGATATGAAACTTTGTGTAGAAGATTGATTTTTTACCTAGTAGTAAATATTTTATCACTATATATTATAATAATATTTTATCAGTTGTTTTAACCAAGTATATCATGTCACATCAATAGAAAATGAATATACTTTTGAAATATAACCTATACAGGGATTTTTCACAATGGGGTGAAGTTGCAATAAGCAGAATAACTGTAGAGGAAAATGTTTAAGACCTATTGACTAAAGCCTTTTCTCAGTATATACATGGATATCATATGAGAGCTAGTATATTAGAAATTTCAAGTAGTTGTATATAGTTCAAGTTGGATTCGATTGGAGTTAGTACTCTAGAACCAACTTATTTTGTACTTTCTATTACCAGAATACTAATATATATTATCATTTAATGATTTCTCATCTAGGTAAAAATAATGTGATAATTTACTTTTAGTACTTACCACATCGAAGGGTTATAACCATTACCTAATATAATGAGACCCTAAAGATTCCATGAAAATATTATTAAACATATGTCTTATGGTTTAGATAAATTATGATTAATTGTGCACAAATAATGCTTGAATATAAGGTATTATGGGCTCATAATATATTGTGACTTTTTATCATAATTTTTTCCTTTGGTGATCTCCAAGAAAGAGAGGTCACCATGATAAAACTAAAAATAAGAGTTCCACATGTTTATGTGGCATTGGATATTCCCATCAGTGAACATGTGTATTGGTCTATAGACTTTATATTATTATTAATGTATATCATGAATCACATACTTTTATGTATGGATGATTTTTTTTTGATATATGATCATGTAAAGGTAACATATTTTGGGGTTTCCCCTTCCATATTAATGAAATATGATATCAATGGACCATTGGTTGACATAGATCTATCTGATTAAATCCATATATAAGGTATTTCATCAATTATTATTTTAGAAATTAAAAGAATGATAAATCAAGAATATAGAATGATGAAGCAAGTATAAATCTTGCATGATGGGATAAAGGTAAAAAAATGGGTTAAATTGCAAAGTAAAGTTTTTATGAATATTGTTTTTGTTGAAATATTGACTTATTTCTCTATGAATTCCTTAACGTGTTGTTAGTTTTTGATCATGGACTTTTGTAAATTTCACCTAGTTTCTCTGAGAAAGAGGCCAAGAGGGTCATGCACTAATTGTATCCAGAATCTCATTAAATTATATTTAATTTAATACTATGAATAAATATTATTCTTAGCTAAGGGAATAATAATTATTTAAGTAAAGTTTATAGAATAAATATACAATCATGATATATTCATGTTTATAATATTTAGTAGATTTTTATCTCCTTTTTATTATTTACAAGTAATAAAAAATACTTATTTATTCATCACTTTAGTGAATGGATTAATATATATATTTATTTAGTAAAATTAATATTAAAATAAATATATATTCATGGGTTTATTGAATACAATATTTATTTATT
Organism: Viscum album; assembly: GCA_963277665.1. Taxonomy (NCBI): domain Eukaryota; kingdom Viridiplantae; phylum Streptophyta; class Magnoliopsida; order Santalales; family Viscaceae; genus Viscum; species Viscum album. Next base: position 1,996,782,447 of record OY728142.1, on the reverse strand, counting down.
TATATAAAAAATAAAATTTATTTTAATAAATATTTTATTATTCAATGTTTGATAAATTTTGTGGGAGGCTTAATTGGTCGAGTTAATGGAATGATAGAAATGATATATTTTATTTAATATAATTTAAATAAAATTTAATTAATTAATTTTTGAAATGATATTCAAATAAGTTAATTTCATGGGATATAATATTAATAATAATAATATTATTTCACATGAGGTATTATTTAGATTAAATATACTGATAAGGTCCTCTATCCAATTAATGATGTTAAAACATAAGTATATAAAGGAAAATATATCAAATTTATAATATAATTAAACCTATTTTTCACAACATAAATCTCTGAATAGTTATACAAATCCACAGTGAGAATAATACTCCCATACTCCCTCCCAAGAACATAAAGGGAATATTATAATATCTTATTGTGATCAATAAGGAATAGTGTGAAGTACTTTTCTATACCATGGTAGCACTTAGAGATTCAAGAATTTTATCTAGGGATTCATATATAACACGTGGATACATCTTTAGGAATCCATACTTGGATTCTCCATCCTAACAATAATTCATTAAGTACGGATTTAGAAATTCATCAAGCAAATTATCGAGTTTGATGCAGTTATTATGTTAAATTAATTTTAAATAAAAAGTGATGGTTCCTCCATATGTTATTCAATGATTTTGTTTTATTTTTATTGTGAATTTTCTTCAAGTAATTGGATTTAACTCATCAAAAGTTTAGACTCTGGAAGTTCACTTTGGTCTTGTTGGTTTGGCAGCAACTACAAGCTTTAGCATAGAGATGTGTTTATTGGAAGTTTGTAAACTTATGATGGTTGGGAAGGTTTTCTTATGATTACTAATTTGGATAAGTGAATATTCTATTGGATAATATGGTTGAGTTAGTTCTATATACTATTAATAGGTGTTGTCAATATAATGTTGTATGTGATTCTTAGAGGTCAGTGGAACCTATTTGGCCAGCTGATTCCCTCTATAAAGAGGGTGGTGGAACTAGTTACTGACTAGTATCTTATTTAAATAAAAGTTTAACATTGTCTCCTTAGATAAAATGTTTTTAATTATTATTTTTTTACTTCTGTAAATATAATATTTTTCAATGTTCTCCCATGGACATATGAAAAAAATTTCAAACCACATAATCTCCAGTGTAAAATTTTATTTTTTTATTCTTATTTACTTTGAGTTGAAAGTGCGTGAATGACATTTTTCTTAAAAGTGGTGATTATGGTTCAATGAGGTTCCAAATTATTGTTCTCTAAGACAAATAAGTATGTTACAATAGTTGAAATTCTATAGATTCTATCTATTGATGGATAAAAATTTTCAATGAACTAAGTTTCCCGCACCTGGTATTTTTTTTTCAATTTTTAAGATTCTTCCTAAAAAAATGGTATTATATCTTGGTAGGATACAATAAAAAACTCAGGTAACTTTCTTAATTTCCTCTTATTTATATTGATTTAATATGGTTTTAATTTCATCTACAAATATGATAATAAAATAATGAACGTTTCAAATCAGTCAGTTTGATAAAACCAATTCTATATTCTGGACAAAGAAGATAAATGACTATGTTATATATAAGGATATTGAATATTCATTGGGTGGAGAGAATTCAGGAAAGATGGAGAAAGGGAAATTGGAAATGATAGATATGAAAGAATTAGGCTTGGTGGGTATGAAATTGGAATGGAATATGGACTTCAACTTGTAGGAGAAGTAGACTATAACTAAGTTGATGACAATACTAACAGACATGTATGAAAAGATTATAAACTTATATAAATTTTTCCTAATGATATGTTTTTTTAGTTTGAGGTTATCAGAAATATTTTCAAATAAAAATAACATGAATATATTTAACATGATCAAAAGTCAACTCGAATCAGTGAAAGTTTCTTTTACTGATGATGTGTGGGTTTTACTATTGATTTCATCTTTATCTTAATATTTGGTTAACATGGTTACTATGGTAAGTAATTCTTATATAAAGACTTTTATTTTGTTTAAATACATCTAGAATTTGATCCTCAATGAGGATATCAGAAGAATAGAGGTCCATGCACCATCTGTTAGTGTGCTGAATACTAACATAAGGGGATGCTCCCCTAATAAAAAGAATCAACAACAACTAGAAGATAAGTCTAGAGAGAAAAGTTGTGGAAAATACAATGGTCGAGGTTGTACCAAATGAAAATTTGGTAAGATATGAAATCTCTTTCCGAATTACATAAGTCATAAGGAATTCACTAGAAGGAAATATTTTGGAAGTTCAAATTCTATTAGTTAAATATATAGATGATACAATCTTATTATCACTATTAATAATATAGCAGAGTCATGGGTGGTTTAATATAGTTAATCTTTTCACTCAACATTTGATCATAGATGCATGGTGAAATATAAATCAAGAATTTTTTTGTGAGTGCATCTATTGGATGAATAAGATTTAAATATTTTGGGAAAGTGATATGTAAATATTTGGATGCAGAATGTCAGTATTCATTAGTTTAAGGGACTGAGGCACATACTAGGTCTCAAGAGGAATCTCATTTTATTAGGGTGTTTAGATAATGAATCAATCTTTACTACTTTTAATAATAGAGTCTGGATAGTGATTTGGGGATCCATGGTTGTGGTGTGGCGAGTAAAGGATGGTACATTTTATATGAGTAAAAATTAAGGAGGAAGTTCAATGGATTTAATTTCATCTTTGAAAATATGGAGGTCTATAATTGTACAATTGTTCACATAAGTGAATATTAAATAAAGGGTTTAGTAGTTATGGGTATTTTGAATCTCAGTCACACAAATATCAAAGTTGTGTGACTTGTGTTATTGTAAAGAAAAAGTGGGTTTCATTTAACTTGAATGGATAAAATCCCAGGCTCTAAAAGATGGAGCATGCTCATATGGATGTATAGGGATCTTCCTTAGTACAATATCATGGAGTATCACATTACTTAGTCTCATTAATTTATGATGAAATAAGGAAGGTATGTTTTTATTTTATTAAAAGTAAATTCACTATTTTTGATACCTTTATAAATTGGGAATCCATAGTGAAGTTGGAAAGTTGTCAAAAATTAAAATTCCTTAGAACTGATAATGGTGGTGAATACAATGATAAAATTTTCCAAAACGTATGTTGAAAGAAGGGGATATGGGTAGAAAGAATAATACCAAGAACTCCATAATATAATAGAGTGGTGGATAGGATGAACCAGACATTTGTAGAGAACGCAAGATGTATACATGTACTCTCTTGAATTCCCAAGGCCATTTGGAAAAAATCAATCAATATAGAAGCTTACCTAGTCAATATAAGTCCATAATCTATAGTGGTAAATAGTATACCAGAAGAGGTATGGTACAATAATTTTCTAGAATTATCCCATCTAATAATATTTATTTAATTTTTTTCTCTTGTTGATGTAAAGGATAGAGATATGCTAAAGGAAAAGTACAAAGTCTATTTCCTTGTAGGCTATGGGAATGAAGAGTTTGGTTACTAAATATTTTTTTACTATTTAAAAAATATCATCATAAATTGGGATGTAATCTTTAATGAATATATTATTTGGAAAGACATAAAATTGGATGAATTGTAATTTTAGGGAAATAAATCAATTGATGAAGTATAAGTCGATAAGGATGAAAACACTAGAAATTCACAAATACCAGTGATCCCAAATATCAAAATGAAGTCATTTTAAATTAAACCAATGATATATGTTCTAGAATGCTTAAGAAATATAAAATCCGGAGGGAAATCTCTAGTAGCAGAGCAATAAGTATCAAGAGCACCAGAAGTTAGAGCACTGATTATTGAAATACTGGAGAGGGTAGAAACATATACGAGAAGATCTTCAAGATTTAAACAACCAGTTGTGTGGTACATGGTCAATAAAAACTTCTCACTCCTTAAAAATGTTTGTGAACCCAAATATATATAAGAGTTAAAAACTCTCAGTGACTTGAATTAGTGGGAGTCATCCATTGAGAAAGATATAAATTCCTTAAATTCAATAAATCTTGTGAGTTGACTAAACTTGTAAAAGAGAATAAAAAAATAGAGAATAAATGGTTCTACCATTTTAAAGAAGAATCTAATATAAGTATAAGTCAAAAGGACTGGTGAATGGTGAAATGATTCCAAAATAAAGAAGAAATTGATTTATCTAAAATATTTTCATGAATAGTTATGCATACTACCATCTGAATAGTGATGAGTATTATTGAATTCAACAGTTTTCTCTTAGAGAATATGGATGTTGAGACTAATTTTATTTCTGGAGAATTAAGGGAGGATATCTACATGAATCATTTTAAGGGGTTTTAGACCATTATAAGAAAGGACCTGTTTTCAAATTATAGAAAAGAATCTATGGAAACATGAACCTAAGTAGTGGAACCAAAATTTTGATTAATTTAAAGCTAAATAATATTTTTAAAAAATAAATTATGATCATTTTTATTATCATAAGTTGTGAAATTATGAGACTTTAATTTTAATCATACTTCATATGGATAACATGTTGCTGCTGGGTCCAGAAATTCAATGGATTCAATAGTTTAAGAGTACTTTGTGAAAAAGATTTGATATAAAGGATCCGGGTCAAGACAAGAAAATATTGGGGTGGATAATAGAAAGGGATAAAAATTTTCTACTCTGATGTTATCTTATAAAGAGTATATATATAACATATCAATACATTTGGGATGAATGGACATAAATATATCAAAACATCCCTTATCAAACACTTAAAATTATCCAAGGGACATGTACCTTCCATAGAAGATGAGGTCCAACACAAGGTAAAAGTATCACATGCTTCATTTATTAGAATATTGATATATGTAATGATATGTATGAGTTTATAAATTTCATTTGAAGTGGGAGTTTTAAGATGGTTCTTATATAACCCTATGAAAGAGAATTGTGATTATTTTAAGTGGATCATATGATACTTAAAGGGATTGGTAGATACAACGTTTTGATTCAGGGAAGATGATCCTTTATAAGGGTTTATTGATGTGATTTATTTTGTTGATTATGATACTTAAAAAAATAGAATGTGTTTTGTGTTTAATTTTAGTTTAATGGAGATTGGTTGAATGAATTAGAAATAGATGGTGGATACTTTTTCCATAATTGAACAAGAATATGCAGTAGCTACAGAAGCCATAAAAGAGTTTTTATGGTTAAAGTTCTTACTAAAGGTGTTGGGTAAAGAGTCTGAAGGTGGAATTTTATTATATGATAATTAGTGTTATATCCACATTTCCAAGAATCCATTATTCACACAAGAAACAAACATACTGACTTGAAATTCCATTTCATACTGAATCTTCTTGAAGAAAAGTTGTTAGAGATTTAAAAGATCATAGGTAAATAAAATACAACTGACATGTTCTTGAACATTATGGTATAATAGAGATAGATGAAACACCATGACTTAGTGGGAATCAACTATATAAAAGGAGTATGGAGAAAAATACATGAATCTGGAAGGGGATAAGTTTTATTTATGTTTTGGAGAGTTATAAAAACAATACTTGAAGTAATATTTAAGTGGGAGATTACTGGGATCATGAAGTTTCTTCAAGTAACTTAATTAAATGCATCAAATGTTTAGACACTAAAATATCACCTCAGTCTTGTCAGTGTAGTAGAAGCTATAATCTGATTGTTTGGAAAGATAAACTATTTTTACCAAATTGGAAAAGTGAACAATTCACCAGTTGATATAGTTGAGTCAGTGTTGGATACTATTGAGGAATGAAGTTAATAAATGGTTTACCAGGATTCTTTAGGTTGCTGAAACCTATTTTACCATCTAATTATTTATATAAATAGGGTGGTGGGACAATTTGTTGACTATTATCTCATTTCAAAAAAATTGTAACATTAGATCCTTACCTATAGTGTTTGTAATAATTTTTTACTTCTAAAAACATTAGAGTTTGCAGTGTTCTCCCATGGATGTAGAAAAAATTTCCAAACCATGTGTTTTTTTGCATCCAATTTTCATTTAATCATATTCTTATTTACATTGAGTTGATGCTGTGTGAATAATTTTTTTTAAGAAGTGGTAATTAGGGTGAAGCAATATTTCTAATTATGGTGCTTTAATAAAATGTGGGAAGTTTCCATAGGTTAAATTCCTTAGGGAAGAACTATTATTGGATACAAATTTCTAGTGACTAAGATTCCTGTATCTGATGTTTTTATTGGTTTTTAGACTTCTTCCCCATTATATTTTTCATGTAATTTGGATTTATCTATTGAAATTTGCGATTTTTTTGACACCCACACATTTATTTCTCTACATCCATGAACCTTCATGACCTATATGTATAACAACTATTATAGCATGGTGGATGCTATTTATTTACATGGTATGACATTCACTATAAATCCTTTATGGTATTCTCATGTTATATATACATTATTTATGTTATGTTATATTTTTTATTGTGTGATGATAATAGGGGTTATAGTATCCCCATGTGGTTATAAGACACTTTCTACAAGTTCAAAGACATTGGCATAAGGGGAGATGTGCCTAAGGTCATATTGCACCACCATTTTAGATAATCTATGGGTGAGCCAATTTGGGATGCTACAAAGTGGTAACAAAGTTTTTATCATGATTTTATTAATTGGGATATGGTATATAGAGATAGGAATAGTTGAAACTTGAGACAGATTCTATGTTTTTCTTAGCCAACACATTCCTAAGTTTATGTCCATGTTTCTAGGGATTTGGGATTTTTGTTTATAGTTTTTGATGTTACACTTGATTTTATTATTCTAATTATTATTTTATGTGTTACAGTTTATTTTATTACTCTTGTAATGGGGTGGAATGTTACATGAGTTTAGGCATAATATTTGGCATGTAACCTCACGTGACATGTACATGATTGTATATTACTGTATAATTGGTTTCTAAAAATAATAGGTTTAATTATATAAATTTTCAATTATAACTTATTTAGTGTTTTTTTCTAAAACAATTATTGGTGAAATTCTAATTAAATGGGTTGGAAATACCATGACTACTTGATATGAATCCTTATGTGTGATATTGTTAATATGAAAACGGATATGAAATCAATCAACAGGGGGTTATTCTAGAATATGGGAACCTAGTAAGAATTACACATGAGCCTCATCCCAGTTGTTGAGGTCTCTATAAGTGCATCCACAAAACCTAGGTTGAAAACTAGGAGAAGGCATAATTCCGGGTACTGTAGTAGTGATGTAACAAGAAATGTAGTAGGTACTATTTCAATACTATGCGGGTACTATAGTAGGAACTATAGTAGTTACTTTAGTAGGTACTATTCGGTAATGTAGTAGCTGGAACTATTCATTATGGGCCACTAGTTTGGGCTTGGAGTCCTTAAGGCCTTCGGTCCACCCAGAACATTGGGTCAGTAAGGCCTTCGGGTCACCTTTATCTCCTTCGGGCCACCTCAATGCCTTAGGGTCACATGATCAATATAGTTTCCATAAAAAGACTCTAAAAAAAAGAGTAGCCCTAGAGGAGTATTCAGAGCAGGCACACTCACTAGAGCATAACCAACAGATTTGGAAGAATGAGAGGGTATCACAATTCCATTAGGACCAGGATGTACCTACACGTGAAGCTTAGTCGGACGTCCATGAAAATGTGGCGGGATAACATCATGATGTAGATGCGGGGGAGGGGCAGTTCATTGTAGTTATAGTGGGGTTTAATTCCCTAAGACCTTCAGGTCACATAATGTCTCTTAAGCCTACGTTCCATGTAATATCTAAAGCCTACAAGCCTTGTAAGGGTTCCCCCTCATCCCTTGAAAGGGGGGATATCAAAAATAAATAAAAAAGAAGGCCTTCGGTCCATTTTGGTTCAGGGTACCTAGTAAGGATTGATGAATGTTTCAGGGTGAAATAGAAGCATTGGGATGATGCCCAATTTTATTTATTTTCATCAATATAAATGGATAATATCCGAATAACTTGATAAACACTCCCAGTAATATATATAGTATTGTTAAAATTTAATTTTAAATTAATTTAAATATAGAATTACCTAATTATCACTAATTTACTTAATCAAATTTTGTTTCCACTCTTAACACATTATCATTTTGGTGGAGAATAAAAATGAGGATTCCCCTAGATGTATCCAAAGGAGCCTTATTAATCTCTAAAGAATATTCTTGAATCTTTAAGTGCTAATGTAGAAGATTCAAGTTCTCTAGGCCATTCGATGTTGATCACAACAATGTATCTTGTTTTTTTCAACATTCTTGAGAGGGAGGTAGGGTGAATTTATCTCTATATTTTGAGAGAATTATAAACTAAATGTCTCCATTGTATAATAAAAATCTACTATGAAAAATGCCATATTTCATAACATATACTTTGGGTTAAATAATAATAATTTCACAAATCCCCTAATCTATTATTCAATCTAAATTATTAACCATGCCAAAATATAATAATAATATTATATCTCTAATATGTATTAAAAATATCATTTCATAAATAAGTAAATTTACATTTATTTAAATGATATTAAATAAAATATATCATTTCCATCAAATCATTAAACTCGATCCATATCCTCATATAAAAAATTTCTTTAACTAATTGTTATAAGTGAATATTTATTTTTAATATTCATGTAACTAAATAAATATTTATCTTAGTCTATTCACTAAACTAGTGAATACTCAAATATTTATTTATTTCTTTGAGAATAATTAAACAATAGATAAAATTCAACTTCTATATTCTAAACTTGAATATTTCATGAATGATTTTCTTCAATTAATATTTATGATATAAAATACTATTCTTCAAATCAACCTATATATTTATTCATATATTTAAATTCAATATAATATAATGAGATTTTATATACACTTAGTGTGTGACCTTCTTGCCCCATTTCTCAATGGAAATAAGAAAACATACTTAAAATAGAAGGTCGATGACTAGAAACATGTCAAGGAACCCATAAGAAAAGAAGTTAATGTCAGAACCACAACAACATTCCCACAAATGCTGCTATATAATATAATCTCTTTTTCAACCAATATATCATCAATAAATATACATACTTGTGTTATCACTATATATGATTGATTTATTTTCTTTGAATTTACGAAATAAACACTTATATAAACTACCATGGCTACAACATTCATCATAAAATACCATTTCAATAAAAGTTCCAGATATATATTCTTACATTAATATGTAATGGAAAAATCCTTTCTTGACCATTAAATTAATTCAATATCACCTATGATTTTCCAGACACTTACTACCTCACCACAAGCATATCCCATCATGGTTTTCATCAGTGTATATAAGTAGTTGATTCATGATACACATTAATAATGATATTAAGTCCAAGGAACAATAAAAACATCAACCAATATGAATATCTAAGGACACATAAATCATATGGAATGCCTATTAGAGGGTATGTCAACATGACCTCCTTACTTGGAGATCACAAAGCGAGAACTTCATGAAAATAATTTTCAATGCTTATGAGCCCCAACACCCGATTTTCAAACCTCATCTATGTATTGTCAGAAAGATGTATCTAGACCATAGGAAATATCTATTTATGAATATTTTCATATCCTCTATTTTCTATAATTTTAGTATGTATCTTCCTATAAACATTTTATATGACAAATATTCTAAGGGAATTATCATATTAATGTTACATAAAAGAATAATTACTATGTAAAAGAACAAATATATTTATATCCAAGTAATCAAAACTATAAAGTAAGTTGGTTCTAGTGAAACAAATATAATAGACTCACACTTAGACTAAATATAACTACTAATAACTTTCAACATTCTGTCTATCACATGATGTTCGTGCTTCTACTAAGGTATACTTTTAGTGAATATGCCTTCCATAATATCCTTTATGGATACCATGATAACTGGAACTCCATCCCTTTGACTAAAATACCTCATGTGGTGATAATTTCAATGTGTATTATTTATCCATTTATGTAACCTAGGATATTTGGATAGAACCACTACTATAATATCATCACAACATATAATAATTGGATCTTTTTTTCTACATACAACACTATCCTCCTATATTAAGTTTTGTATCTACACTTCTCTTTTAGCTATATCAGAAGCCATAATATACTCATATTTTTATGTATAATTGATGGAAAATGGATTATTATAACTTTTATAGACAACGAATTCTCCATTAAGGTAAAACACATATCCTGATTATAACTTCATATAATTAAGATATGTTCAAAATCTATAGTCTATGTATCCCCTCATAGTTAATTTTAATATCATACAGACACTAGGAACATATTATTTGTATGCCCATGGTAATTTAGGATAGTATTTATAACCATATAATGGGGATATTTTTTCTTTTATTAATATACTCCTACCATTACAAAGGCGTAAGAAACATTAAGCATTGCATATATCATGACATTCTTTATAGATCTAATCACTGATGCCTAAGGGTTTATAATCATTCTCTCTCTCTCTTCTTGTGTTTGTAAAAAAAATTTATTGGAGAGATATATTCCACATGTCATTAGAAAAAATCATCTCTTGTATTGTTCCATATTTTATTTTTCAATACCCTGTCAATATATGTACCTTGACACAATACAAGTATCCTTTTAAATCTATCTATATAGATCTTGGTCCCAAAAATATAGGATATTTCACCAAAGTATTTCATGAATAATCATTTATTCAACCACGCCTTAATTTACTCTAAGACTAGTGTCTCATTTCCCATCATTGATATAACATCATGATATATCACTATGAAAATAATATCTCTCCCAACAAACCTTTTTTAGAACCAGGATTCACATTCATTATTAGAAAAACCAAACACTCTAATAGATTTATTAAAATAAAAATTCCATGATCTACATTCTTACTTTAACCCATAAATGGTTCTCTAATTTTTATACATTATTTTCATACTTAGGTGTTATATTCCCTTGTTATTGTGTCATATATACATCTTAAAAAAGATTTAAATTAAGGAAAGTCATATTTATATCCATTTTCCAAATTTTATAAACATGAAATATTCTATAAAAAGTATAATTCTAATTAATTTTAGAATATAAACTCTTGAAAAGGTTTCTTCATAGTACATTCCATGAAATTTCTTAAAACATTCAGTAACCAATCATGCCTTATGGGTACTGATGTTACCATATATGACTACTTTATTCTTGAATATCTATTAGTACCAAATGGATTTTACATCCACTAGAGGATCTTCTAAAACCCAAACATTATTTTAGTACATAGAATCTATTTAAAGATTCATAAATTATTTATAATTTTAAACCTCTTATGTTTTCTACTTTATCCTTATAAGACCAAGGTTCATTATTTTAAACTAATAATGCATAAACATCTTTAGTGATAAGAAAAAAATATCACTTTGGTTCTTTAACCTCTCCAGTACTTCTACACAATACTTATGTCTCTAGAACAACGTCATACACTAAGTCTTATAGAATTTTTTCCTCTTCCTAATCTTTTATATTTTGAGCCCCAACTTCATCAATGTTTATCTTGGTCCCACTATCTCTTTTTTATATTTTACCCATTTATATAAACATGGTGTATCTTTTCATGCTTAGTTTTATATGTGAGGAATCTTATAGATAATATCCAAATTACCTTTAGGATATCCTATAAATATACACATTATTCCTTGAGATGTAATTTTTTAATATAATTATCCTTAACAAATTCTTAATATCCCTAAAAATGAATATGTGACAAAAACAATTTATTCCCATATCATTACTCATATGAGATTCCTCTTTCCACTTTAGTGGGTGATTTTTTTAGTGTTTATGCTAAAGATATTAATTCATATCCACAAAAGGATAATGAAAAATGTGCATGTATAATCATCAATATATCCATATAAAAAAAGGTGTGGTTCAACATTTCTACGACACCATTACACTATCGTGTATAAGGATGAGCGAGTCCGGATAATATCCCAAACTCTTTTATATAATTTATGAACTTATGGTTATGATACACCTCACCTCTATCTGAGTAGAGTTTCTTTATCTTCATTCCATGAAGATTGTATACATCTTTATTGTATTACTTAAATTTATTAAAGGAATTAGACCCATTCCACATCAAGTAGATATATCCATATCCACTATCATTAGAAAAATTAATTAAGTGTGGGTATCTACCTCTAGATTCTACAAGGAATGGAACAAACACATCCGTGCGAACTAATTATAGAATCTCTGTCTCTCTAAACCTTTACACTAAGATGTGATTTAATATTTTTTCCATTTAAACAATCTTGAAATATATCTTAGCATTTCAATTCATAATAATCTAAATACCCTTATTAATAAATTTTTTTAAAAGGCTATTTATTTACATGTCCAAGTCGATGATTCTCCAACTGGGTGTAATCAGAGTCATGTTAACTTTTTTTTTATCAATTTTCAAAACTTAGTTTTTAAATTATAGTATGTAAGGAACTTTATGTAGATTTTACATACCATAACATATGATATCTTTATAAAAGTACCATTCCTTATTTCCGAACATGGAAAAACACTATCCATGTCTAAACTAGATTAAAAAATGATGTTCTTGGTTACACATGGCCTATAATAATATTTTTTCAAAACTAAAACCATTCTAGTCATTATTACTAGATGGTAGTATCTTATAGAAACCATAAAAATCCTCACTCTATTAGTAGCTTGAAGATCCACCTCACCTTTAGTGAAATTCTAGAATCTACTTGGTTCTTGTATTAGGATAAAAATATGGGAACTAAAAACTATATCTAACACTCAATTTATAGAAATAGAAAAATTATACTCGATAAAAAATGTACATGAATCTTTCCATTTCTTATTCACTAAGGCATAGTTATTCTTATGGTATCCCTTATTCATATAATAAAATCATAGAATATCTTTGTCTTTAGTATCTATTTAGATATTTCTCTTCTTATAATGGAATTGCGATGTTAACTGAGGCATAAAACCCTCCATATAATTTTTCAACTTGAATTTTTTTCACCAAAGCGACAAAATGTTTTTCATACTTTATGTATTTATCCACTTGATGAATGAGAGTCAAAATATCCAAGAGTGATTTATCTATATTGTAAATTTTAAAATTCATAATGAAACCTGATAAGATTAAAGGATGTGAGGAGAGTGTGAGGTATGCGCTCATTTTTTGGGTAAATTGAATCCTATAATTTATAACCACTAAATATATCCATTCATCATGACTATATGGGGGTAAAACCAGAATTCCATCTCCTAACATGTATATAAAGTGTTACTTGGAGATTTTATTTCAATCATGTATTTATTTCTCCCAATAATGATCATGTAGATGATTCAATATGGAGTAACCATCCATGTATTTATAAATATTATAAAATCTCATTAGTAATGGTTGATAACATGAGTCATTGGAAATTAAATGCACTATAAATGTGATTTTAGTGGTCATTTTTCTCCTCCTAAATCGCTGCCTCAAATTGATCAACATGAACATGGGATTCTAGTACATAAAACTTACTAACATGGCATATTACAATGCATATGAACCTATTCCAGTCCTGGAATTTCTCAATATCAAGGATATTATATTTATCTAAAACGACATATAATGATAGTGTGGTGTTGTTGAATTACATTACCTTATCTACAAAAAATAAAAACATATTTTCATACTTTATATTAATTATGAGTTATAACATAATTACTAATTTAATTAAGTATCCCAAAATTTTCATAAATACCATAAACCCACCCCATTGGATTCAAAATATATGGTTTCTCAAATAATTCAGTGGAAAGGATCTATATTTCCCTTTAAATAACCCTTATGGAGTCTTTATCAAATTATTAGAAGGTATTTGAATAGTATTTTATTTCTAACTACATTAACTTAGATCTCATTGATTTATTGAGTTGACTCTCTAATCCTAAAATCCTAAACTTAGACTTCCTCAACACTTGACTCATATTTACACCATGCATTTTAGGAAAACTACTCATAATGCTAACTTGGTTAAGTCAACCAAATAATTTCACTATAACTCTTTGATAATTTAAAGAGCACTGATGATTTCTAGGATTTAACTTAGAACTACTATTATTTTCTAACTCATGTGATAGAAGGTGTTTTGATGACGTACTATTTTAGTTGAGTGATTTTTTTATACATGCGTAAATATAATTTATTTTATATTTCATATTCTTATTAATTTTATAAGAAACTTACATAATACTTAACCATGTTTGATAAAAGATTTTTTGTATACGGATTTTACCTATATAAGATATCATATTTTATCTTTTATTATGTGCTATATGTGGAAATTTCATAAGTAACCAACAATACTGATAAAATAAACTCATGCAATTTATTTTATTTTATTTAAGCGTGATATGAATTTATTGAAATTATTTATTTATGGTCTTGGAGATAATAATAAACAGAACAACACACACACACCCCTGGGATAGTAAGGATAGATCATGCCCCCCTCTATGGGCTGACCAACTACAAATCTATCTCATTATAATTTTTACAGCACAAAGGCCCACCAATAAATGGATTGAATTCCCCTTCATCCTAGTTCATCGCCTGTGTTATCATCCATAAATTGAAATGATTTCAGCCTATACCTGGGTATGTAACCCTTCCTACATCATCAGCTATAAATATCCTAGAAATACCTTCTATGGGAGTCTTCTAGATAAAATAAAACAAGGTCATGATATGATCATTAGATTTTATCTATTGGTTGTTTTATTGAGTGGGGATAAACTAATGTTGACCCTATGGGGAATAACTCATTGACCCTATACTTGGATAAAGTCCCAACATTCCACGATTCTCTTACATATATTCTTTGTTGAATTTATCTATGATTGGGCCACGAACTACCTCGTATATCGAAGAATTCCATCCTTTACAAATTTATAATAAAATGATGGTGAGGGGTACTAGGGGTTTAAAGTTTCATAAAACAATATATAGAAACATATACCTATACATAATAAATGAGGGTGGTATGATTCCCAAATTATCTATCTAATTAAATAATAATAATTACCACATAAAACATGCAATAAATAATTAAAGTAAATAAATAAATCCAACATATACACAGGTCGATCAAAGCTCATGATCATTCACCCCATGCAATGATAAAAATATTTAGTATTACTGGCATTCATTTAAAATCATTCTATTCAAGATAAATTTACATGATTTAATAAATTATTAAACTAATTAATAAATTATTTCTTTATATTAAATTATTTAAAAATTATAGTCATTGAGAAATAATAAATATCATATCATTTATTATTTAAATAAATTAAATACATTTATTCAAATTTTAAAGTAGTTTAGTACATGACAAGTAATTTGTAGGAAACAAGATGTGTACTTCCCATATCATATTAAAGACCATTTATGGAATTTATCATTTACATGATGTGTAATGTCACTCAACATGTCATGTGACACACATTGTGCATGATTTTTATCATATAACATATACATACACAACATTTATGCCCAAAGAAAATTTCATGATACACATGGTGTAATGTTTCATGTGGTCAAACTATGTAGTCTTCACAAAGTGTATGACCACAAGGAATAAAAAAATATACATGGTGTGTACCACTAGAAATTAGCATAAAGTAAATGTATAATAATAGAATTTACAAAAAATTATTTAATAACATGTGTTGACGCACATGAAATTTTATAAATTACTCAGTGTGTACCCTGTGTGGTGTGACAGGTGTCACATGGCATGGATATCTAGATACACATCATGTTTCTCATGTCTCACCACATTGCTCGACTATCAATCAATATGCGATGTGTAATGAAACTATGTACTAACCCACACAATGCACCAAAAAATATGTGGCATGTTATTTATGTGGCGTTACATGGAATGTACATGCTAGTTACACATAATGCAGTCCATTTAAACTTGCATATTGTGCTGGAATTAAATACAAAACATGTAATAACATCATGTATTGACCCACACAGTGCACTAAGATTTACACAACATGTTCCATTTGTTATGAAAAAACCCCTACACAGTGTGTAATTTACCATTATAATCCATGTAATCGTGTCACTCAACTAATGAACTTGGCACATCCATATGGGACCTGTGATTTTTCCTCTCACATTTTGGCCTATTCTTGTCCTTAAGAACTCATATTTACATGTCGTCTTGACTATTGGAATTATAATGAAAATATGAACTAGAATATTAGAAAACAAAATACATGGAATTGATCAAAATCATTATAAATAATTAAAAATTATAATTTAACTACTTTGATACCACTTAATGGTTCCGGGGCATAAAAAAAACATCAGGTGATTGCCCAATTTTTTTCATTGATGTTAATAGATAATATTCGAAGAACTTGATAAATGTAACCCCAAATCTCTATAGGGTATCATACACATTTAATTTATAATTAATTTAAATATGTAATTACCAAATTCTTGGTAATATCCTTGATTGAATTTTATTGATACTCTTATCATGTTATTATCGTAGTGAATAATACCTATGAGTATTCCTCTATAATGTATCTACACATGCTCAAAAAATCATTGAACAATGTTCTTAAAACTCAATGTTCTAGCGAAAAAGAGTCAAGTGACCCACATAATTAATTATAGATCACAATGATACATTTTTTTCTCTCTATGATAATGTGGGGGAGGTAGGGAGAATTTATCTCTAGGTGTTGAGATAATTCTAGAGGATATGTCACCATTTTTTCAACACATATAATATTAAAAAGATATATTTTTGAATATACATATAGGGTTAAATAATGATAATTAAACAAAGTCTCTTATCTATAATTTAATAAAAGTTTTCCCCCATTACAATATATAATGATAATAATAATATTATTATATCTTAATAAATGCATTAATAATATAATTTATTAAATAAATAAATAAATATTATTTAAATGATATTAAATATAATATATCATTCACATTAGATTATTAAACTCGATCCATATACTTCCATAAAACATTTTATTCACTAATACTTATGAATAATTATTAGATACTAATATAACTAAATAAATATTTATCTTAATCTATTCACTAAACCAGTGAATGAAATAATATTTTTTTATTAACTTATGAATAATTAAACAAGTGATAAAATTCAACTCACATATTCTATACTTGAACATCTAATGAATTAATTTCTTCAACAAACATTTACAAGAAAAATACTATTTTGAAAATCAATATATATATATATTATATGATATTATATTTAAATTTAATATGATTTAATGATATTATGGATAATCTTCATGTATAACACATTAGGTTCTATCCTTGATGGAAATAGGTGAAATTACTTAAAATCCAAGATCAACATCGAGAAACAGAGCATTGTACCCATAGAAATAGAAGTTAATGTAGAAACTACACAAAACTTCTTACAAATTCTACTTTGTAATATAACCTATTTTTCAATTGATATATCATTAAAAGAAATACATGCTTATTTCATCACCATATAGGCTCAATTTATTTTCTTTGACATTTTTAAACAAACTCATCTATAAACTACCATGGATATGGATTTGTTTCAGAAAGTTACATTTCAATAAAATGGATAGAGATATATTCTTACATTAATATAGAATGGAAAAAAAATACTTTATTGAAAATTCCATTAATTCCACATCACTTATGATGCACCTAATGCATACTACCTCACTACAAGCATATGCCATCATGGTTTTCATTAGTACATCTAAGTAGGTGATTTATGATACACATTACTTATAATCTAATGCATAAGGAATAATACACACATACATAGATAATAATATCCAATGACATAGAAAATATGTGGAATTTCTATTGGATGGTCTATCTATATGACCTCCTATAATGAACTATCCTAAGACTACCCTCAAAATATGCACTCTATCTGCTCTCCATTAGTCTATATGGAATTCCCAGTCCCCACATATAGGAAACTAGTGTATGGGTCTCGAGAATGATCTTTATGAATGATTTAACCCTTATATATTAGTATAAAATGAAAAAAAATCAGAAAATTAATTAATATCCATCCAATATAGCATAATCAATAAACATCCATACATGGATAAAACTACAATTGAAATAAATAAAACATGGAAGATAATACATAAACATACCAGGAAAAAGTGGTTGACACAATATCCCAATATAAAAGTGTAAAGATATAAAGAACCAAAACAACTCTAATTATACCACCGATGACCCTCAGTCACTTACCACATCCCACTCATGCAAACATGGATGAACCTGAACCAATTAACTAAAATAGAGTTAGGTACTAGAAACCTATAAAATATCTATATAGGCATGATCTAAACATCTTTGTAGGTTTCCACCCACCAATACTATTGAAATTATCTTAGTAACATAGTTCATAAAATATAGGCATGAATATAAGATAAAAAACAGGGTTTTAAGTTGATAAAAAATGTACAATGAAATGAAACTAAACAATTTTATAAACAACAACACTTTTCTAAAAATAAAACAAACATGTTCAAAAATTTTATATAAATCATTTCACATCAAGTAAATAGGTACTTTAAATCCATGTAAAATTATCCAAAATTATATTTTACCACTCTTTCCTAAATATTTTCCTGAAAACTCATTTTTAATAAACATTATTGAGGAAAAAAACTAGTTCTTAAAACACATTTAATAACTACCCAAAACAATTTTATTTTTAAAACAAAAATTTAAACCTTTAAACACAAAATGATTAAAAGTAAAAACACACACTCAAAGTAATAAAAAAGCATACATAGGAATCCAAACATCAAGGATTCACAATCCATTAAATAACCAAAAAAATGGTATTGATTTTCAAAAAAAAAGGGGGGAATAAAATGAAATCATAAAAAACTTCCCCTAAAGTTTGCTTAAAAAGGACCTAGAGTCATGGTAATTGTCTCTAGAATCTAGTAATATAAACTTGTATTGGATACAAGAAACCTATGACAATACCACTGAACATGTTAAAATCCCTAGTAGTCTTGTCAATCTATTAAAAAATTAATATAATTGTATCTCCTTCTCTACCATGGGAACAAAAAATAATATCTATAGCTCAAATCAACTGCTATCCTCCCAACATAACTAATGAGGTATAGTGGGGAAACATTCCCTAGGAATACCACTACTAAAAACTAGAGGATTTTGTCATATAGGTCACCTAATATATTCCTATGACTCCCATGAAATGTCAAATGGAGGTGATCATAAAATCAATAATCACATATTTCATATATAAATCATTTGAAAAAAAACACACATCACCTCCAATACCCTCTTAGGAAATAACCCCCCTCTTTTATAATCCATGTATAAGAAGAAAATAATGATACAACAATAGAAAAAAATCACCTTATGAATCTCATGACACTTTATTAATAAAAATAGTCACACATGGGTTTATTAAGGGTCTCACATAATTAGAATACCACTTTTCTTAAAGTGCTAATTAGGATTTCAAAAAAGTGATTGTGAAGCCAAGACATTTTCACATCATTTGAAAACAACTTTTCAAATATCATTTGAATTTTTTATCAAACTTATCTCTAACATACAACTTATAAATCCAAACATTTTCATAAAATTAGATTGGAATGATACACACCCAATTTTAAAATAAATAAGATCATGGTTTCAAAATAACTGTTTTTTTGTCAAAAAATCACCTCCCAATTCAAAAACATTAAAAACTAATACAAGACCCCAAGGTCCCAAAACCATTTAAATAGAAATAAGGAAAACTAACTTTAATTTCAAAAATTATCTTTTAAAACATCACACACACACTTTAAAGAAAAATTTATTTTAAACATCCCTTTGAAATATTTAAATGACTTTATAAAATACACTAGGAAATTTTAACAAATACTGGGACTAAGACCTTGCTCTATTCATAAAATTTAAATCATTTTAAATCCATTTAGAAACAAATAAGTGTTTTCTATGAAAAACTAGTTCCAAAATGAAACATTTTGAAAACATTCATCGTTTTTAAAGAGGAAACTTAATTATTTTCATAATTGATTTGTATGAAACACATCCATTACCAGCACAAAAATCATTTGAGAATAATTTATATCCTACTACAAGATTATAAAATGCTTCAAAAATAATATAAAATCATTTCAAAACACTTAATAAATTTATAACATGCATTAAAAGGAAATTCTATAGATACACCTACCTAATTTTAAGTGGAACCCTTTAAAACCCATTGCCTTCAATAGTGAACAAAAAAATGATTCAAGAAATAACCTCATCTACACTAGAAAACCCAAATCCACATAATTTAAACCTCCCTAAACCCTAATCCAAACTTGAAAAGTGGTTAGAGTTTATGGGAGTAAGAAAAACTGAGAGATAGGGAAAGGTAATAAGGGAGGAGAATAAAAGAGAAAGAAAAATAAGTATTACCACTCAAAAATGCTTGAAATTAGAGGGGAAAGGATATACACATCAAGGAGGAAGAAGGGATAGAGCCCCCCCATGTGAACCAAGTATCTAATGATTAATAAGGGAGGAAACTGTGACCAATAATTAGAATATAAAAGGATGAAAAGGGTATATTTCACACTTTTAATGAAATATTGGAAGGCTACATGGTTTTCTAAACTATGTGCCAACCTTGCAGTGTATACTACCTAGAAAAATTAATATAAAATGGTTATTCTAGTAACTCCACATAGTATGAATAATTTTACAACAACTATGATAAATATCATCATCAAATTATAGATCCATCTCACACACTTGTGGCATGGTTTTCCAAACTTTGTGTAAGACATGCACCAATACCCAAACTAAAAATGACTTGAATTGTTTCCCCGAGGACTCACATGGTTTAGACCAAACTATGTGATTCTCATGTAGAAAAACCATTAGTAGAACAGAAATAACACGAAATTACCCTATGTGAAGATAGTTGTACGTTTTCCCCCAAACTGTGTGTGGAAACCATGAATAGAAGGATATACTATAGATTCTCCAAGTTTCTGAAAAACAATTATTGGAAACTTATATTGACCAATAAAGGGAATAAATAATATAAAATTTATGGTAATAGTGACATGTGGGTGTCATAATTCTTTTCACTATGCTACTTTATACCCCTAGAAAGTCCCTAATCCAGTACAAATAATTGGATAAAGGAAATACTTTTCACCCCATTATAGGAAGTGAAAAGTGATTGGGATGACAAAAAATATCTAAAGACCATAAAGAAATTAATAAGGATATAATATATAAAGGTAATGTTAAAATCATTGATAAACATCAACAATATAAAATGAAAAAAATAGTGAGATTCAAAAATAGAACTCTAAATTAGGGGGGACTGAAGGGGTCTCCCCACTATTTATAATTTATATAAATAATGAATCATTAAAAAATAAATGTTACAATGGAGGTTAAAAAGGGAAACATTTATTCTAAAAACCCAAAATGGAAATAACTAGATCCCACTATCTATAGACATCCAAAATGAGCTCATCTCCAAAAAGGAATCATGGCCTATGAAACACTTAGAGGACCCCAAATCCAGTGAACATCCAAGAAATACAAGATTGGGTCTCCAAAATGATCTATAACAAATGAATAATTAAATGAAAAAGTACATGAATCAAGAAAATAAACAACATGGGTTCAAACCTTGGATCATATTCCAAATTTAAGGGTGATAACTGAGGCCTCATACCCTGGTTTTCCTCCCATCGGTAAACCCAAATAGATTTGAACTAACACAAGACAGTGCATAATCTCATCTAGTTACCCTCCTAACCTAGTCTACTGAAACACACAACCAATTCCATAACCCATCCAATAAATGAAATAAAAACCATACATAGCTCTCACTATAAATCTATAATCACCAAAGCATCCAAACAAGGCACCAAAAATAATGAGGAATAAAAAAAATACAAATAATCCTCTACTCAACCAATAAAAAACAAAAAATTACCCAAGGATCACACAAATAAATTCCACCTTAAGGATAAAAAGAACCAAAATATTCAAACAAAAATACTCAAAATTCACCACCACCTAGAAACCCAGGGTTATTGGTCCTTATCATGTCACCAAAAATACTAGATTAGACTCACCTAGGATAATTTCCTAAAAAATAAAGTGTTAATTACTCCACAATTCCATCAATGGGGATAAAGATACTCATAACTACACACGAAGACCAAGAAGAAGCTAAGAATAATGGAATAAATTCCCCTAAAATCAAACACTCAAAATTTATCAAGACCTTTCCAAGAGTCATACCTACATTGAAAAAACCGATCCTTGTTTCCCAAATCACATCATATGTCCCCAACCCACATAAAGGGAAAAGGTCCAAAACACCAAGAAAACAAGGGAAATCATATACTAAAAATCAAATTTCATTAAAAAATACTAAATTCCCAAGGGAATCAAATCCATTTTTCAAAAAACAAACAATATTTTAAAATAACCCAACCACATATAAAAAAATTTTTTACCTTTTGAAGCCCCAATTCTCAAAGGGAATTATAAAACACTTTCACCTAGTTTTAAAAACTAGAAATTCCTTTATAAAACATGGAATCCACACTACCTTCATAAATATCAATATTTAAAAAAAAATTCAAAACACTTACCATTTCATTTTTACTAAATGAAAATAATAACATTTTCAAAATCACCCCAAGTGTTTCCAATTTCCTTTATAATTGAATAACTGTCATGTTTTAAAACCAAAACATTTCCTAGATCCATAGTAAAATCAACTAATTAAAACAAAAGTGAATAAATATTTCTTGTAAAACTAATTTTGTTTTGTAAACAATCCCAAAGGTATAACCCCAAAACGAAAAATAATTTCATGAAATTCAAACCCATTTTATGAATAAACCTAAAGGTTTATTTACAAACAAAATTGGTTTCATGAGGTCTTTTTTCTTCAAAACAACCCCATTTTACATAACCACTACACCAAATATGAGGTAGGCCATAATTATAACAAAATTTGATCCACATGTTCAACAAATCACAAGATTCACCTTGACTTGTCCCTCACCATTAAGGATCACTCAATAGTGGTATAATCAATTATAATTATAATGGGATATATAACCTTCTTGGAATTTACCACATGGTTTGATGATCAATGGGTGAGTCATGAAATAATCCCTATACCATTTTCATGATCACGAATTTGGTTACTACCCTAGTTTATCAGGATATGAAAATCAAACTCCTGGTACCAATCAACCTTTTATTCCCATCACAAAAATTCAACCTTTACTCTAATTAAACTCACAAAATATCATATAGGATCAACACACCAATAGCGGTAAATATAATGAAATCTCTAATTCAAAAATTGAAACCCCACTACCCATGGTAAATCGAGCATAATTATAAAGGATGGTAATCATTAACCCACTAATGACCAACCACCTAAGTCCAAACAAATCCTAACTCAATATTACTATAAATTCCCCAAATAATAAGAGATTTAATTTAGAGACTAGGTCCCTACTAAGAACATATCGTCTAATAAAATTTGTAGAAAACGATCCAAAGATTTCTATCAGACCGACACCTGATTTGACTCACCATTATGTAGAAGGGAATTCCTATTCCTTAGGGGATGGAAACTAGTGTATGGGTCTCAATAATTCTCTTTGGGAATGATTTAAACCTCATATATCAATATACATTGAACAAATAGCAGAAAAAATAAATATCCATCTAGAATAGAATAATCCATAAACATACAAACAAAGATAAAAATAAAAATAAAATAAATACAAAGAAAAATAAGATATATAAACATCCTAATACAATGTCGATGATACAATATCCTCACATAAAATTATAAAGATATAAGGAACCTAAGAAACTCCAACGACACCACTAGTGACCCCTAGTCAATCACTATATCCCACTCATCTAACCATGGATGAACTCCCACAAAGGAACTAGAATGGATATAGATACAAAAAACCAAAAAAATATCTATATAAGCATGAGATAAAAGTCTCATTAGGTCACCACTCTCCAATACTATTTAAATACTCTTAGTAACATAGTTTATAAAATGAATATTTAAACATAAGATAAAAAATAGGTTTTTAATATATTTTAAAAACAATTGCATTGATATTCCATAAATAAATTTT
The DNA here is from genome assembly GCA_963277665.1 of Viscum album. Lineage (NCBI taxonomy): Eukaryota > Viridiplantae > Streptophyta > Magnoliopsida > Santalales > Viscaceae > Viscum > Viscum album. The sequence goes on along the minus strand of OY728142.1, from coordinate 1,996,758,056 downwards.
ACAAAAAACCACCCTTTATAAAAATAAAAAAAATATATTTAAAAATTTTAAATAAATAATTTACACAAAGGAAAGTGGGCCTTTTAAATCCCTATAAAATGATCCAAAATTCTATTCTACCCCACTTTCCGAAACATTTTCCTAAAAACTCATTTTTCATAAACAAAATCAAGGGGAAAAACTATTTCTTAAAACATGTAATACCCCAAGATTCCATGGTATGCTTCTATTTGAATAATGCAATATCTTGTGATGTACGCAACTTCGAGTTCTAGCACACCACGACCAATCAAACCAGCCATTTAAAAAGTCATTATGAATAGTAATACCCACTTTGGAAATTTTATTAAATTTATTTTTCAAAATGGAATTCATTTTTGGGTTCATAATGTCAAAATTATATTAGGGTGATTTTTTGGTATTTTTCTGAAAACATTCAATTTTTGATGAATAGCGAAAAAACACTGAGTTGTTGTTTAAAACTGACTTTTTATTTAAATAATTATTTTTAAATTTAAATTTATTTTAAAGTCAAAATAGATACATAATACCTATTTTAATCCAATTTAATTCATTGGAATCATTTTATAATATGATTAGATATAAAAAATTTTATCGAACCTTTTAACGTCTTTTACCCACCTTCTAGGAACAATTGTAAATCTACATAAAAAGTAATTTTACTGCTTCTTTGAATTGAATTTAAAAAATATATAAGACAAGGTTGACATTAGTAAATAAAATTTTCTTCAATAAGATGAAAATAATTTTTGGTGAATAGTAACTTTTTAATATTATTTACCACAGTTAAAAGTAAATAGGGTAATTAAAGGTAAAAATGATATTATAATTACCCAAAAAAAGAACTAATTCTTTCGGATAAGTTTATTTAGTCCAAAATAAACCATATGAATAAAATTTGATCCTTTTATCCACTTTTATTAGATTAGGACATTTATTATATTTTATTTAAAGAAGAGTTAAAAGTGTTAAATTCAAAGTTTAATAACTAATTTTTTTTAATATAGAGTTAAACATTAGATAAATTACACTATAAATGTTTATTATAAATTTAAAAAGATTTCAGACATCATGGTATTTTATTTTAAAATTTTATAAATTAAATAATTAAATTTATTATTGTCACAATGATGATGTTATAATTACCTTATTAATGAAAGATTGAAATAATTGATGTTATAAATATTAAAATAAATGTTAATTAAAACTTTTTATTCCATACATGAATTTTTTAGTTTAATATGACATGTTAGAGATGATTAAATGTTTTTTTTGGAGTAATAATGTTGGCATGAATTTAAAAAATACCAAATACTAAATAGCGTCAAAATTGACATAAATGAGTTTTTAAAACAAATACTATTTTATTAAATGATATAATACTCTTGGAAATATGATATGCTTACAAAGGACCTATATAAGGTTAAAAATGTAATTAATGAACCACTTTATGTTCTCTTGGTATTTTATAGTAAGTTTATTAACCATGTAATATAAAAATACTAGGAGACATAGTTTATGTTAAACTATTTAACTAATAATTAAATCTATTAGATAAGGTTTATATGGTGACCTAAACTTGTATAAAAACTATTGGTTGAGATTATTTTGACCCATACCAACCTTATCCTAGAAATAAATCCATTTAGAGCTATTAGTAACTGAAAATGATGTTATAATAAATTAATATTTCAAGCTTTTCCTAAAGTGCCCCTCACCTCTCTTATAAAAGGGAACTTCCCCTTCTCTCAAATTCACACCTCCAAAGACATTTTTCTCAGGAAAACCCTTGTAAAATATCCTCCAAACTACCCTCAATTCATCATATAGTCCTCACTTCGATCATAAATCCAACCTATAATTCCCTTTTTTTAAAATCAAAAGGAAGCACAAGAAGAAGAGGTAATTATTTCATCACCTCTTTCGAAGTTCTTTTCTTCTTCCACTTCCTCTTTCTATGTTATTACCATAAAAAAATAATAACTCCAGTAACTTCTACATACTATGATATTATTATAAATATGGTAAAAACTCATTCATTATTCTATCTATCCTATGAATGACAAAGTAATCATACGTGTATACGTACAGATTACCATCTTTACGTCGTGGTGTAGTTTGTTAGTCAACACTTCATTATTTGGATGGGTATAATAATGAATATAATTGATGTAAATAATAAATATAAAATGTTAATTATTCTTTATATATAATATACCATAAAACTACATATTATTTTACCATCAATAGAATGATGTTGTCACTCGTGAGTACGTACGACTTATCGTCTCCACGACGCGATGAGATTTCATTTCCCATCGCAACCATTCATGAATAATTTTCATTTGATGATTAAAAATAATTTTTAAGAACTTAATATCATTCTGTATATTAATCAAATACATCCTATCCATAACAAACATGACTTACATAAAAAAGCATATAAAGGAAAACCAATAAATTAACACCCAAAACAATGATACTACTGAAATATTTTTAACAAAGGAGTATTAAAGAATCATATATGATATAATATTTACATATGTGGTTCTTGTATAATTTAATAAAAATTATTTAACCATTATAAATGAGGTTAATATACCCTAGACTAAGTAAAAGTACAAGGTAATGGTTAATCTTACAATCTCTTTATTATACGAGGTTGTTTATACGTAAGTTTCAACTGAGCCTTATTTATCATCCACATCCATGTTTTTAAAAATGTATTTAAAAAAAAATTATAATATTTCCTAGAATACGTATTAAATTCATTTATACCCTTGTTTGACTTTTATAAAATTATTTGAAAGGAATATTTTCGTCATTTTCCAAACAAGGTACTTTATGACCTTTTCAAAAAATTTAGGAAAGAATGTTTTTTAACTTATACAGCGGGTGAAACTATTTTTTGCTGTTATAACACTTTTGAAGCTTCCCTTACAAGCTTATAAGAATAATTTCAAAATAAATGTTTTCTTTACTTTTAAATTATTTCAAATTGGAAATAGATATTTCTCTCAAATAGTTTTTGGATTGATTTCATCTATGTCAACATTGTTTGTTGGATTTTATGCTTGTTTGAAGTTGATTTATTATGATACAACATTCTTAATTGTATTAAAGGTTCTGTGATATGTTTCACTATGTATGTTCTATTTTTATACAATTAATGGTTTATGGTTAAAGTATTAACATTTCACATTCTAGTTTTAATACGAATGTTTATGTTATGTTTCAACCTTTTTATATGAGGAATGCATTGGATGTAGTAAGTGATGGGTGAGGCCTTCTATAGACCCTAGATTCATCAGTAGGTCTCATGAGACAAATTAGTGTCTTGGAACAAGGCCTTGAAAAAATTTTTATTTGTAGTCCTGGCACGAGGCCTTTACTATATGGTTATTATATCCGACATTATGCATCCCATCATTATGAAATTAGCTTTTGGTATTACATGTGATTATTCAATGGGTAGAATATCCATGTGAATAAGTAAATGGAATTATTTAATTTATATTTTCCATATTATTCTGAAGTTTATGTTTAAAAGGTTTGTGTTTTAGTCTTATACATTTCCTTAAATGTTTATACTTATTTATGATAGTTTACGCTATATAGTTATCCTTAATGAGCATCTGAGCTCACCCCTTTCTTATATTTTATTTTTCCCATAATGTGTAGATATATATTATGATTGACATATAGATATATGATAAGGGATATAAGTGTGTCCAAAGGATACACAATATTGTTTTTTTTCATTTCCTAATGTAATGTAAAACTTATGTATGTATCTAATACTTCCAATGCTACTAAACTGATTGGTATTTCAAGACTGGTTATCTTGTGGTCATGCTAATGTTATGTAATAATGCACTAACTATGGGTAACTAGGTTAAGGGAATTAAAATTGGTATTATAGGAAGTTTATTACAAACCTTGGAAACTAGATTTAGAAAAACACTGATTAGAGAAAATTACCATAACCTAGAATTTGAGGATTAATATATAAGAACATCCAAATTTTTTGGTAATGTAGATATTATGTGGGTTTTCTAAGAAATACATCCCTTTATGGATACTAAATGTGGATGTGGTTTTAGCACTGATGTACCTAGGAATGAAAACTATGACAAGGAGTTTCAGGTTTGACCTAGGGTAGGCCTTACTATGCACTTGGTTTGAAACTCCCATGGGATATGATTAGGATAATTCACATTTATTTATAAACCATTATGAAGGATTTATGATTAAATACTTCCCCAAAGAAAACAATTTTATGATTATGGATTATATTCATAAAATTTTCAATTTATGTTAAGTATTTTACAAGTTTGGAATTATGCATTGCAATTCATAAACTAATCTAGTGTTCTCCATTACTTAGAAGTGGTTCCTAGTAGAAGGAATGAAAAATGTATCAACACATGTAATCTATGAAGGGATTTCCCTCATAATCAAGATAATTATAGTGGAGCTGGAGATGAAACTGGTGATGAACAAGTTATAACAATACTGGAAAAAATCACTCGGTTTATAAATAATAACCGTACTTGTATGGAGCAGCCTAACCCACAACGCGGAGGATTAATTTTAGACCACTTCATGAGGGATAAACCAACCACATTCAATGGGACTCAAAATATATTTGTAGCTGAGAAATGGATAAGTTCCTTAGAGAAAATATCTCATGATTTGGGTAGTAATGAAAGGGAAAAATTTTTCATCGATGTTTATCGCCTTATAGGAGATGTAGATCAACGGTGGTCATTAGTTAAAAACAAAAAGTTAGATGAAGAAGTATAAAATATGGAATGGATGGAGTTTAAATAGATTTTCTTAGAAAAATACTCTCCTCGTGAGCATCGAGCGGATATGGAATGGTAATTTCTGAGTCTAAGGAAAAAGGAGGATGGGAATTTCACAACGTATAAGGCTAAAATTACTAGGTTATAAAGGCATGTTGTAGATTATATACGTAACCCAATAAGTAAGATTGATCGATTATTTTATGGGTTAAAACAATTTCTCCATCAAGCATTAGTCTCTTAATCCCTCTAATTGTACGAATATATAGTCTCATGTGCAATCATGCGAAAAAAGGAATCCTCTAAGTCTTAGGACTTTAAAGAGAAGCAAAAGAGGAAGGGATCTACTAATATCTCTTAAAAAGTAAATAAGGGGAAGAAGGGAAAAGATGAATTTCCACCCAACAGAAAATGTGGGATGAAACAACCTAGTACTTTCATGAAGGGGATGGGAGTTTGTTACCAGTGTGGAGAAAAAGGCCAACAAGCTCGTGATTGTAAGGGAAAGAAAGAGGCTTTCAATGTTGAATGCTAAAATTGTAGAGAAATTGGGCATTATGCAAATAAATGTGCCAAGAGTCAGGGAAACTTACATCAGAAAAGGCCAAGGGAGAAAGACCAAGCTTATGGGATCACTATTGTTGAGGTTTAAGTTCTTAATGATGTGGTGGCAAGTACTTTAATCATTTTCTCAAAATTAGGAAATTATTTATTTGATTATGGATCATCGCATTCTTTCATATCTTCCCAATTTTCCATGAAAATTAGATAATTCCAATTTGACTTAATAAGGTATTTTTCAGTCAAAACTTCTAAGGGAAGTATCATTGAAACAATTTTTTGTCAATAATTTACCATTAGGGAATAAAAATGTGCTTTATCTACTGATCTAATTGTCATACCCATGATTGAATTTGATATAATCCTTGGTATGGATTGGTTTTCAGACCATGATGTGAAATTTTTTTGTAATAAGAAAGAGGTTACAATTTTTGATGATGATAAGGAATACCTTATCATTAGAGCAGAAACATCACCATCTGATTCTCATCTAGATCCACCCCCCAAAATCTCCAAAAATTAAATTATTTGGGAGGAAGGGAGTGAAATAACTCTGGGTGAGGAAAGGAATGTTCTAATAGAGGATGTACCTATCTTGAAAGAATATGTTGATGTGTTTCTATAGGATTTACCTAGAAATCCTCTAGGATGAGAAATTGAGTTTCCCATTGACTTAATTTCTGGTTCAAGTCCCCTATCAAAGACTCCTTATATAATAGACACTATGGAATTAGTGTAACTAAAGAAACAACTAGAGGAATTTAGTAATAAATGATTTATTCTCCCTAGTGTTTCTCTATGGGGAGCCCCTGTTCTTTTGTTAAGAAGAAATACGGATCTATGAGGGTTTTCATTGACTATTGAGAGATCAATGCTATAAAAATAAAGAAAAAGTATCACCTACCTCTCATAGATGATTTATTTTATCAACTTCATGGAGCTCGATATTTTTCAAATATTGAACTTCGATCTAGATATCATCAGTTATGTGTAAAGAAAGAAGAAAATCCAAAGACAGTATTTTGTTCCAAGTATGGGCATTAAGAGCTTACAGTAATGCCTTTTGAACTGACTAATGCACCATATATCTTTATGGATATAATGAATAGATTTTAAAGGAATATCTTGATGGATTTATAGTGGTATTTATTGATGATATCTTGGTATAATGAAAAATATATAAAGAGCATGAAAATCACTGGTGAACTATTCTAAAGACTCTTAGAATAAATGAATTATATGAGAAGTTTAGCAAGTATGAATTCTGGATTAAGGAGATTTCTTTTCATGGACATATTTTCTCAAAGGATGGATTCTCTATCGATCCTTCAAAGACAAGGAAAATCCAATTTCCAACACCGATGAGTATAACTAAGGTACGTTGTTATATTTGTTTAGTAGATTATTATTGATGTTTAGTCTAGAATTTTTCCCGATTATCTAACCCATTAACCAAGCTCACACATAAAGAGGTTAAATTTGTTTAAAAAAATAGTGTGAATAATGTTTTTAAAAATTAAAGATAAGATTAGTCAATGATCCTATCTTCACCCTACCGTTGGGGAATAATGAGTTTGTTATTTATAGTGATGATTCAAATAAAGGACTTGGTTTTGTCCTTTTGCAGAATGATAGAGTTATTGACTATGCGTCACAAAAGGTAAAAATTCATGAAAAAACTATCCCACTCATGATCTTGAGTTAGAAATTGTAATATTTTCTATGAATATATGGAGACAATATCTATATGGTGAAAAATGTGATATATATACTCATTATAAGAGTTTGAAGTATATTTTCTCACAGAAAGAACTCAACATGAGTCAAAGGAGATTGATCTAATTACTCAAGGATTATTATTGAAAAATAAACTACCACCTGGGGAAGGCAAATAAGGTGTAATATTCTTTGACCAGAAAGGATCATGGAGTTCTGAACAAGATGAGAGTTTAAAGGGATTCGATATTCATTGATCTAGAAAAGATGGACATGGTAATAATCATGGAATGTGAAACATCAATAAATTTTCAAATGGTTTCCAAACTATTTTTACTAGAAAGGATAAAAAGTTATCAAACTTATGATGAGGAGTTTTAAAATAAAATTAAAGCTGTGAATAATGTGAGATTGATTGACTTTTTATATGAGGATGAAATTTTGAAATTTGGGAAAAGGATTTATGTTCCTGATATACCTGATCGTAAAATGGAATTATTGGATTATGCTCATAGCTCCAGTTTTTCTATACACCCTGGTATCACTAAGATGTATAGAGATTTGATGGAACATTTTTTGTGGGACAACATGAATAGGGAGATTGTTGATTATGTGTCAAGATGTATGGTTTTTCAATAGGTGAAGGCTGGAAGACTACATCCTGGAAGATTCATGAAACATCTTCCCATACTTGAGTGTAAATGGGATGATATTACGATGGACTTTGTCATGGGGCTACCAAAGACTCCTAGAAGGAATGATGCAATATGAGTTATTATTGTCTGTATTAACAAGTCAGCACATTTTAATGCTTTAATAGAAGATTTACCACTTTAATGTTTAGAAATACTATATATTAATGTAGTTGTAATACTTCATAGTGTACCCCTATAGAATATTTCTGATCGTGATCCCCATTTTACAACAAGATTCTGGAAAAGTATTCAGAAATCCCTAGATACTGAACTTCATTTGAGCACTTCCAACCACCCTCAAATTGATGGACAATAAGAATAGAATATTCAAACCTTAGAAGACATGTTGAGATCTTTCTCAATTGACTTTCAATGTATGTGGGATCAGTATTTACCTATGGTAGAATTTTCCTATAACTGTAGCTTTCATTCAAGTATTCAGATGGTACCATATGAAGCGTTATATGGAAAGAGATGTTGCACACAAACTTGTTAGAATGATGTTGGTCAAATAAAACTCATAGGCCCAGAACTTGTTAAAGAAAAAATGGAAAAGGTGAAGTTTATCCAATCCCACCTCAAAGAAGCTCAAAGTAGGAAAAAGAGCTATGCGGATAACCAAAGGAATAATTTAAAATTTCAAGTAGGAGATCATGTTTTCTTGAAGTTATCTCCTTGGAAGGGTGTTATACGTTTCGGTAAGAAGGGTAAATTAAGTCCCAGGTATATCAAACCTTCCAAAATTCTAGAATGAAATGGAGTTGTATCTTACCAGTTAGAAATGCCTCCAAGTTTATCTAAAGTTCATGATGTGTTCTATATATCACTGTTGAGAAAATACATGCCTGAACTAATGCATGTACTCAACTATGTTGAAATAGAACTGGAACCCAATCTATCTTATTATGAAGAGCCTATCAGGATTCTTGATACCAGAGAACAAGTGTTGAGAAACCAGATGACTCGTCTGGTAAAAGTTCTTTGGAGAAACCATAAAATGGAAGAGGCAATGTGAGAACCTGAGGAACATATGATGAAGAACCACCTGAATATTTTTATGCAGTAATATTGTTGAAATTTTGAGGACAAAATTATTTGAAGGAGGAAATAATGTAACACCCCAAGCTTCTATAGTATGCTTCTCTTTGAATAATGCAATAGCTTGCGATGTACGCAACTTCGAGTTCTACCACACCACAAACAATTGAACTAACAATTTAAAAAGTAGTTATGAATAGTAATACCCAATTTTTGAAATTTTATTAATTTTATTTTTCAAAATGGACTTCATTTTTTGGGTTAGAAATGTAAAAATTAGCTTAGAGTGAATTTTTGGTATTTTTCTGAAAATATTCAATTTTTGATGAATAGTGAAAAACACTACGTTATTGTTTAAAACTGAATTTTTATTTAATTAATTATTTTTCAATTTAAATTTATTTTAAAGTCAAAATATATAAATAATACCTATATTAATCTAATTTAATTAATTGGAGTCATTTTATAATAATATTAGATATATAAAATTCTATTGAACCCTTTAACTTATTTTACCCACCTTCTAGGAATATTTGCAAATCTACATAAAACGTAATTTTACCACTTTGGTGAATTAAATTTCAAAAATATGAGTGACACAGATTATACCAGTAAGTAAAATGTGGTTCAATAATATAAAAATAATTTTTTTGAATAGTGACATTTGAATATTATTCTCCATAGTTTAAAGTAAATGGGGTAATTAAAGATAAACATGATATTATAATTACCCCAACATATGTCCTCATTCTATTGGATAAGTTTATTTTGACCAAAATAAACCTTAGGAATAAAATTTTATCTTCTTGATCCACTTGGATTAGATTAGGAAATTTATTATATTTTATTTAAATAAGAGTTAAAAGTATTAAATTTAAAGTTTAATAAATATTTTTTTTAATACAGGGCTACAAATAAAATAAATTCTTCTATAAATATTAATTAAAAATATAAAAAGTTTTCCTACATAATGGTATTTTATTTTTAATTTTTATACATAAATAATTAAATTTAGTTATGAAACAATAATGATGTAGTAATTACCATATTAACAAAATATGAAAATAATTGATGTTATAAATATTAAAATAAATGTAAATTGAAACTTTTGATTCCATCCATGAATTTTATAGTTGAATATGACATGTTAGGATTTATTAAATGTATTTTTTTTCTATGTAATAAAGTTTTTATAACTTTCACAAAAACCAAATACCAAATAGTGTCAAAATTGACATAAATGAGTTTTTAAAACAAATAATAATTTATTAATTGATATATTACTACTAAAAATTTAATATTAGGCCAAAGGAATTATATAAGATTATATATGTAATTAATGAACCACTTCAGGTTATATTTTCATTTTATAGTAAGTTTATTAACCATGTAATATAAAAATACTTGGATACATGGTAGATGTTAACCAATTTAACAAAGAATTAAATATAAAAGATAAGGTTAATATGGTGACCTAAACTTGTATAAAACCTATTGTTTGAGATTATTTCGACCCATAACCACCTTAGTCTTTAAATAAATCCATTTTCACCTATATAAATTAAAATGTATTTTATAATAAATTAATATTTCAAGCTTTTCCTAAAGTGCCCCTCACCTCTCTTATAAAAGGGCACTTCCCTTTCTCTCAAATTCACACATACAAATCCATTTGGATCAGACAAAACCTACTAAAATCTCATCCCAACTACCCTCAATTTATCCTAGAGGCCTTACTATGATCTGAAATCCAACTTAAGGACCCCTTTTGTTCAAATCAAAAGGAAACACCCAAAGAAGAGGTAATTATTTCATCACCTCTTTCAAAGTTCTTTTCTCCTTCCACTTCCTCACTCTTTGTTTTTTCAATACCAAAATAATAACCCTAGTAACTTCTACATACTATTATTTATTTAAAAACATGGTACAACCATATTAATTATTCTATCCATACAATGAATGACAAAGTCACCATACATACGTATGTACGGATTACGGTCTCCATGTCGTGGTGTATTTTGTTATTCAACACTTCATTATTTTTATGGGTATAATAATAAGTATAGTTTATGTGAATAATAAATATGACATGTTAATTATTATTAATATATAATATACAATCCAACTACATATGATTTCACCATCAATATAATGATATTGTCGCTCGTTCGTACGTACGGCTTACCGTCTCCACAATGTGATGATATTTCATTCCCCATCACAACCATTCAAGAATAATTTTCATTTTATGATTAAAAATAATGTTTAAGAACTTAATATAATTCTGTATATGAATAAAATACATCCTATCCATAAAAAATATGAATTATGTAACAAAAAATATAAAGGGAAACAAATCAATTAACACCCAAAACGATGATACTACTAAAATATTTTTAACAATGAAATATTAAAGGATCATATATGATATCATATTTATGTATATGGTTCTTGTATAATTTAATAAAAATGATTTAACCATTATATAGGAGGTTAATGTACCCTAAACTAAGGAAAAGTATAAGTTAAGGGTTAATCTTACTATCTCTTCATTATCCAACGTTGTTTATAATATGGGTTAAAGTTATTTATTCCCTTGTTTAAATTTTATAAAATTCTTTGAAAGAAATATTTCCTCCATTTTTCAAAAAATTTACTTTAGGATATTTTTTAAAAATTAAAGAAAGAATATTTTTTTAACTTATATGGTGGTTGCAACTATTTTTTTCCATTATAACACGTTAAAATTTTCCCTTACAAGCTTGTAATAATATTTTCAAAATAAATGTTTTATTTACTTTTAAATTATTTCAAAGTGTAAAGATATATTTTACTTAAATAGTTTTTGGATTGATTTCATCTATGTCAACATCTTTTGTTGGATTTTACACTTGTTTTAAGTTGATTAATTATTATACAATCTTCCATATTGTATTTAAGGTTTTTTTGATATGTTTGACTATGGATGTGCTATTTTTATACCATTAATGGTTTATGGTTAAAGTATTAACATTTCATATGCTAGTTTTAATATGAATGTTTATGTTATGTTTCGACCTTTTCATATAAGGAATGCATTGGATGTTGTAAGTGATGGGAGGGGCCTACTATTGCCCATTGATGTATCAGTATATCTCGTAAGAAAAATTTCTTTCTTAGAATAAGGCATTGACAAAATTTTATTTGTAGTCTTGGCATAAGGCCTTGACTATGTGGTTATGATGTCCAACATTATGCATTCCATCATTATGAAATTTTCTATTGGTATTACATGTGATTATTTGATTAGTAGAATATAAATGTGAATAAGTAAATGGAATTATTTTATTTATCTTTTCCATATTATGCTGAAGTTTAAGTTTAAAATTCTTGTGTTTTAGTCTTATACATTTCCTTAAATGTTTATGCTTATTTATGATAGTTTCCACTATGTTGTTATCCTTACTGAGCATCTGATCTCACCCCTTTCTTAGGTTTTATTTCTCCTAAGATGTGAAGAAGTATATTATGACTGACCTGCAGGGATAGGCTAAGGGATATGAGTGTGTCCAAAGGAGACACAATGTTGTTTTTTTTCATTTAACAATTTAATATACAACTTATGTATGTTTCTAATATTTCCAAGGCTACTAAACTGATCAGTATTTTGAGACTTGATCTCTTATTATCATTCCAATGTTATGTAATAATGAACCGACTCTTGGTAACTAGGTTTGGGGCATTACCAAACATATTTAAGAAATAATCAAACTATTTTCCCTTTTTGTAACACAATTTCAAACCATCAAACATAACCTTTTTGAATCTAATACAACACAATCAAAGTGTTAAAAAATACCACATAGGTACCCATGCATCAAGGATTCAAAATCCAAAAAATAACTAAACAATAGTTTTGATGGTTAAATAAACTAGGTGAATATAATAAAATCATATAACAAATACCTTATACTGTCCTAAAAAGGACATTGCATCATGGGAATCCTACATAAGCTCTTTTAATAAATACCTCAATTAGAGACAAGTAACCTAGGTCAGTACTATGAAACCTATTAATGTCCATAATAGTCCCATCATAATATCTAGAAATAAAAATACATAGAGATATTTCAATACCATGGGAACAAAAATAAAGATCTCTAGCTCAAAAATCCCACTATCATCTAGGCATAACCGATGAGGTATAGCCAGAAAATATTACCAAGTCATCCCATTTCTTTAAACTATCAATTTCTCTCATAAAGTTAAACAATTATATTCCTAGGACAATCATAAAAATTAAAATTAATAATAGTATAAAATCAACAATCATATATTTTGAATATAAATTATTTGAAAAAAGGAATACCAAACATCTAGTACTCTCTCAAGAAACAACCCCCATCTTTTATAATCAATTTAGAAGAGTTATATAAGTATGAAATAATATAAAACACCCCCTCATGGATCTCATTCCACTTTATCCATAAAAATAGTCATACAAGGGTTTCCTGAGGGTCTCACACATATTGAAAAACCCATTTTCTTAAATTTACAACTAAAATTTCATAAAATAACTCGATAAGACAGTCCATTTTCACACCATTTGAAAATATTTTTCAAATATCATTTTAAAATAATTTATCAAGCCAGTATTTGAAATAAAACTTGGAAGTACCTCCATTTCCAAAAAATCACCAAGGATGGCTACACACCCCCTTTTAAAATAAAGTATCCCATTGGTTCCAAGTAACTTATTTTTTCACAAAACCACACCTTCCAATTCGAAGAAATTTAAAACCAATATGTGACCCCACAATCCTAAAACTATTTAAAGAGAAATAAGGTCAAGTCCTCTTTAATTTCCAAAACATTCCTGTTAAAACATCACAAACATGCTTTAAAGAGAAAATTGGTGTCAAAAATTCTTTTGAAATGTTCAAATGTTTTTTAAAATCCACCAAATAATTATAAAAATTAATTTTCATGTGAAATAGGTCCATGAAAAATATTTAAAACATTTTCAAACAAATTAAAAACCAACAATGGTTTTCCTTGAAAAACTAATTCTATAAGGAACCATTTATAAAACACTAGTATCATTTTTAAAGAGGTAACTCAGGAATTTTCACATGTGTTTATCATCCAACACGTCCATGCCAAGAAAAAAATGTAATAACATAGACCTTCCAAAATTAAATTCTCATCTGAATGAATAAATACATTATTTAGTAATGTAGTTATAGATGAAACATGAACTATATTTCATTTATTACTTTGGACCATTATAAAATATATCCACAATATGACTGTTAGGATTTAAATACCATTAAGTTTCATAACTATTGTTAATATCGTTGTTATATAGTGACTATTAAGATTTTTATATTAAGGGTATTAACAAAATCTAACTAACAAAGAAGGAATAAGTGATAGCCTCAACCAGTAGGATCATACCATATGATAACCATTTGTCAGAGCTTTGAAGAGAGATGTAATAATATGTATTTACCCTTGACCAATACCAATCCAATATTCAATAATAAAAACTCATGAAAAACTATTTAAAATAAAAGTTCAAGTTTATAGAGATCACCACCCAAACCATGTTTGTTGAACCACCCCATGAAAGTACTACCATCAAAAACCTTAATTTTAGGGAGTATGTTAGTGTAATAAGGGATTGTGTATCTATACCCTAATAATTTGAATTTTTGTATTCTATTTTGAATGATAAGTTATTTTTTATATTCATTCATTTTTCATTGTAATTTTTTATACTTGATTATGGAACAAGTCTGTTAAAAATTAGATTTCGATACAAAGAAACCAAAATCATATTTTTGGAAAATATATAATTTTAATTAAAAAAATATTTTATGATAAAATATATAATTTTAAATAAAATATACTTTCATTAAATAGTATAATAAATAATTTTGTTTATATATAAATGATGATATAGTGTAATAAAGTCCCATTTAATTTTTGTAAGGGTTAGAATGTTATTTGTGTCCTAAAAACTAATATTTTTTATGGAATGAGGTTTTTCATTTAAAATTGGAAATTCATATATTTATAAAATTATTTTGGTTAAATAAATATCATTTTTGAAATCAACATTTCAAAATTATCCAATGGTGAATTTTTTATAATTTTTTGAGACATTCATATTTTTTCATAAAAAGTAAATATTTTATAATTGTATATTATTTATTATGAAATAATAATAGCACAAAAGTGATGTAATAAATAATATAAAAGGAATCCAGGAATAATTTTTTTTCTTTTAAAAATCATGTTTAAAGTAATTTTATTAATTTTTAAAACATATAATGAATCCTACAAAACCTATATTATAATTTAAGGTTTCAAAAACAATTCTTTATGAACATGAAAAAGTTCCACATCATGAATGGTATTATTTTAATGAGATCAGTTTCTAACCTAATAAAATATTTTAAACTACTCATATTTTTTAGAAACCATTGGAAAATACAATTATATATTCTTTGGTTTTTATTATTTTATTACTTTGAGTCCAAAATCTATATTTATAAATTAATAAAGAGTTATCATATATTTTTATATAAATACCCACCCAAATTTCCTATAATATTCACTAAAAATCCTTAAATCATTAATTTTCTCTCAAATTCCCACTCCAAATCCCTACCAAGTTGTTCCCAAAAACTTAAGAAGCAATTACCAAGCTTTTAGAAGCAACCTATCAAGTAAAGGATTCTCTTACTCTTCCTCTTCAATTAAGTACTTTTTTATATTTAGCATTTTATTATCAGTTTATTATATTTTAAGATGTTTATAAACATACCTATACTATCCAACTTATGTTTTAAGTATGAGATATTATTTATCCCCTCCCACTATATCATTTACCTAAGTCATCACTATGATGAAGTAAGGGATTCTCTTCCACTTTCTCTTTATTCAATTACTTATTTTGTATTTATCATTTTGAATATAAATTTAGTATGTTTTAAAGTGTTTATAAATATAAATTTTCCATATAATTAATTTTATAAGAATTATATACTATTTTACCCTCTCATTATAACCTTTACCTAATCCATTACTATACCTAATATAGTGTTCACTATCTCCATTTCTATTCAAGAACTTTCTATGTATTAATTTGTTTATAACCAATTATTCATATTTAAATGTTTTTTACAAATAATTTTACCATCTTTATGATTCCCAAGTAATTAGATACAATATTTCACTCTCATTAATCTATTCTATTAACAATTATGTACACCCATTATGCCACTAAAATTACCCCATGATTTTTATGCCAAACTTTTGTGTTGTGAATACCCATCCATATTTCCACTCAAGGATATTCTACTAGATTTAACTACCCTTCATTGAATGAAGACTTCGATGCACGTAACCATACCTCATTAATCATGGGATTAAATGATATTAAATAAGTTCTTATGTTATATAAACTATGTGGAAGATAAATTTATATACATTATATGAATATGATGAGTGAGACCATAATTATATTGACATAAAATGTATTGGGTAGTTTTTTAATCTCATGTGATACCATGTACAGTGCATGTGTGGTTATCCTAAGAACACTATGTAATGATTTTTTGGTGGTTATCCTTGACTTATTCATATGATGTCATGTTTTATGTTGTTACCATATTCCTTAGATGCCTTGATGTTATCATATTATGTAATCTTGTTCTATTGATTATTATGATTCTCAACTTTCAATGTCACTATGTTATGACTCGTGAATCACATTTACTACTTTAATTTATTATATTATTTTATTATTACCTTATCGAGCTTTATATCTCACCCCTTTCTTACATACATCCATAGGTTATCCCATGTAGTATTAAAAGATTAATGAAATTTAAGGTCATGTCATGGAGCTTTTAAATAATTTATTTCTATCCCAATTTTAAGTTAATGTGCTATGTATATATTTTTCCAAATACGCTAGGCCTCTTGATCTTATGGTATTGTATTATATGTATCTTTGTCAAATAAATCATGAAAAAAGTATATAAAAGATATGGGTTATAATAGTTGGTATAAAAGGAAGGTTGAGTTATTTTTGGGGATTAAGACTAGAAAACCTTAGGAATAAGACTAAAAATAGGAAAAGAAACATAATTTTTTTTATAAATTTTAGAGTTATTAGGTTTAGAGAGGAAATAAATCTCTTTATGGATACTGGAAAGTGGATATGGATGTAGAATAGTCATACCTAGGAGTAATAACTCTGAAAGGGATTATCTGGTATTTACTTGACCTGTATATGATCCATGACAAAGACTCCTAAGAATACACATCAAGATAGAAACTCTTAAGAGATATTCTTTGGTTAATTATATTATTTTTTAAAAAAATTATTAGGGGACTAAAAATTCCTATGAAATTTAGTGGTATGAAATAGACTAAAGATAACTTAGATTGATACCTAAAAATTAGTAGGTTAAGGAATTTATGGGTTATCCCTTCAAGGTTCATAGTTTCTCTTTTATATTTTTAATAGTTTAAAAATTATCATACCTAAGTCCATTTTTGATGAATTAAATAATTAGAAATGGAATGAAATATTGAAATGTAGGCTTATAATACCTATGAACTTCAAATTTCTTATGCAAACATGGTTTTATGCATTCTTTCATATCAAAAAAGTTTAGTAGAACTATTCAAATACTTTCTCAAAACATGGTAGTCAAGTCATTATTGAAAATGGAAAGTGGTTAAATTATTTTATCCCATGTATATAACTTATCCCCTATCAATATTTGTGGGTGAAATTTCCTAAAGAACCTTGTGATACTCACTTTATTATAATTCAATGATATTTTAGGCATGGATTGGATTTCCTTTTATAAAGCCAACATAAATTTCCAAGATATGGAAATAACCCTCCACATCATGAATATATCTTTAATTCTATTAAAGTGTAGAGAGTATGATGAATCTTCTTTTGAATATTCATATAAAGCAAAGATATTATATTCTTATGGGAAAGAATATCTATCTCAAATGATTGAGACTAATTAAAACAACATCATTGATGATATTTCCATGTAAGATAATTTTTTGATGTCCCTAGAGTTTTTCTAATATCCAAGACTCCACAAAGAATGGTCACTATTGAATTTGAAGAGTTGAAGAAGTAGGTACAAAAGAATCCAGATAAAGGTTTTATATTCCTAAGTGATCCAATATAGGGTGATCCAATACTTTTGGATAAGAAATAAGGACGGGAAAATGTTCCTCTATATTGATTATCATGAGATCAATAAGATTACAATAAAGAAAAAGTATCCTCTAACATAGATTGATGACTTGTTAGATCAGCTATGTAGAGCCTAATACTTATCTAAGCTGGGTCTTCAATCAGGATATTATCAAGTAAAGTAGAATAATGAGGATATACCCAAGACTAAATTTTATACAAGGTAAATACACTATGAGTTTATAGTGATACCATTTGGACTCACCAATACATTAGATATCTTCATGTACTTAATGAATAGATTATTTATGGATTACCTAGAAAATGTTTTATCAGTCTTTATAAATGATATTATTATAAACTCCAAAAATTAAAGAGGAACATGAGAAGCATTTAAATGATGCACTTAACACCTTATGAAAGGAAAATTTATATGTGAAGTGAAATAAACGAGAGTCTTGTATGGTGCAAGTAACAGTTTTGGGGAATGTTATAAAAAATAGATATCTATAAATCCTATGAAGACAGAATCAGTTAAAGGATATCCCAATCCAACATCTGTGATAGATATACATATTTTCCTTAGATTAGTTGGGTACTATCATTTTTTGAGAAGCTTCTCATGTTTTTCAAAACAACCATACAATCTAACATGAAAGGCAGTGAAGTTTTTCTAGACTAATGAATGTAAAGGGAGCTTTAAAGAGTTAAATAATAGAATAATAACTGAACCTTTTCTCACATTATCTACATGTTGGTAAGGATTTGTGATTTATATCTATCCATTCAAAAAATTATTGAGTTGTGAATTCATGAAAAATGAAAAAGTGATAGCCTATGCCTCCCACTATTAAAATTGTATGAGTATAAATACCTATAACATGACCTTGAATTGGATATTGTGATCATCACATTGAAAAATTCATGACATCATATCTATGGGGAGTAGTGTGAATCATATATAGATCATTATAGATTAGAGTATATATTAAAAAAAAGGCCAATATTCATCAATTAAGGTGGTTAGATTTGATCAGTGATTATGAATGTTTAATCCATTACCATATAAGGATGGTGAATAAAGTAGTAGATACTTTGAGTAAAAATAATCCCAAAATCCAATCCATGATAATTATTTAATGGGATCCCATATTCTTGGATATGTAAAGGAAGTAAAAAATAATCTTAAAATAAACGTCATCCTACCTTGATCAAATAATTTCCCATTAATAAATTATTGAGATGATTAAGGAGTCCTAAGATGATGGTAATGAGATTTAGTTAAAGGTAAAAAAATATTCTAGAGTTAAAATTTGATAAATATGGATTTATAATGTTTGTAACTTGGATATGTATCCCATTTAAACAATAAATGAAGAGTAAGCTTCTAGATGATACACATATCTCATCCTTATCTATTTATATAGGAAGTAATAAGATTTATAGAAATCCAAATCAAAACATTTAGTGGGATAACATGGAGAGGTAGATTATTGAATTTGTATCTTGATACTTGATATTCCAACATGTTAAGGCTAAATGAAATAATTCTAAGGGTATGATGATTCTATTTACCATACTAGTATGGAGATGGGAAAACATAACCCTTGATTTTTTCATAGGACTCCCAGGTCATCTAAATGATATAATTCCATTTGGGTGGTAGTCAATCTCCTTATAAAGTTAGTGAATTTCATTACTATCTAGGAATATTTCTATCCAGACCAATGTACTAAGATATACACAAGAGATGTGGTAAGAATATATGGAGTAACACTCTCCATTTTATCTAATTCAGATCTAACATTTACCTATAGGTTTTAGAGAGGTCTTTAGCAATCACTAGATAAAGAGTTGAGTTTCATAACTAATTATCACCCTCAAATGGATGTTTAGTTTGAGACAACCATTCATAATGTAGAGGAAATACTGAGATCATGTTTAATGGATTTATAAGGATACCAGTATTAACACCTTTCCCTAGTGTAGTTCTCATATAACAATAGTTTGTATTATTGAAATCAAATGGAACCTTAAGAGGCTCTGTATGGGGAAGAGGTGTCAGACTCCAACATACTGGGATGAATATAGAGAGTGGAAGTTTATGGTACCATATCTTATTTAATAGATGAAAAATAATTTTTAAACTATTCAACGTCATATGAAATCAATACAAAATTGACCAAAAAATGTATTTAGACCATTATTGATGATACCTAGAGTTTTAAGTCAGAGATAAGGTGTCTATTCATATATAATAGTGGAATAAATTCATGATGTTTTTGAATAAGGATAATATTACTCTGAGATACATAAACCCCTTTTATATCCAATATTGTATTAGAGATTTAGATTATTTACAAACACTCCCACCTAAACTATATCAAGTACATGATGTGTTCCATGTATCCATCTTAAGTAAGATAATAACAGACCCCTCACTATACATAATCCATAGGTGGTAAATTTTGAGAATGATATTTTATATGATGAGAAGATGGTGAATAAATTATATCATATAGAAAAGTTCTAGGAAAAAATACAACCACCTAGTTAAAGTAATTTTTTTTAACCATAAGTCTGGGGAGGAAACATGGGAACCTGAAGTGGTGATGAAATAAAATACCCTCATCCATTTTAGTGTATGAAATTAATTTTTGGGGGTGGAATTTATATATGTAGGAATAATTTCGTGACCCATAATATTATAAATTAAATTCCCCACTAAATGAATAAATACCTTTTTACATAATGTATTTATAGAAAAAACATGCACTATATTTCATTTATTATTTTGGATAGTTATAAAATATATCCATAATATAACTATTGGGATTAAAGTTTCATTAATAATCATTAATATTTATAATATTTTTTTTAGAGTAATCATTATAGTTAGTTTATTAATGGTGTCAAAAAAATTTATTAAAGAAGGAATAAGTGATGGCCTCAATTGTAGGATTGTACCCTGTAAATCCATTTTGTCAGATATTTCGATAGAGATGTCATCAATATGATTTTCTTATGACCAATCCCATGTTGAGATTCAATAATTGAAACTCAAAAAAAAAACCTTTTAGAAAAAAATTTCAATCTTATAGAGATCACCACCCAAACCATGTTTTCAAAACCACTACAAGAAAGTACTATCATCACACAAGATATCCTTAAAGTTTATGCTGGTGTAATAATGAGTTATGTATCTAGACCCTAGTAGTATGATTTTTTGTATTATATTTTTAATTATAATTTAATTATTATATTAATTCCCCTTTCATTGTTATTTTATACACTTTATTATAGAATGAGTCCGATAAATATTATATTTTGACACAAAGAAACCAAAATTGCACTTATAGAAAAAATATAATTTCAATTAAAATAATATTTTATAATAAGATATATAGTTTGAAATAACCTATTTTATTAAACATAATTATAAGGGAATTTTATTTATATATTAATGATAACAATATTTATTGAACTCCCATGTAATGTTTATAACGGTTAGACAATTTCTTGTGTTATAGAAACTAGTATTTTTCATTAAATAAAGAATTTTATTTAAAAGGAGAAATTATTATATTTATAAAATTATTTTGGTAAAATAATTATCATTTTTTGAATCAAACTTTTCAAATTATCAAATGGTTAATTCTTTATAATTTTATGAGCAATCAATTTTATTGTGTAAAAATCAAATATTATATACATATATGGTATGTATTATGACATCGTAATATCCCAAAAGTTATGTAATAAATAATATAAAAGGAATAAAAAAATAAAAATAGTTTTTTCGTTTAAAATAATTCTTTTTTAATTAATTTTATTAATTTTACAAACCTTTAATGAATCCTCCAAAACCTATATTGTATATTAGGTTTTTAAATAAATTATTCATGAGTCACTTCCCCATTATGAATGGTATTATTTTTATGAGTTTGGTTCTAAACTTAATATAATATTTGAATCCAATACCATTTGGTTGATACCATAGTATTATTTTTTTGTTTTATTATTTTATTACTCAGATTCAAAAACCTATGTTTAGAAATTAATAAGGAATTCCCCACTCATTGTCTATAAACACTCATCCAAACCACATTTCCTTTTTACTAAAATTCATGGAGACATGAATTTACTATCCCTTTTCATATCTAAATACATCCTAAGGTTTTCCCAATAACTTAGGAAGCTATTCCCAATACTTTATAATAAACCACTCAAGTAAGGGATTCTCTTCCTCTTCCTGTTATTCAAGTAATTCATTTGTATTTAGCCCTTTGAATCTAAATTTATTATATTAAACGTTTTTTTATAAATATCCCTTTACTATCCAATTTATTTTCTAATAGTTAGATATTATTTATCCCCTCTCATTATAAACTTTAACTAAGCTGTTACTATTCCGAAGTAAGGGATTCTCTTCCTCTTCCTCTTCATTCAATTACTTCCTTTGTATTTAGACTTTTGAATATCAATTGTTTTTGTATTCATGTATTTATAAATATCCATTAACTTTTAAATTTATATTATAATAATGAGATATTATTTATCCCATATAATTATTACCTTTACCTTTATTGTTACTATGCCAAACTAAGGGTTCTCTCTTTCCCTTTCCATTCAATAACTTTATCTATATTAATAATTTTTATTTCTAATTTTTCATATTTAAATGTGTTATTACAGATAACTTTACTATAATTATGATTCCCATGTAATTATATACCACCTTTCACTCTTATTAGGACCCTCCATGAACCATTATGTATATCCATTATGCTACCAAAATTACCTGTGATTTTATATACCAAACATTCGTATTGTGAATACCCATCCCTATTTCCACTCAAGGTTATTAACTTAGATTTAACTAAATTTACTTTATTTGGGGTTTATATTTTATGTTACCCACACTCCTTAATCATGGGATTAAATTATATGAAAGATGTATTTATGTTATATGATTTTTGAAGTACACAAATCCCTGTACATGATATAAATATGGTGGCTGGTCTTAGAATTATATAGCCCTTCAATGAATTGGGTAATTTATTATCTCATGAGATAACTTTTATGTTATAATAGTGGTTATCTTAATCACACTATGTTATGATTTATTGATGTTTATCCTTGACTTATGCTTCTGTTTTCATGTTTTATTTGGTTTCCACATTCCTTTGATGATTAATTCTATCATCTTATGTCATGATTCTATGTTTATGATTATTATTCTAACCATTATATATCACCATGTTATGCCACATTTGTAGAGACCCAAATCTTGACGTACATATACATTACATTACTTTTTCAGAATACTTAATACATAACAAAAACAGACACCAAAGGACCGTAATAGTTTAGTGTCTTCGGAAACTTGGAACATAATCTTCTAATCATGGTGAAAGATATTCAACATCTACCATAATGATATTCCCCTTTTGTTTTCTTACCTAAAAACTTTCTTTATATCCTGGGGAATATAAAACATAAAAAGGGTGAGCTCAAATGCTCAGTAAGGGTAAACATAGAGAACATAAAACAATCCAAAAAACAATTGAATGCAAAAACTTGAACATAAAATCTAAACATAAAAATCTTGAGCAAAGACATATATCTTGGAAGTACGTAAGGCATATATCATAATAGAACATCAATCATGATAAAATAGCATGGGATGAAAACATGTAATTGTGGAAAACCATTAAGCGCATGATATGATTTCCATAGTAGCCAAGGAATTACTGCCAAGACCATCTTAGTGGACAAAGTCCCTTTCTGAATTGAGTTCACTCCTCGTTCCAGTCCTGTATCACTGAATCAGATTAACTTACCATTCCAGCCATGTCTATCTCATGAGATATAAATATTTACCCAATTCATTTGAGGGAGATATAGGTCCCACCCATCTCATAATGAAATCATTATTACTTGTTCTAAAAAATATACATAAATCATTCGTCATAACCCAAAGAGTAAAATGGGTTTCAAAAACATCATCCCATCAGAACATAATCCACATAAAACAAATGGATATAATTTCATAATAATAATAATCAAAACATTTAAATAATAGAGACATTATACTTGAAACATAATCCTACTGAATAATGTCATCTTAGATGGAAAATAGTTTTGATAAAACACTTGAAATGAATTCTTGAGGAAAATATCTTTTCTTCTTCAAAATCATTTTCTATTCACAAAATGCCATGCAATTTAAAAAAAAGTATTTTTTTGAAAATAGTCATGTAATCTTGTAGAGTAAGATTTATTAAGAAAAGGAATTATGAAACATTAAAAATCCGTTCATGCCGTATAAGTTAAAAAAACATTCTCCTTGTACTTTTGTCGGAATAGTCAAAAAGTTCCTCGTATGGTAAACAGAAGAAGGATTCCTTCCATAACATGTGGTAAAAGTAAAAAATGGATAAAGAGGACTTTAAACATACATTAAACCATTTTTAGAAAACAGGGACATGGATGATAAATATAACCCCAGTAAATACTGACAAATAAACAATCTCTGATAAAAACGAGATTGGAAAAGTTATCCCTTACCTTATGTCTGATATGATTCGTATGTATCTGATCCTGCTGTATAATGATTTAAATAATTTCATTAAATTATTAAAGAATCATAATCGTTGTTATGATATCATATATGGTTCAATTATGACTTTATATTACCCATTATTTTGTAAATTCATGTTAAATTAGCGTTTTGGGTAAAATCGTTTCATTTATCATCCGTGTTTTGACTTGTAGTTATTCATAAGATTACTTAGATCAGGATTAATTAATTATATAATGTAAAAAATTATTTATATATAATATATTTTCATAATATACATATATATAATAGATTGATAATTGGAATGAAATACACTATTCATGGAGACGGTAGGCCATACGTACGCGTGAACGATGTTTTCGTTTCCTTATTAAATTGAATGGAAGTAAGTAAATAACATATAAATAAGTCCAGTATAATTAATATGTCATATATTTTATGATTATTTAATATATATACCTTATAATAATTATTTAATGGTTAATTTGGAGAATGAATCTCATCACGTCGTGGAGACGGTAATCCGTACGTACGCATGAGCGATGATATCATTCCCATAATTATTGAATGGAATTAGAGTGGATGACATAATATCTCAGAATTAGTATCATGTTATAATTTCCATATTTATAGTCATCCTTTACACTATTATACCCATCCAAGTAAGGTGGTGGAGGAAAAACAGATTACACCACGGCGTGGAGACGGTATTCCGTACGTACACACGCACGATGATTTCATTTTCTGTAGGATAGATAAAAGGTGAAATGGGGTTATTTAATATTTATAATAACATATAAGTATATTATTGATACTTATGTTATTACTTTATAATAAAACAACTAAATAAGAATAAGTTGAAGAAGAAGGAAACTTGAAAGAATCGGTAGAAGAGATTACCTCTTCTTCGACGCACCTCTTTTAAGCTTCCTCTTAAGGAACTAGAGTTTGTCTTTTGAGAATACCAGAACCTCAATAATGTTTCTTGGGAAGTGGAGAAGAGAAATAATCAGGGTTTGGGAAATCTTGAAGGCTCAAAGTGTTGTGAATAGGAGATGAAGGAGGTTCCCTTTTATAAGGGAGGAGAGGGGCATCTTTATAAACATAAGAAATATCAATTTATAATAAATTCAAAACCAACATAAAAACTTCCAAAATGACTAAAATTGGAAGATTATATGAGATAGGGTTGTAATATCATCAACCAATAAAATTTAGACATGTTGGGAATTTATTTTAAACACTATAAACTTGATTTATCCTTATTTAATCTATTTAATTTTATTTATGGTAATAAGATTCTAAATTTTAAATTGTTTACATAATTACTTATGTGTTTTGAATTGTCTATAATTGTATAATTTATGAAATTATAGACCATATAAATTTTAATTTATAATATTTAAATATTTTTGTGATTTTTAAACAAATTTATATTATGTTATTTTTATAAAATAACAATAGTATCAATTTTGACACTATTCATTTATTTGAATTTAAATTAAATCCTCACAGAAGATATGTTCAAAGTAAACGCTTTAATAGATTCTTAACATTTCATATTTATCTATAAAAGTATTGTAGAACATTAAATAGTTCATATAATATTTATTTCAATATTTTTAAAACCATTTATTTCATATTTCAATCAATAAAATAACTTCAATATCAATTTTGTGTCACCTTTAATGATAATTAATTAATCCCTAAAAATTATAAATAAATCCACATGATGTAGATAATTTTATTATATTTCTATAGAATATTAATGTTTGAAGTTTCATGAAGTTTATAACTAAATTAAAATTATTATACTTAAAAGATTTTAGAGAGTGACATGTTGTCACTTTCTTTGGTTTTAATAATAATTAAATTATGTTCATGGTAAAAAGTATATAAAATGAATCTAATCCGACCCTTAGGTGATATGGGTCTACTTTTAGTCATATAATTGAATTTTTTCATGTGTTAGAGTAATTTTATAATCTTAGGATTACCCTTAATTACCCGATTTATCTTTAACTGAAGTAAATAAAAATTATCACAATTACTATTAATAATATAAAAGTAACCTATTAACATAATTTGGACCCCCTGAATCCAAATATAGAATCCATTTTTCGAAATTCAAAACACATAAGTTTTAGAAATTAAATTAAAATTTATCCCATTGTTAAGAAAACGGGTTTTAAAAGTTAAAATATTGCCAAAGATTGAAATGTTTTTACTTATGAATTCAACGTAAAATTAATAGTAATGAAATAAATTATATTAAATAATAAAAATATGTTCTATTTATACTTTAAAACCATTCAATATTATAATTTAACCATATAAATTATTGTGATGAAAAAGTTGTTTTTTATTAAAATGTAGCGTGTTTTTACTATTCGTTAAAATATGAAAGTTATCAGAATAATATGAAAATTTTATCCAAAGTAAATTTTTATATCATGATTCCAAA
The DNA here is from genome assembly GCA_963277665.1 of Viscum album. Classification (NCBI taxonomy): domain Eukaryota; kingdom Viridiplantae; phylum Streptophyta; class Magnoliopsida; order Santalales; family Viscaceae; genus Viscum; species Viscum album. The sequence continues at coordinate 1,996,730,950 of OY728142.1, read as the reverse complement.
GAAGAATTTTATTTTTTCAAATTGAACTTATAAACATGTTATAAACTAGATTTAAAGTGGGTGCTCCATCAAAAGGCGACAAAACGACATTTTTTGAAAAAATACTTATTTTACCTGAAAATTTTATTTTGTTATCATACCATGTTCTAGAAAATGTTTAAGATGTATAATAATGTTATAAAATTAAAAATATAGTTAATAATATTTATAATATCTAGTCTATTATAATATTATAACAATATTTCGTTGTTTAGTGAAACCCGATATTGCGTACTACACACGCTATCGAGGAAGGTTGCGATTGCGTGTAATGCAAGCCAAGTCAGGGATGCGTGTAGCGAAAGCTCCTTCTGGTGTAGCTTAAAACACAATAAATCAATGAAATTAAAAAGAATAATTCTCATAAAATCTCAGGTTGTTACATTCTACCCCCCCTTAAAATGAATTTCACCCTAGAAATTCGTCGGGGTTATAAATGGTTTACTACTTGAAAGTTTCTTTCATAGAAACCCACATTGTAAAAATGAATACTAAAACATAATTTTAAAAAGTAAAGTATGAAACATATCAGTTACCCAAATTAACTCATAATTGGGTTCCCACATAGGAGAACATAGGTGAAAATATGGATATGGAAGAGAAACCTAACCATCAAGTTCTGATGGAGAGTGGTAGAGAACATGGCTATGAAAAAGCCAACAATTACAAAGCCAAAAATTTGTGTTGATCTAAGGTACCATCTAATTCATCGGATATAAGGGCACTAGGATAACATTTTTCGTTTTCAAGATCATTTACCTAAAGTTTAAGCATTTGAATTAGAATAAATACTTACTTTATTTTGGTATAATCTCACCGTTGTTCGTGCCTTGAACAATTTTCACTTCATCTCTTAACGAAATGAAGTTGAATTTGTTATTAGTGAAGTGTTAGCAGATCATGTGATAGAATGATGGGTCATTCCATATGTCTCAAAGAAAAGGTTAGCAAAAGTTATCAAATATACATAAGTCCATCTATGGTGAGGTTAATCATATATGATTCCAAAAATGGACTTATACTTCATCTATCATACCTCTTAATAAAACTAGTTTCTTCTAACCAAGGACTTTTTGTAGGCCGATGGTAGGAAATAATGGCCCTTTGCACTTTGGTTGTGGGTTCAATTCCCGCAACCTTGTACGACATGACGGTTTGTCGCCCGTCCTGCATGTTGTCCTTTTTCTAAAACTACACTATTATAACATTGCAAAAATTATATCAATAAAATTTCTAGACTTAAACAATACTATCTGATGTCTGACATAGTCCATTCCAATATTTAGACTTATCCAAAATACATCTTTCCAATCTCATAGTATAATGAAAATGATTACTGGAAAGGTCACATAATAATCAAGTGAATACCATCATTTATCCCCCATATATCATAAGATATATCTTGTTGATTGCATTCCAAAAATGTTAATACCTTAATCATGTATTCTATTGAAACGTAAATAATCATAGAACCATAGTGAAAACATGAATTATATAAAAAGGTAACTCTTTCCACATACCAAAATCCCAAATATTCTATATACTCAAACCATGATATCACTTTGTCCTTATATTAGTCATGATCTCATTAATACTATCAAACACTTCATTACTCCTTATCCCTTCTTTATGTGCATATTAGGTGCTTTCCAAAAATATTTGAATAACCTTTCATGGTTACCGGTACCATTCAACATATACTTTCAAAAACATAAGGAAAAAAAACAGTGTAACAATCCGTAGACGTCTCTTTATTCCATAGCACCATGAGATTACTTATACAACATTTCTCTTGATAAACATGTAATCATTCCACTACCTTCTTAAACCATTGACCGATCTTGAAAAATTATTTCATCTCACATATCATTTGTAGTCTCTTCATCATCATCAATATGAATATTACCCATACGGCCATGCTGATTCTCTTCATGAGATTTTCAATAAGGGCATTGGTTTGCATAATGACCGTACATTCCACATTTAAAACATTTAACCGTTGTTGATGTCTTATAAATACCATTATCCTTGTCCATGGTGTTAACTGAACCTTTTCCTTTACAATTACTGACTTTGTTTCATTCTTTTCCACACCCAAAGCATCTTCCAGTTCATTTGAAACATTCTCCCTGATGCCTCTTCCCACATGATTTACATGAGGGAAATTGAACTTTATTTCCTCTATGATCATCATGAAACTCCATATTTCTCTTATTAGATGAGTCGGGAAACATATGAAAGTTTAGATTATTGATCATTTTATGAGATTTCTGATTATGAATAATAACGATATGTGGACCTCCATATCCAATTTCATTTGGTTGCTCATGAATAATATCATTCCATTTTCCATCATATCCTCCATTATCATGAATCTTCCTGTTTCCGGCCATTTTCTAAAACCCAAAAAGAATAGTGTGAGAGGAAAAAATAATAATCAAGGAGGAGTACCTTCAATATATAACATCTTAGGTTAAATTCTATGATCGTTACCGTAATTCTAGGACTATAACCTATACTTTTACATAACCTTAGGGACATCCCTAGACATACCTTAGAAGTATCTATAGGGATATCACTAAAGTTATCACATCCTAGTTTCCAAAGGTTAACTAAATCTTTCCTCTAATACCAACTGTAGAGACCCAAAGCTTGACATACATAGACATTACATTACTTTTGTGGAATACTTAATACATAACAAAAAACAGACACCAAAGGACCGTAATAGTATAGTGTATTTGGAAATTTGGAACATAATCTTCTAATCATGGTGAAAGATATTCAACATCTCCCATAAAGATCTTTACCTATTGTTTTCTTACCTAAAACCTTTCTTTATATCCTGGGGAAAAGAAAACATAAAAAGGGAGAGCTCAAATGCTCTGTAAGGGTAAACATGGAGAACATAAAATAATCCATAAATATTTGAATGCAAAAACTTGAACATAAATCTAAACATCAAAATCTTGAGAAAAGACATATATCTTGGAAGTACGTAAGGAATATATCATAATAGAACACCAATCATGATAAAATATCATGGGAAGAAAACCTGTAATTGTGGAAAACCATTAAGCACATGATATGATTTCCATAGTAGCCAAGGCATTACTGCCAAGACCATCTTAGTGGACAAAGTCCCTTTCTAAATCGAGTTCACTCCTCGTTCCAGTCCTTTATCACTGAACCAGATTAACTTACCATTCCATCCATGTCTATATCATGAGTTATAAATCTTTACCCATTGCATTGGAGGGATATATGGGTCCCACCCATCTCATAATTAAATAATTCTTACTTTTGCCACAAAATAAACATAAATCATTCATCATAACCCAAATAATAAAATGGGTTTCATAAACATTATCCCATCATAACATAATCCATATAAAACAAATGGATGTAATTTCATAATAATAATAATAAACCCATTTTAATAATAGATACATTATACTTGAAACATAAACATACTGAATAATGTCATCTTAAATGGAAAATAGTTTTGATAAAACACTTGAAATGAATTCTTGAGGAAAATATCCTTTCTTCTTCAAAATCATTTTATTTTCACAAAATGCCATGAAATTAAAAAAAAAAGATTTTGTTGAAAATAGTCATGAAATTTTTTAGATTAATCTTTATTAAGAAAAGGCATTATGAAACTATAAAAATCTGTTCATGTCGTATAAGTTAAAAAAACATTCTCCTCGTACTTTTGTCAGAAAAGTCAAAAAGTTCCTCATGTGGTAAACAGAAGAAAGATTCCTTCCATAACATGTGGTAAAAGTCAACAATGGGTAAAGAGGAATTTAAACATACATGATACCATTTTTAGAAAATAGGGACATGGATGATAAATATAACCCTAGTAAATAATTACAAATAAACAATCTCAGATAAAAACGAGATTGGAAAACATATCCCTTACCTTATGTCTGATATGATTCATATGTATCCGAAACTCCTGAATAATGATTTAAATAATGTCCTTGAATTATTAAAGAATAATATTCATTGTTATGATATCATATATGGTTCACTTATGACTTTATATTACCCGTTCTTTTGTAAATTCATGTTAAAGTAGCATTTTGGGTAAACTCGTTTCATTTATCGTCCGTGTTTTGACTTGTAGTTATTCATATGATTACTTAGATCATGATCACATACTTATAGAATGTAAAACATGATTTATATATAATATATTTTTATAATATACATATATATAATAGATCAATAAATAGAAAGAAATACACCGTTCATGGAGACAGTAGGTCATACGTACGCATGAACGCTGTTTTCGTTTCCTTATTAAATTGAATGGAAGTAATTAAATAACCTATAAATAAGTCCAGTATAATTAATATATCATATATTTTATGATTATTTAATATATATACTTTATAATCATTCTTGAATTGTTAAATTGGAGAATGAGTCTCAACGCGTCGTGGTGACGGTAATCCATACGTACGCACGAGCGATGATATCGTTCCCATAATTATTGAATAGAATTAGAGTGGATGATATAATTTATCAGAATTAGTATCATGTAGTAATTAATATATATATAGTTATTCTTTACACCATTATACCCATCCAAGTAAGGTGGTGGTGGAAAAACAGATTACACCACGGCGTGGAGACGGTATTCCGTACGTATGCACACGCGGTGATTTAATTTTCCATAGGATGGATAGAAGGTGAAATAGGGTTTTTTAATATTTATAATAACATATTAGTATATTATTGATACTTATGTTATTACTTTATAATTAAACAACTAAATAAGAAGAAGCTGAAGAAGAAGGAAACTTGAAAGAATCGGTAGAAGAGAATACCTCTTCTTCGACACACATCTTTTAAGATTCATCTTAAGGCACAAGAGTTAGCCTTTTAATAAGAACAGAACCTCAAGAATGTTTCTAGGGAATTGGATAAGATAAATGGATAGGGTTTGTCCGAGCTTGAAGTCTCAAAGTGTTGTGAAGAGGAGAGTGAGGAGGTTCCCCTTTATAAGGGAGGAGAGGGGCACCTTTGGAAACATAAGAAATATTAATTTATAATAAATTCAAACCCCACATAAAAACTTCCAAAATGACTCATATACAAATATTAGATGAGATAGGGTTGTAATCTCATCAAACACTAAAATTTAGACATTTTTGAAATTTATTTTAAATATTATCAACTTGATTTATCCTTATTTAATCTATTTAATTTTATTTGTGGTAATGAGATTTTAAATTTTAAATTGCTATAAATAATTAATTATGTGTTTTTAATTTTCCATAATTGGATAATTTATGACATTTTAGACCATATGAATTTTAATTTATATTTTTTAAATATTTTTATGATTTCTAAACAATTTTTTATTATGTTATTTCTATAAAATAACAATAGTATCAATTTTGACACTATTCATTTATTTGAATTTAAATAAAATCATCACAGAATATATGTTTGAAATAAAAGAAATAATAGATTCATAACATTTCATATTTATCTATAAAATTAGTGGAGTACATTAAATAGTTCATATAATATTTATTTTAATATTTTTAAAACCATTTATTTGTTATTTCAATCAATAAAATAATTTCAACATCACTATTGTGTCACCTTTAATGATAATTATTTAATCCCTAAAAATTCAAAACAATACACATGATTTAGATAATCTTATTATATTTCTGGATACTATTGATGCTCAAAGTTTCATGAAGTTTATCACTAAATTAAAATTATGATACTTATAAGATTTAAGAGAGTGACATGTTGTCACTTTCTTTGGTTTTAATAATAATTAAATTATTTTCATGGTAAAAAGTCCATAAAATAAATATAATCCGACCCTTAGGTGATATGAGTCGACTTTTAGTCATCTAATAGAATTGTGACATGTGTTAGGATAATTTTATAATCTTAGGTTTACCCTAAATTACCCGATTTATCTTTAACTGAAGTAAATAAAAATTACCATAGTTACTATTAATAATATAAAAGTAAACTATTAACATAATTTGGAATCCATGAATCTAAATATGGAATCTATTTTTTAAAATTAAAAACACAAAAGTTGCAGCAATTAAATTAAAATTTATCTCGTTGTTAAGAAAATGGGTTTTAAAAGTTAAAATATTGCCAAAGATTGAAATGTTTTTACTTATGAATTCAATGTAAAATTAATGGTAATGAAATACATTATATTAAATGGTAAAAATATATTATATTTATACTTTAAAACCATTAAATATTATAATTTAACCATATAAATTATTGCAACGAAAAAAGTTGTTTTTAATTAAAATATATCGTGTTTTTACTATTCATTAAAATATGAAAGTTATCAGAATAATATGAAAATTTTATCCAAAGTAAATTTTTATATCCTGATTCCAAAGAAGAATTTTATTTTGTAAAATTTAACTTATAAACATATGAAAAACTATATTTAAAGTGGGTGTGCCATCAAAAGGCAGCAAAACTGCATTTTTTGAAAAAAATACTTATTTTACCTGAAAAATTTATTTTGTTCGCATAACATGTTCTAGAAAATGTGTAAGATGAATAATAATGTTATAAAATTAAAAATGTAGTTAATACTGTTTATAAAGTCTAGTCCATTATAATATTATAACAATATATTGTTGTTTAGTGAAACCCGGTATTGCGTACTACACACGCTATCGAGGAAGGTTGTGATTGCATGTAATGAAAGCCAAGTCAGGGATGTGTGTAGTACAATATCCTTTTGGGGCAGCTTACAACACAAGACATCAATAAAATTAAAAATAATAATTCTCATAAAATCTTGGGTTGTTACAACATTAATCACATGTACTTATTTACTTGATGCTATGCTTTTATTATTCCCTTATTGGAATTCATATGTCACCCCTTTATAATGTATATCCCTAGATTATTACATGAATAATTAGAAGATTAATAGAATTTAAGGGCATGTTATGGATTGCTTAAATAATTTATTTCCATCCTTTTTTCAATTTAATGTTATATTTATCTAATTTTCCAAAGAAACTTGGCCTCTTGATCTTCTGATATTTTATTATGTTTTTATTTATATAATAGATAAGTAAATAAATTATATAAAATATGTGTATCATCATAAAAAAATCATTTTATAATCATTTCTAGCCCATTAAGGGCTTATAACATTCTTATAGAATCATAATAAATCATTTCAAAACAAATAAGAAAATTTTAACATGTATTACAAGTTAATTCCATAAACACACCTACCTTATTTCAAGAAGAACCCTCTAAAACCCATAACCTTTAATGGTGAATGAACAAATAGGCCTAGAAACAACCTACCTTACCCTAGAAAACCCAAATACCCATAATTTTACCCTCCTCAAACTCTAATATGAACTAAAAAAGTGGTTGGGTTCATGGGGGTGAGAAAAATTGTGAGAGAGATCAAGGTAAGAAGGGAAGAGAAGAAAAGATGAATAAATAAGGGATTACCACTCAAAAGCACTTCAAATATATAGGATAAAGAGATACAAATCTTTGGAGAATAAGGGATATAGATCCACCATGTGAAACAGGTCTTTAATGAAAAATAGGATAGAAAAAGGAGGCCAAGTATTAAAATCCCTAAGGGGAAAAAGGGACAATTGAAAATTTTAATTAAATCTGGGAAGGCCACATTATTTTCCAAACATTGATCCTATCATGTAGTGGGAACTACCTAAAAAGGAAAATTTTTATGGTTCTCTAGTGAACCATGCATGGTTTTAATAAACTTGTTAAAATAATTCCAAATAGAACTGTCAAATAATAGTGGCCGCCAACATGCTTGTCACATGGTCTTCCAAAATTTGTGTAAATCGTAAACAAGTAACCTAACTCAAAGTTTACTGACATATTTTACCATAGGCCTTGTATATTTTGGACTAAACCATGCTATACCCATGTAGAGTAAACATGTTCAAAACAAAAATAACTAGAAAATCCCCTATATAATGTTAGGAACACATTTTCCCCCAAACCGTGCATACCAAATATTGTATAGAGGAAAGAATTATAGATTTTTGATGTTTCTAGATGACACTTCTCAGCAACATAAATTACAAAAAATGAAATGAAATAATATAATATTTATGGTAATAGTGGAATGTTGGTATAAAACCACCCTACATGTATATCACAATGTGAGAACACCATAAAAATAAGTTTCAATGCTTATGATACCCTGACACTCTATAGGAGAACCTCATATATGTCTTGTTAGACAAATGTATCTAGACTATATGAAATATTTACTAAGAATATTTTCATTGAATCTTTATGTTATCATTATAATAGGGAACTTATTACAACTATTTGATGAAAAAAATATTCTAATGACTTCAACACATTAATGTTACATAGAAGAACAATCACCATGTAAAAATGAAAAATTATATTTATATCTTATTAATCAAAAGTAAAAATTTAGTTGGTTCTAGGAAACTAAACATAAAAATTGGAACCTTAGAGTTTTTAGTTTGATATGGGTATAGGGATTTATGATATTGATGATATCAGTGGGATGTGGTGATGGATTGTGAGCTTCCTTTATAAATTTGTGATCTAAGTACTAGAGTTACTTTGTGGGATGTAGACAATATGTGATATGTTTCATAAAATAGGTTGGAGATCCTAGTGATGATGATACATGATACAAGATATTAGTGATTTGGTTTCATTAGTAAGGTATTGGGTTGATTCTCATTCTCTTTATTAGGATGGGTTGTGATGTTATGAGGTTTTTCTAGAGATAAGAAAAATCCAAGACATGTGGATGGTTTATTAATGGTAGGAATGAGTATATACTTGACATGATGGAAATGAAACATTCATGAGGTGTGATCATGGATTGTTTTTGGTATGCGGGATGTATTAGGACATATATGGATTATGAATCATAATCAGTGCTTTATTTGTGATTCAATTGACATGATTAAGGGCATGTTTAATTATTAATTACGAATATAATCCATATAATATTGAGACACGATCGATAGTTTTTTGCGTTGAGCTATATGGAAGGGTGGACCATGGATATATGACTACACATAATTTAAGTTTGATGAAAAATGGTGTCGATTTCATATTTTTGTGAGTATGGTTTTAGAACACCCTTACATGGGGAATAAGAGAGTGGGTTTCAATATCAACCACATGGTATATGATATGGGAAGACCAATGATCAATGATAGATAGTGAGATTAGGGTTTAATTAGGAATGATTAACCTCAAGTATCATGTAGGACATGATGAGTTCAGATGATTTTTGGAATATCCTTTAAAGAGACATATTTGGATATGATAGTCACATGACATTGAGGGATATGTTATGATAATTTTTGTCGATGCATGGTGGTTCTGTATGAGCCTTCGTAGTATATTGGATTCACTAAACCAAGAAACATATTTGGTCACTTTAAGAATTGGATGGGTATAATACCTTAAGAGGTCCCTATATGTCATGATGAGGTTCTAGACTCCTTATTTTCTCCAAATTCTTATAGTTTTGTTATGGGATTCCGATTGGAATCGATGTGTGATCAAACATAGGGTGTGACTAGGAATGAGATGACCCTTGGTAAGGCGTGAGACACCTTGTTTTTATTAGGGAATGGATAATGGAGTTAGCGATGTGATGTTTTTTAGAACACTAGCTAAAGTAGGATCTCTTTAGTATATGGTCCTATTTGTATTGACTTTGCCAATATTTGGATTTAGATACGACTGGTGTAATAGATAATGTCACCTTGGTGAAATGATAAAATGACTAAGGGGTTATGGGAGTTATGGTAAAATATAAATGGAAATCTCACAGTATATATATATTGTGACCTTTTGAGGTTTTTGAAACTTGATGGGGGTGACCACTAGATTGGATAAAATACCATGGTAATGAGTGGCTTGATGTGATTATTGTTTAATTGGAGAGTGCCTCAATTAAAGGGATTTGGGAACTAGTAAAATCATTAAAACTATAATATAATGATGTGGATTTTATCATGAGTTGAAGCATGAGAGTTTTGTGATAATGTGTGAGGCCAAAAATTTTAGGCTATTTATGTCAGCTAGGGTTTGTGATGATTGATCACCAACAGAATGGGATAGTAGTGGAACACAAAACTATTGTTTCATAGAAACTAGTGTGTTTCTAATGGGATGAGTCTATCAGGTTAAAATATTCGAGGCTTGTGAGTATCATCATTATTATAATGATATAATATGAGTAAGATGATATATATATATATATATATATCAACTGATGATATGGAAAATTCTATGCTGGGGAGTATATCTATGGATGATTTTGGTTATGATCCTTATTTTGAGTGTAATTTTAGTAGAGTTTAGTAATTATGTGTATGATAAACCTATAATATTAGTGGTTATAGTTGGACTTAAATTCTAGGATGATAGTTCACTAGTTAAATTTGATCAGTTGAGGATCATTAGATTTTTTTATTAGTTACACAGTCTAGCGAGTTTTGCATATTTAGTAACTTTAAATGGAAAATATGAGAATTGAATGGTATAGGGACTGATCCTATAAAATGTTTGTTCTCATGGGAATTCAGATGATGTCATCAATAGATTAGGGCTTTGTGTGATAGGTATAGTGTCAGGAAGGGACTTCTATTTACAATATTGAAAAATAAGGCATGCTTGAGTGTAACACATATAGAAAACTAGTCCGGAATAGGTAAACATCATTAAACATGGGATAATAAATTCATCAAATAAAGGATTCATGATTGTCACCAAGATTATGCTATCTTCTTAGAGTTGAGGGGGGGGGGGGTGAGTCAACACTTTATTACATGGGATATTGGGTTTTTAGAGGCAGTCGATGTATTAGGGTATAGAATAGAATTATTCATATGTGATCAAGTATGATGAATTGGATATGTGACTAACATCATAGTTTGAGGAAATATTTCTATGTGCGATGGACCATAGTATATGGTATCTAAGATATGTGTTGTTACACTAGTTCAGTGCACTATGGGCAAGACCCTACCCAATAAGAGATCAAAATTTGGTACATGTATTAGATTTTATTGATCGATGTAGTTCATGGGAGTTGAATATAGAGACTTATCAGGAATGGGATCTATTATGGCGGAGAGGTTGTAATGACCCATGTTGGTGTGTGTTGATGGTTTTAGAGAAAATGATGGTTATAAAGGAAGTGTAATCGATTTACTATTGTATTTTATTATTTAGACCATGAATTGAATTTTATAGTGTTGAAAACCTATGTGTTTGAAGTGGATTTATTGACAATATGTGATATATGTATTTTTTTGTTAATTAATTAGAGGATATATTTAGATTCATTCAATCCATAATGTTGATATTTAAGGAATTGTTTTTGATGTTATTTAAGAACAAAATTTTAATGTTCATTAATAATATAAATATATATTTTTTGAGGATCTTCTATATGTTTAGTTTAGTGGAACTATAGAATTAAATTTTGAAAGACTTAATTTCTTATAAAAGGGATGAGATGAGAACTTTTAAAAAATTAGGATATCCTAGGCCTGCCAAGATAAATAATCACTCAAACATTCATTTAATAAGAGTGATGAACTAAGGCCCAATTGACACATGGAGGCAACAAGGTGCAGAGCTAAGGTAGAGCATGGAAGAGCTTGCACATGGGTCACATACATAGGTGTTGGAATGCACATGGGGGTAGTGGTCGTTGTCATTTTGTGGGAGTATTAAGGAGTCACAGAGAATACCTTGCTACTCAAAACTAGAGAGTTGGGAAAGTGAAGATACTTATTAAGTATAAAAATGACAAGTGGAAGTCTAATATGGAACTTAGGTTAGAGGTCACTACTTATGCACCTTAAAAATATATTCTTATAACTATATCTATTTGATCATTATCATTCCACCATTGGATTTGGTTTAGGGATCACCTTCAACCTCTCACTTGAGAGTTTTGAAAATCGACCCCAACATATCTCTATGATGTAGGATTGAACTCCTATATATAGTCCCATGGAAGATGAGATGCCCATGATTCATCTTCAAGATAGTGTGATGGAATTTATGCATTTAATAGAAGAAACGATTTTGGGTTCTCTAATAATATGGATGGCTATGCCATAGTAAGTGAGACTATACCATAATAAAAGATAATGACGTGAGTGATTTGGTGTAATATAATTTTCCATGGAACAACCTTGATAAATTCAAGATGATTAGAGTTTATACATGATACAAAAACATGGTTCATGGTATTGATTATTTTTTGATGAATTTATGTTTATGGTTTCACAATAAGGGAAAATTAAAGTTACAGTAATAAGGAGTTTGTACTAAAAAAATGTAGCATACACCTAAAAGGTGAGTGGAGGTTATATCCTACACTCTTCCATTTTATAGGTGTCCACAACATCTATAAGTAGGATACAATGTAGAATTATTTCAGTTTTATGGACTTGGAGGTCACTGCACTGTGAAGATACATGATACGCTACAACATTCATGTTTGAATATAGGAAAATACTACAAGAGACTTAAAAACAATCCATAAATACATAAATGTGTTATATTATTCTTAAACAGAGGGCCAACCAAATCTAATAGAGGTTTTCTGATCATGTTTCATGAAGAGTTAAAAGTTTAATACCATGATCATGATGCTTTGCAAGTTTAGTTTTCCATATTTGTAGATATGTAAATTCATGTTTGGAGATGCATAAATTCTTAGGTAGTTATATGATTTTGATGTGAAATTACCCATGAAGTTAAACATGACTAATTTAAGATTCATTTAAAACTCTAAAATTAACAGTTACATGGAATATGTATTTGGAAATATAAGAAGACTATATATTAAAGAAGTAATATTAATAGAATTTTCACTATTTTAAATATCTACAAAAGTATAGAGAGAGATAATTCTATTAAAATATCTATATTCATAATAAATAGTAGAGTTATTCCCTAAAATTTTTATTAACAGAATTTTCACTTCAAATTAGTGAAAGGTAGAAATTTATACATCAAAAAGTAAAGATATTCTAGTGTTATTCTGAAAAGAAAGTGGAGTTCAATTTTTTTTGGGAAGAATAATTCTTATCACTCATTAAGAATTTTTAAAAGAAGTGGGATAAGAGTTCCTTTCTGCCCATTGAAGAAGGGGGTTCCATAATCCTTATGGAGATAAAGAAAATAGATTCCCTGAAAAAATATGATTCTCAAGGTGATTTTCATAGAAAAATTATTAAGTAGAAAAATGACATCAAAGGAACCTATATCTATATTATTGGAACATCTATAATAATAAGTTTATATTGTTCTTATCCTATGCTCTAATATTATTTTCTCTTTGAAGTGGTGTGTGTACAAGGAATGTTTTTAGGGAAGTGATCCTTAGGTAGTAGTGAATCAACTCAAAAATTTATAAGGATAGTGATAATAGGAAGGAGTGACCATTAGAAACCCCAATGAGTGATATTTTAATGTATTTGGTACATTGGAACAATATCTATCACATGATTCTTGGAATAGATTGTGGTGGCGAACCATGTAAAAATACTTATGTTTATGTGAATGTTTGTTTATATTATTCATTACAAAATCTAAAAAGTGGATTTATATTTCTCTAATAAATTTTATTAATTTATCATCAAGTCAAAATATAATCAGATTAATGATTCAATAAGAGAATAATAATGTGACCCTTCCCTGTAATAGGTCATGTTAATAAGCTTAGTGAGAGTGAAAAGGATAATTAAAGAAATTGGAATAAGTTCACATACCCTGAATCAAACCCCTTATTAGGGTATATCACACCTATTAACCTTGAAGGGAAAATATATATGCATTTTTAAAATTTTAAAGTGATAATTATGATATGGAAGTTCTATTGGATAAGACATGAAGTGAGTTTTTAGTCACTATGCAAAGCAGGTGGTGATGTTGGATACAAAAAATATTTCATCAGAACCTCTATGGAGGACACTAGAGTTTTTATGGCCAAGTTGATGGCCAGTAGATATCCAAACATAATAATAGAGGTTTTACAATTACACCCCAATGGGCCACCAAAGTTATGGTGGGGATACTAACCCTCGCTTAAAATGGGGTAAGTTCTACAATTTTAGGGGGAAAATCTTAAAATCTTATGGGTTTTGGATCATCCCATCGAATATTAAGGGGGAAAACTCTTAAAATTAACCCATTCCATTCCCCTCATTCCAGATTTTATTCATAGAATACAAGATCATGTTGGATTACTAATTAAGGTAGGATATTCTCCTCTTAGTATCTCATATCCTCTTCCTCATTCTTCTATTGATTCCTATGGATTGGACTAATGATTTGGGATTTAATTTAATAAGATTATGGGAAAATATTACCAACAGGATATATATTTCATATGTATATGGAATAAGAGGCCAAATAAAGATGATTATATATAGTTATAGGCAATTTCATAGGATGCGATTCACCACTTTGTAATTATTTAGTTTTTTGGTGATTTTGGATGAAATTGATGGATGAAATGAGAAGATAAATTGGTTATTTTATGTGGAATATATCCAAAAGATCACAGTAGGTGATCTGCACTAATAAGCTTAAGGTTTCATCAAGAATACACCACATGATGAGTTTTTAGTTAATTATTAATAAATGGAAAAAAGAGGATTAATTATGAAATGTTATTTTTAGTTGTTTAAAATTGATTATAGAATCATTATAATGAGATCTATGCTTCTGGATGATGACAATGATTGATGATGGTTTGGTCGAGAATAAAGTACATGTGGATTAAGTGGTTGAATATATTTTAAGTTATCCATGGTTGGGATTAGGTGAAAACTAATCACCATATGTTAATTCATTGGAACTTAAAAAGTCCAAAATGAATAAATAGAAACTTCTGATACTAGAAGAACCCTGAAAATTTATTGTACCATAATGTATGAAGCCAAATCAACATAAATCACCGTATTGAGTCGACACTCTTTATATACTCAAAAAACTATTATGAAACAAATATTCAAGTGGAATTTAATGTAATAACTGAATATAATAATTTATGTTGTTTAGAAATTAAGTCATATATCGATGGGAGAACATTGATTTACCATTCACTTAATTATAAGTTATAAGATTAAAATTACCATTGAAAATTAAACCAACTAGATCACTAATCATTATAAGAAATGCATACAATAGTCCAACCCAAAATTTATAGTTGGGTCCATTTAGTCAACTAGTTAAACAAACCTATGATAATCACAAGGGTACCATCATTTTACATCGAAACCTCTAACCACTAGTTTGTGCCTCTTCCCAGACTACCATCTTCTAGTGAACTGAGCGAGTTACTCTTATTTTCCTTTAATGAGTCTTATCTATAATATTTTCCCACTAATACATGAGTAATAAATATTATATATCATCAAAATCACCCTAATTGTATTATTATAACTTTAATAAATCCATATTCTGATGAATTGACCATTATACAATCTTCTAGAAAATAGATTCTGGACCACCTACCTCTTCTATACTTCTGCTACCACTGTCATTATAAGGCTAAATAATAACTTATAGAGTTTCTATTTCTATTTATATATATCCCAAATTTAATATAATTAAAATTTCATAAAATTATTTCACTTGAATACTAATTCAATGAAAACAAAAATAATCACCAACTATTAAACAAAAACAATTCCTTCAAAATTCTAAAGAATAAAATGCCTCCACCACCATTCGATTACACTAGTGCAAATAAGGAAAAATGTTGCATCAGAATTTAATAGACTAAAATCTTGGAGAACATGCCATTAAGATTTTGTCTTCTATCCATATTCCTCTAATATACCACTCCATCCTCTAACATTTTGTAGATGAAATGATATTTCAAGTCAATATGTTTCAACTCTGAGTGAAACACTAGATTCTTATCCAACCAGATTGAAATCTAACTATCACAGTAGAGAAATTAACTTCCCATGATTATTATAAGATCCTATAATAAACACTTGATCCACATAACTTATTTTCCAACTTCTTTGATGGAAGCATATCCAGATTTCATTATGTACAATGCTACCACAGGCTACGACCCTAACACCCAATAAACTTATGTTCATAGGAATGTGAAAAAATATACAATAAAACTATTCTACATGTATATATCCCCTTTAATATATGAATTTACATAACCCTTCAATGCATCCCTAGTTTTTAAGAGAAAATCTATATTTTAAAATATTCTATGACACCAAAGGATCCAATTCACAGCCTCCCAATGTACATTCCCTATATTTTCCATGAACTAGATAATGAATCCAAATATAAATGAAATTTTCATCATTATAAATATTATGGAATATATCAATATTCATACTAGTAATAAAAATATAACCTTTTCCCTTCACTTTACATCATCTTCTATTTTTGATGCTTTTCCTTTAGATAGTTTGAAATTTCTGTCCAATGAGGTTGAAACTGGATTAATTCCTATAATACCAAATCACTTGATAACCTTCTAGATGAAATAATTTTAATTCAAAACCCAAATCTACAATTTACTATATTTTTATATTCATATTCGAAATATTTTCTTTTTCAGTCTGAGATCTTTCATCTTGAATCTTATAGGAATGTAATTCTTCACTTATTGAATCTGCTTAATATCTAGACATACTAGGGTCATGTCATCTACATACAAGAGTGGAATGATTATGTTATCATCCTTGAACTCCTTCTTAAATAAAAAACGATCTGTGTTACTCTATTTGAACCCATTATCATCCATAAATCCATATAACATCCAGTTATGTTGACTTGGAACCTGATTAAATCTATATAGAATTATCTTTAGCTTACAAACCACGTACTTGTACCAATTATCCATGAAACCATCCAGTTGATTCATGTAAATTTACTCCTCCAAATCACAATTAAGGAATTAATTTTTTACATCTACCCACTTCAGGAGAAAATGTTTAGAATCAACAAAACATAGTACCATCTAGATGGTTTTATTATTAACTACTTGTTATTTTTTATATAAGTCTAGTAATTATTTTTATTGAAACCATTCCACTACTAGTATTACCTTATACTACTTCCTACCATAAACTTCTTCTTTAAAATGGAATACCAATTTTTTCTACAATGATTTCGTCCCTTGGGGTAATTTCGTTACCTCCCATGTTTCATTTGTATCCAATGAATCCAGCTATTCTTTTATAGCTAACTCCCACTTTCTGAAATCATTGAGAGTAGATGTTTCTTTCATTTTATTAGGATCTCCTTTAGCAGTTTGAAGAAATTAATGCAAGTTAGATATAAACCTATGAACTAGTCACTTGACATTGGTAGATCTATGTATTTCAATATACAATTCTACTCTTTTTGGAACTGAAACTTATAGATTTTCACCTTCCATAACACTGATAAAATATTCAATATTCTTAAAGAATTCTAGAACATTTTCTATTAGATTATCCTCCTAACTTTTAATTCATCTTGAATTTTATGTAGATTATTTCCTTTAGGAACTATGATTTAGATCAAATGGGATTTGGTCTATTGTTTTTTTCATAAACTTCCTTTTCCTACATGTTCTGGTGTTTCCATAAGACCTTTTCATTAAAGAGAACATTCTAGATTTTGACTATATTCTTATTATCATAATCCAATGTCAAGAAAAAATAATGTTTTCAACACCATATACAACAATGAAAAATTCATGGAAATTTTATTCATGTTTTTTCATATCCTTGTATTCCACATGAAAAAGGTGAGATTTCCAAAATATTTTATGTGGTAAAATTCCATTGGTTTACCAGTCCACATATACTCTAAAATCTAATTCCATAATACCAGGTATGGAATCCTATTAAAAAGTTATTCCACAAAATTGATTACATCCACCCAAATATACTTGGAAATTATAAAATGTAATATCATGATATGTTCCTTATCTATTAATGTGTGATTCAAATAATCTATAACAAAATTATTATTAGGAGTTTTATGCATATTATTTAAAAACCTGATTACTTTTCTCTAATAAAAGTCTTTGAAATCCTTGATACTTTATTCACCACCATTATCATACATTAATCATTTTAACCTATTTCTCTTCTCTTTCTTCACCACGACATTTTATACAATAAAAACTTCGAACACCTCATATTTATTTTTTAGGAAGTAAATGTATAATTTTATAATTGTATCATAAATGAAAATTAAAAAGTATATTGATTCTCCATGAGAATAGACTGGTATAGACCCCCTAAATGTCTGTGTGACTAAGATCCAACTACTGAGATTTTAGTGTCCTTCTAGTCAAGTTAAAAAATACCTCCTTATCTTTATTGGGTATACAAATTTCAAAAATTATATAATTTTTTTGATCGATATTTAGCATACCATTTTCCACTAGAACTCATGCATTTTTCTCACTAAGTTTCCAAGATTGTAGTGAAACAACTAAGAATTATCAGAAGTTGTTTTTATAGAATTTTCTATTTCATCTACTCTTATGGTTAGGTAAAAGGCCCATATTTAGAACCTCTAGAAATGAAAATGTATCCTTGAGAAATATTCTATACTCTATTTAAGATGATATATTGAAATATTTCTTCATCCAACTGACCATTGGAAATTACGTTCTTTCGTGGACCTAGTATGTGCCAAACTCCCTATAAGTTCAAGTAACATTCATTTTTATTCAAAAATTAACATAACCATACCCCCAACCATGATAGATTCATTTTCATCTAGGAAAGAATTTTCAAACCATCTAGATAAGTAATTTTAAATTTATCCCTTCTCAGTCATAGAGTGGAATAAATCCCTGGAATCTATGATCCATGATTCTAATGGAATGATGAAACATAGTGATAAACTATTACTACCTAAAACCACTGAATTTATGGAACCTAAAACTTCTAAAATATACCTATATATAATTGAACCTAAAACCCCTATAATATTTCTTAAGTTTCCCACTCTTCCCATAGTTCCAACATGTGGTTCATCGCCCAACCGATTTTCCATGACTTCTCTATATGGATTTAACTTATGATTTATCTAGAACTTTACACTGAGGAGACCATCCTCTACCATACATATTGTATGAATATTCAGTAGGTACATAGAATATTATCCCTTAGATATATTTATTTAAAACTATTCCATTAACATCCTCAAACACAAGGTCATATTTCCCATAAGAATGATTTGTTACCATTGTGTTCCATGAATCTGATAGCGATAAAAACTACAAAAGTGCCTATAACCATTATTTAAAACTTCCATTAATAGATTATAGATGAATCTAAATCATGATAAATTAATTCAAATGATCATTCATTAATCATGATAAATTAATTCACATGATCATTCCTTATCCATCCTTCTAACATCATCACCTCAAACAACCTCTACACCAAAAACACCATATTAATAACTATTGACTTCTTATACATTTCTACCAGATCTTTCATCAACAATAATAAGGTATTCACATCATAGATGTTTAAATAAACATTATATGATAATGAAATCCATAAAAATATGAGTACATCTTTATCTATCCTTTCCCATTCATATTTCATCATTACCTCTAGTTTGACTCCCATTAAAGGAACATTACAATATTGTATTTCATATAGTCCTCCATCGACATCCTCTAGAAGCTAAAGTCCACCCCACTAAACTTTTGTTTCCAGAAATTGTCTTCTTTTTACAATATACCTTTTGATAACTATAAAATACCACTAAATCAAAATAATTTCATGATAAGAGCATTACCTTAGTCTATTGCTGAGAGTGTTGAGACACCATAACAAGAGCCTAATTTAATACAAATTGTTGGGATTGGCTGACCACCAATCATCAGATGTTAAATTGCAAGAAATTATTATGGGAAAATAGAGTATTAGAGACTCCTTAAGATATAAGAATACCATGAATTAAATATACCAGAACATTAGAAATCAAAGTAACCTAAATCACTTATTGGATTCGACACACTTTTCACACTTAAACAAACACACAACGAACAAAAATTAAATTAAAAAATAAACAAATAAATGAAAATATGGATTTATGTGGTTTTGATAAAATGTCCCATATCTATGAGAGAACATTTCTAAAGTATTAAATTAATAGGAAGTTATAAGAATACAATATACATCGATCATTCATCCAACTAGATCACTAATTGTTATAAGTCATGTGTTTAATGGTCCCACCCCACCTTTATAGTGGGTTCTAGTCATTCAGCTAGTTTAACCAACCTATGATAATTATTTGGGTCACACCATTTTCCTTGGATACCAATAAACATCAGTATATTCCTCAACCCTGATCATCAACCTTCAATGAATTCAATACATTACTCTTATATTTAATCTGATGACTCTTACTTATCATCCTTTGCTGAAAAACTATGAGGAATGACTCATATGTATCTCCATCAGTGAATTTAATGTATTTATATAACTTCCATTAATTTATCATCCAATGAACTAACCACTACCAAACCTTTAAAAACATAGATTCTAGACCACCTACCTCCACTATAATTTCACTATAATTGTCATCATCAGGTCAAATCTTAACTTCTGAAGTTTCTCCATCTGATTATCTAAATCAAAACTTTTGAAGAAATCACATTTCTAACAGGTAGTCCCTCAAATTACATATTTATATGGTTGTTCATATATTGAATCAATTTTAAGAACTAGTAAAAGGGTACAAGAAACATGATATATAACCATTATTACATTCTATTACATGAGGTGGGGCTGGGGGATGTGGTTAGACTCTTATTGCGGCCTCAAGTATTATGTGGTTATTACTCAGGTGTTTATGGTTATGTTTTATTTATTGAAGGATTGATTAAATTGGGATTGAAACCCAAGGAGGGTGTCTATAATTGATTAATGTATTTAATTATAACACCCCTATATTTTATGCATTTTTTTCTTTCCAATAAATTAATTTATTCAATATCTTTTATTACATGCCACATTGTGTTTTAGTAAACCACAATATATAATTAATAATATTATTAAAACATAACCATTATAACCTATCAATTAAAATTTTAAGTATGAATAAGAATAATAAATTTTTTAAAATTACGTATAATGGTTTTAGATAAAGAAATATATTGATAAATATGTACTTAATTTCTAGTGAAGTCTTTATATACTTTGAAAATACAATTCTTCTCAAAAAAATAATTACCATTTCTTTTTAGGAACAAATAAAAAAATAATTTTTATATTATTTTAGAAAATTTATTTTAAAAATTGAACTTAATTATTTAAATCAACATGAAATAAGGGTGAATTTTTTATAATTTTATGAAAATATTAATTTTCAATGAATAGTGAAAAGCATTGATTTTTATTAAAAGATGACTTTTTCATTTAAAGAATTTAAAAAATATCCATCTTGTTTTAAGTTGTTGTAAAAGTAAAATTATTTAAAATGTATTATTATTAATCCAATTTAGTTCATTTCAATCATTTTCATGTTGAATTTTAATATAAAAACTTTCTATACTTGAGAAAATTTTATCTTGGGAAAACTGCATTTTCATCACAGCTATGGATTTAATATTAAATTAAATTATTCCAATTATTTAAAATAACTTATAAAAAGTGTATTGAATATTTTTAATAATAATAATTAATATTATATAATAATTTCAACTTTAGTTTTCCAAATGAATAGTAAAAATTGTAAAAATAAATCACCTCGATTAATCTTAGAACAAGTTTACCGGCTATTGAACTAAAAAGATGGGGCTTAAAATGACATAGAAACTTATACAATTCCTATTTTATATGAATATTTATATCTTCTCTCATATTTGGTTTTTTAATTAGTGGTTATTTTTTCATGTGTAAAATGTGTCTTTATCTTTTTCTTTTCAGAACATTCCAAGTGTGTCTTCTCCCCCATATATAAAAGGGAACCCCTTTCCTCTTTTATTCCCACTTCTATAGACTTTTGATTCATAAAATAACTAACAAAATAAATAAATTAATTCCATCCTCACATCCTATAGTCCTTAGTTTTATTAGGAAACCCTCCTAATAAGGCTTTAGGTGTAAAAATACATAGGTTCTCTGAAGAAGAGGTATAGTCCTTAACCATGCATTTTCATTTTATTTATTCTTATAACTACTTAAATAATTCTTAGAAATGATGATATAATAAAATTAATATATCCCATATAATGATATTTTATTATTATAGTTTCATTACTTATATCAATATCCTCTTCTATCAAATGGGAAATAAAACCGTCAAACGCGTGTACAATGAAATTCCACCGCACGAACCAATATAACTCATTTTCTATCATAGCCTATCATGATTGGATATAATTATTGATTTAAATTATATATAGGATAATTATAAAATAAGTTTATATATGTAATTATAATATAATATCTACCTTCATACCTTCCAATCTATTGGAAAATAATAGACCACTCCTACGTACGTGTGGACTACCGCCTCCACGAAGTGATACGATACATTTTTAACATTATTTTGACATGGATGGTAATAAAGATATATTTAATGAATTTATATGATATATATGATATAAAAATTATTCTTTAATATTAAATTAACATTTAAATTTCTTTTGTTCCATCCATCAAAAAAATGAAAACAACATTCATGTGTTAACACAGATTACTAGTCTCTATGAAAAATATAATTCATTTTCCATATCTATATTTTTTGGATGAATCTAAATTTTTATGTAATGAATTTGTATTATATTTATACCATTATTAAAATTATATGGATGATGGAACCATGATAAGTTTATAAGGAACAAAAACTACTGAACCAAAACATATATGAAAAATGAAGCTGTTGCCACTCAGAATAGAGTTTTTTAAATAAATATTAATAAATGGGTAATAAAAGGGTAATAAATAATCATATATGGGATTATATATATTATTATATTTAGTTATTATAATTATAATAAAAATATATTTATTATATATGAGTTTCTAACATGTGAAAATGAAGTTAACATTCGAGGAAAGATATTTTCGTCTCACTTTTATTTCTATAGGACACATTCCCTATTCACAACTTTACTTTTATTATGGAATATATAATTCCCAGGAATGTATTTTATGATTATTATAATGATAATTATTATATATATATATAATTTTATTTATTTTATGGGGCTAATAATTAAAAATTTATCAAAGTGGTAAAGGTTTTATGTTACAATCTCATTATTTATCGAGATTGTTTTTGATTATGTTTATGATGGTGAAATATTATAATATTTATATCTATAAACTCTTTTTTTATTATAATATAGTTATTTTTGAAACCAAATGTTTTCTTTTTTGGTTTCCTACCTTTATTTTCTCAATATCCCAAAATAATGTTTTTGAGGAAAGCCTACTTTATTTTTGTTTTCGGTCAAACATAATTTTTCTTCCATATCTATGTTTTTCTAAAAGGGTTTTAAATTTTTTTAATATTCTAAAAATATTTTTTTAATTTATTTTACCCATGTTAATTTTTTTTTAAAATTGGTTATTAGGTAATTTTCATGTTGTTTTCTTAATGAGTCACTTTTGAGTTTTTACTAAAAATGTGAAAGGAATATTTGTTTTAATGTGTATGTCATGAACGAAATTTTACTCTGTTATGACCGATCAATGATTTAAAAAATCATTTATATGTTTCCAAGGTTAATTTAAAAGAAATTTTTTTCATTAATATTTATTTATTTTTTATATTTAAAATATGTGATTTCAAAATGGGAAGAATATTTTTCTTAAGATATATTCCGTGAGATATTTTAAAATCATTTTCCATTTAAGATAAAACCATTTGATGTTACTTAATATTTAATAGTTATATGATCCAATGATACTATACTTAATATTTTTCTAGATGTTTTATGATTACGACAAAAATATTTTTATAAAACCCATTTATTTTCCACATGTTATCCTCTGATGAAAAGATCAAATGTTTATGAAAACTATTTCTTTTGCATGATCTATGCTATGAAAAAATGATTATGAAACACCTTTCCTTTTTAATGATTATGATATGATTAATGTTTTATGATATTTTAAATCAAATATGTATTATTTTCATTATGTTATGGGTGGGTCCAAAATTATATAGCCTTATAATGCATTGGGAAATTATTGACATCTCATATGATAAATCGGGATGGAATGGGGAGTGAACTCAGTTCAATAAGGGACTTTATCCACTATGATAGCCTTGAGAGTAAACATTCACTACTATGATGGTTTGTAAAATAAAACCATTCCACTATAATAGTCTTATATATGATCCTTGACAACTATGGAAATGATTTTTTTTGCTTATGTATATGCCACAATTGTATTTCTTATACCAATTTTATGCTTCCTTAACAAATGTACTTTGAGTAATTTATGATTCATGTATTATAAACTAACATGATTTATTACATGACTCAAATTTATGATCTATGTTATTTATGGTATGATTATCAAATGTTATTCTAATGTTCTCATACCTCTTATGCTCATGTTATGTTGATATCTTCCTTTTTTACCCTTACTGAGCATATAAGCTCAACCTTTCTTATGTTTCATTTATTATGGTTAGGAAGAATGATATTATGTATGATATGTATAAGAAGGATTATAGTTATTAATAACTTAATGGGAGATGATTTAGTTGACTTATAAATTGGTTGTCTATGTATCCAAGTTTTAAAATACCCTAGAATAATATGATTTTGGAATGGATCGTTATATTATGTAATGGATATTAATATAATAAGAAGTAATATATATATATTAAAATCTTGGGTCACTATAGTTGGTATCAGATCATTTTTAGTTAACCTTTAGAAACTAGGATGAGGATACATGTTTGATAAGCATAAGGATAAGTATATATATAGGAAAATATCCTGGAATTTTGGTGAAGGACTAAGAAAGTGGTTTACAGGAAAACACAACCATATATATATATATATATTATAATTGGATGTGGCTCTAAAACATTTTTATATAGGGGTAATTACTTTGAAAAGGGTTCATTGGTCTTTGACTCGATCATCACCTGGTGCATGATAATAAACCTTGCTTCACACCTAGTTTGACACTCTCAGGGGATATGTTTTGGAAATTCAAAAACTCTTTACAAATGATCATAAAGGATTTGAATATATAATGAAAAAGAATAAACTAGTATAAAACTATAGTGTCATAGATTGAAAATAAGGTTGCATGATTTGAACATACTATAAATTATTTTTCAAGATTACGTGGTTTCCCACTATGATTTTTTACTCACACTATTATTTTTGTTTTTAGTAAATGAATGGAACTTAAAGGAATCATGTTAATACAAAATGAGATAGAAAATTCAATGATTATACTCTTATGAAACCAAATTTTATGGGATTTGAAATGAAAAATATCATTTTTATGTGTGCACAACATTCTTAATCTATGAATCACGATGAACCTTTAAATGAACAAAGCTCTATTGAGTCCTTCATTAGGAAACATACAACATATTTTAATGGTTTTGTTGATAAAATAGTTTTCAAGAAATGGAATAGTAAAATTCAAAAGATATTTTATATTTTCTAGTGTTTGGATTATGAAAAATTTATTTTGACTATCTATTATTTAGAAGGAAAAGAGGATTAATGGTTGAATATTATCCAGAATACAAGGAAATAAGATGAAAATGAATCCATAGAGTGGCATGAGTTTAAGAGATTATTTTTCAATAAGTATTTTCCTCATATTATTCATAGGAATATAGAGAAGGAATTACTTGATCTAAAGAAGAAGGATAAAGATTACTTCAGCATATATTAGGAACTTTTCACAATACTTGTGAGGTACACTTCTCGTATTATCATAAAACCTGAAAGTAAGGTTGATTGATTCTTTAGTGGCTTAAATACAAGTATCTAAAGGTAGTTAACCATAAAGAAATTCACTAGTTATCACTAAATCATTAAATGTTATATAAAGGTGGAAATGGATATTGGAGTTACCCTTAAATCTCATGGTTTTGATAAGAAAAGAAATATGGAATTCAAAGGAAACACTAAAAAACATGAATAAAATATGATTATATTTTCTTTATGCTTGAATTATTGAAGGAAACATAGAGGAAATTTTATTAAGCGGAATAAAAAAAATTTTAGGTGTGGAAAGAAAGTTCATCTAGATACCAAATTCTAAAGTGGTGTGAGGAAGTTAGTTAATGATGAAAATAGAGATAAATCTCTATAGAATGAACGACCAAAACTCAAGTGATTAAAATAAAATGAGTAAGGTAATTGTGCTAACTAGTGATAAAATATGAAGTTTAATGATGATGATCCATGTTATAAACCACTTAAGAGTAGAGAAAAAGAGAAATATCATGCAATCAATATTTCTAAAGAGGGTTAAGATGATGACATGGGGAAAGAAACACTTACTAGACACTCTAGAACTATTAATATATTTTTTCAATATATATATTTCCCTCATTTATATAAAAATAATTTTCTATTGGTATCACAATACCACCTCAATGATTAGATATTGAATTAAAAATGAAACCCCCTAATGGAATGATGATCATATCTCATGTATATGATTCTTCCCTAGTTTAAGTTTGTGAGAAATCACTTCTTGAAAATATTGTTATCCTCCATATGGTTGAATTTTATTTTTTCATAGGCATGTATTGAATTTATATATATAAATACCATATAAATTCTTAGGTAAGCAAAGTCACGTTTGATTTTTTTAACCAACCTATGATCATCTATTAGTATGATGATAAGTATTAACTTTCTAAGGAATTCACGTCCATTACATGGGTATTAATTCCCATTAAAAAGTGGTTTTTATCTCATATGGATGGGGAGAGAATCATCATTTATGATATGGCTATTTTGAGATATTTTGATGATATATTTCCAGAAGTATTTATTATTCTTCCACTGAATCGTGAATATGAGTTCTCAATATAAATCATACCTAGTGATACACTGATATCAAAGACTCCCTATAGAATAGAAATGAGTGAGTTACATGAATTAAAGAAGCAATTCCTTGAGAATCTTTATAAGGTATTTATTTGACCATGTGTGTCACCATCAGTTGAAAATGTTTTGTTTTTTAAGAAGAAAGATGGATCAATGTGATTATGCATTGATTATTGGGAGCTGAAAAAGATCACAATAAAGAACAAGTATCCCCTACCATGTATTGATGAATTGTTTGATCAACTTCACCGAGATCAATGCTTTTCCAAGATTGAAATTCATTCTGGATATCATCAATTGATGGATAATAAGGAAGATATACCCAAGATGGAATTTTGTAAAAGTTATTTACATTATTAATATATTTTGATTCCATTTATTCATACTAATTCCCCTTCTATAATCGTGGATTTAGTGAATATATTTTTTAGAGATTAGCATGATTAGTTTATGGTAGCCTTTGTATAAGAAATTATTATATATTAAAAGATCAAGAAAGAGCATGAATATCAATTGAGAATTGTGATGAAGACTTTGAGAAAGGATACGTTGTATGATAAAATTACCAAATATGAATTTTGGAAATAAAATTTTCCATTTTTGGGTTATACAATCTCAAGAGAGGGTATATCTATATATCCATCAAATAACAATGTTATTGAATATTGGCGTAGAAAAACCATGGTGGATAATATTCAATTTTTTTTAGATGGATATTATAGTTAATTTGTGTATAATTTCTCAAGACTATCCAATACACTCACAATGTTAATTGATAAGGGAGATCAGTTCCTCGAAATAGATGAATATGAGGAAAATTTCAAGGAACTGAAAAGAATATTTGTCAGCACACCTGTGCTTACATTTCCATACAGTGTTGAAGGGGATATAATCTATATTGTTGAATCAAAGAAGGTATTGGGATGCATTCTCAGGTATAATGACATGATGATAACTTATGGATCAAAAATTTTGAAGGTTCACAAGAAAAATCACCCAACTCATGGTAGGGAGTTAATGGGGGTAATTTTTACATTGACGATATGGAGGAATTATCTTTAAAGAGAAATGTGTGATGTATATACTGATAAAAAAATTTCAAAGTATATTTTCATATAGAAAGAGTCGAATATGAACAAAATAAAATGGGTATAGATGATTAAATATTACTATTACTCATTTCATTACTACCCTGAGAAGAAAATAAATAGGTTGATGTTTTGTGTTAAAGGATTTTTGTAGATTATCTATGATGAGGATCACAAAAGATCTAGTATTTATGGATTTAAAAAGGATAAATATAGAAATATGGAAGGAAGGGGAGAGATATTATCTTTATGAAATGAGTGTTCAACCATCTATGCAGGTGAATATTAAAGAGTCACAAAAGGAATATATAGAGATACATAACTAGGTGAAACATGTTACCGAGTTTAACTATAACTGTGTTCGAATGATAAAGTTTAAGAACCATTTATGTATTCCTTCCAATCCAGATTTAAAGAAAGATCTGTTAGAGGAATCTCATAGTTATTCATTATATATTTATAACAGAATTATGAAGATGTATAGAGATCTGAAAAAGTGTTTATAGTATGATGGAATGAATAAAGATATTGTAGAGTTTGTATTTCAGAGCTTGGTATGCTAGAAAGTTAAGGATGAGAGAAAAAAGTCTAAGGGGATGTTACAACCATTACCCATACTATAATGGAAATGGGAAAAAATCACCATGGATTTTGTTTTCAGACATCCCAAAACATTTAAAGGGCATAATGCTATATGGGTTGCAGTCAATCACCTTAACAATTTAGCACAACTCATTTTTATCAAAGAGTATTTATATCTTGATAATATTTCTAGAAAATCAATTATATAATTTTTAAGGTTTCATGGAGTACCAAATTATATTTTATCTTATTTGGATCTATGCTTTATGTTGAAGCTCTGGAGAAGACACTAGAACAACCTTGATATAGATTTGAGTATCATCACTCTCTAGGATCCTTAGACAAATGTTCATTTTTAGAGAACCGTTAAAACCTTATAGGAGAGTCTGAGATATTATTTTAAGGATTTAAAATGTTTTTAGTATCAAAACCCTCCTCTAGTTAAGTTGTCTTACAACAATTGATTTCTCTTTAGTATTCAGATGGATTATTTTGAAGCACTATATGGGAAGAAGTGTAAAACTCCAACATACTGAGATGAAGTTGGAGAAATAAAGAAATTGATACCTAATATTAATGAGTAAATGGTTAAGAAACTCATAACCATTCAACAATACATCAAGGTACCCTAGATTTAATATAAAATTTACGTTGACAGTTATCTTCATTACTTGGAATTTGAAGATGGTGAGAAAGTTTTCCTATGAATGTATCCATGGAATAATATTATGATATTTATAAAGAAATTAAAGTTGATCCCTAGGTATATTTTTCCTTTTGAAATTCTTGATTGAGTATGGATGGTTTCATATCTATTAGTGATTCCACCAAACCTCTCTCAAGTCCACGATGTGTTCCATGTATCTATCCTAAGGAAGTACAAACCTAATACTTCCCATGTTCTAAAATTAGAGTTCATACCACTAGATCATGATATTTATTATGAAGAATAAAATATAGAGATTCTGGGTCATAGAGAGAAAGTGCTACAAAACAAGACCACTCAACTGGTCCAAGATTTGTGGTGAATCAACCAATTTGAAGAAGCTACATGAGAACCTGATGATATGATGAGGCAGAAGTATCCTCATTTATTTGAATCAAAGTGAATAATTTCAACGGTGAAATCAATTTTAAGGGGAGAAGAATGTAAGACCCGGATATTTTATGAAATATTTTTTTCATTATAATAAATTTTATTTCATCAATTTCCTGCATTGCACACAACACCAAGTTTTAATGAACCACAATATACAATTAATAATATTAGTTAAACATGATCACTATAACCTATCTGCCAAACTTGGCGGTATGAATATGAATAATCAAAATTTTACATTTAATTATAATGGTTTTAGATAAATAATATATATTTATAAACAAGTACTTTATTTTTGGTAGTCTTTATACACTTTGAAAATACATTTCTTCTCAAAGAAATAATTTTTATTAATTTTTTGTGAAATAATAATAAAAATAATTTTTTACACTTTAATAAAATTTAACTTAAAATTTTAACTTAAATTTTAAAATAAAAATTTATAATTATCTTATCCTGGATATTTGAAATTTTTCTGAAGAAATTATTTTTTTGAAGAATAGTGAAAAATATAGTTTTTATTAAAAAACTGCCTTTTAATTTAATGAATTTACAAATTTACAAATTTTTTTTTAAAATTTTTTAAAAGTAAAAAGAGTTCAATAATAATATTATTAACCTAATTTTTGTCATTGGAATCATTTTTATATTTAATTTTTATATAAAAACTTTTTAGACTTATGAAAAATGTCTCTTTGGAAAACCACATTTTCTTCACGTCTATAGGTTTAATGTTAAATTAAATTAAGAGACTTCTGAGAATTGAATTTGGAAAAATGTATTACATATTTTAAATCAGAATAATTAATAATATATAATAATTTCAACTTAATATTGGTCAAAATAAATAA
Source organism: Viscum album (assembly GCA_963277665.1). Taxonomy (NCBI): domain Eukaryota; kingdom Viridiplantae; phylum Streptophyta; class Magnoliopsida; order Santalales; family Viscaceae; genus Viscum; species Viscum album. The sequence continues at coordinate 1,996,700,176 of OY728142.1, read as the reverse complement.
TAAAAATAATAAAACTCTACTGGAATTTGATGTTTTCCCAATGGATATATACCAACAGTTTCTTAAAACCATTGCTATATTGTAAAAAAATGCAACATTTTCCAACAATTCTTTCAAAAAATTGTCAATGTGTAAATATACTTAGTTTTCCCAATGGTTTGGAAAATATGTTGGGAAATATTTAGTTTCTCTAAGATATACCAATGGTTTTAATAAATTGTTGGTAAAGAGAGGCTTTACCAACGATTTTTAAAAACCGTTGGGAATGTTTTTCCCCAAATACCCAGAACCCCACCTCACACTCAGCCGATTGCATAAACTAATACAAATATCCTAAAAATGTTTTCTTGGCTTTAAAACTCCTTCCATCCATAGATCCATCTTCAATCGAACAAATTTTTATTTCCACACTTCAAATTATTAAGTGTTACCTTAGTTTTAATGTTCTCCCTCTATTTTGTTTTTCTATTTTCTATTTTGATATCAGCTAAATTAGAGTTCCTTCTATCTATGGAGTACCGAACCCTTTGATTTGATTTCTATTTTTTGTTATTCACTTCAAACATGGTAAAGGTTTTTTTAGTGCGGTGATATGGTAGTTTTTGTGGAATTTAGTTTAGTTTAAAATTGGATTTGGATTGTGTATTTATAGTTTTTTTTCAAGGAATAATGGGAAGGATATTGATATTGAGGATGAATTGGAGTTAGTTGGGTGATGGATTGGAATTGTGAACACCCCCACCCCCACACCCCTGGACACCTCCCTCCCCTTGGAAAGCCCCCCCAGACCCCCCATTGGACATCCCCCACCCCAACCCCCATGGACACCCCCACCCCTTGGACAACTCCCTCCCCCCCACCCTACCTGGACACCCCCAACCCCACCCTCCCTAGACACCCCTAACCTCCCATGGATAGCCCACCCCCTGGACACCCCCACCTTCTTGGACACCCCCACCCTTTGGACATCCCTGTCCCCCACACCTTGGACAGCCCCACCCCCTTGGACACGCCCACCCTTTAGACATCCCCCTCCCCCACCCCCTTGTACACCCCACCCCCACCCTCCCTAGACACCCCTCACCCCCATGGAAAACCCCCCCAACCACTTGAACAACCCCCCCCCCCCCCCAACTCCACCACCCCTAGACACCCCACCCCCTGGAAAACCTCCACCCCTTAGATAGCCCCCCACCCCACCCCCTTAGACACCCCCCTGGAAAACACCACACCTCCTAGACACCACCGTACCTCCTAAGTGCTTGGCCCAATTTTTAAATTAGATTTAACAATTTAATTGATTTCCCCTTTCCCTAATAACATTTTCTAAGTGATCCATAGAGACTTATAAATTGAATTTTTCATGTTTTGATAAATTTAATTTTTCATGTTTTGATAAATTGAATTTATCATGTTTTGATATATTGAATTTTTCATGTTTTGATAAATTGAATGGGTTGTTTGGAATGAAATAGATAATTCATGATGGTTTTCCTTTCTTAATGAATAAAAAGATTTTAAATAAAATTACCCTATGGGGGGATGAAAGAGGGGTAGGGGGCTATCTAGTTGTGGGGGGCTGTATTGGTTGGGGTGGGTTGTCCAGGGGGTAGGGGCTATAGGTGTGTGGGCTGTCTAGGGGGATTAGGGTGGGGCGTCTAGGTGGGGGGAGGGGGTGTCTAGAGAGGGGGTGGGGTGTCTGGGGGGGGGGGGGGGTCTTTCCAGGTGGGGGTGGTGGGCTGTCTAGGTGGGGGTGGGGGGGGGGTCATGTCTAGGTGGGGTGTGGAGGGGGATGGACTGTCCAGGTAGAAAGTGGGTTATCCAGGGGGGAGGTGTCCAATGGGAGGTGGGGGTTGTGGGTTGTCCAGGTGGGGGTGGGTGGGGGGGGGGGTGGGCTATCCAGGGGGCTTTAGGGGGGGGGGTAGGGGGGTTGTAGGGGAGAGGGTGTGGGATGACCAGGGAAGGGGTGGGATGTCCAAACGTGGTGGTGGTTGGGCTATCCAGGTATGGGAGGGGGTGTGGGATGTTGGGGGGGGGGGGCTGTCTAAGGGGGTGGGGGGTGGGCTGTCCTGGTGGGGGACGGGGGTGTTGGTTGTCCAGGGAGGAGGGGGGTGGGCTTTCTAGGTGTGGTGGTGGTGGTGGAGGGGGGGGGGTGTGGGCTGTCCAGGGAGGGGGTTGGGTTTTCCACTTTGATACTCTATAAAAAAATAGTAATCAAATATAAACAATGTATATTTCCTTTCACATGTTAATACATTTCTTGAAGTTCCATACCAACACTCACTCTTACCCTTCAAAGAAGAAGGGATATTTGCAAAGAAATCTCACTCAGGTTCTTATACACTCTCCATATTGATCTCATACAAATTTTACATTCGTAACATGCCATATCATCTAATGATATAACAAGGCTCATACTCATATGAGTAATGTCCCTTCAAAACATTGCTCATAAAATCTGATCCACGTATGATATTTGGTGGTGTGTTTACAATTTGGTGTGTTGTGATTTATATGTATGATATTCATGGTTTACACCAACTGTCTTATCAGTCATCTAGAATAGGCTTGAAATAATTCCACAATTGGATAAAGATGGGATTTTACAACCCTAGTTTGAGGGTAGATACCCCCACCCCCATGGACAGGCCCCACCTCCTTGGACAACCCCCACCCCCTTGTAAACCCTCCTGGACACCCCCACCTCTTGGACAGCCCTGCCACCCCCGTAGACAGCCCTTCCACCCCCATGGATAGCCCTTCCACCCCTATGGATATCCCACACACCCCCCTTGGACAGCCTGCCCACCCCCTGGACACCCCGTACCCCCCATGGATAGCCCTACCACCCCTGTGGACAGCCCACCAACCTCGTACCCCCTGAACACCTTGTAACCCTAGATAGCCCCCACCCCTAGACCCCCTGACCCCCTAGATAGCCCCGCCACCCCCGTGGACAGCCCACCCACCCCCTGGACACCCCGTACCCCCCCTGAACAGTCCCCACCCCTGTGGATAGCCTCCCACCCCCTGGACACCCTGTACCCCCCTGGATAGCCCATCCACCCCCATGGATTGCCCGCCCACCCACCCCGTACCACCTTGGACAGCCCCACCACCCCCCTGGACAACCTTCCTACCCCCCCTGGACACCTTGTTTCCACTTGACAGCCCCCACCCCTAGAAATCTCACCCACCTTCCTTGACACCCTGAACCCCCGGGACAGCCCCGCCACCCCTATGGACAGCCCGCCCACGCTCTTGGACACCACATACCTTCTGGACAACCCCCACCCCGTGGATAGATCTCCCACCCCCTAAACACCCACCCACCACCCCCGGATACTCGTCATCCCCCCGGACACCCACACCCCTAGAAATCCCCCCACCCCTAGACACCCCCGACCCCACTGGACAGCCCTGCCACCCCTGTGGACATCCCGACCACCCCCATGGACAGCCTGTCCACCCCCTAGACACCATGTACCCCTTTAGATAGCCCTTCCACCCCTTCCACCCCCTAGATAGCCCACCCACCCCCTGGACACCTCGTACCCCCTGACATCCCCCACCCCTAGAAATCCCCCCACCCCTGGACACCCCGACCCCCCTTGATAGCCCCACCACCCCCGTGGACAACCCACCCACCCCCTGGACACCCCTTACCCCCCTGAATATCCACCCACCCCCATGGAAAACCCACCCACCCCCTGGACACCCGCCCACCACCCCCAAACACCCACCCCCCAGACACCCCCACTCCCAGACACCCCCACCCCTAGACCCCCACCCCTAGACACCCCAACCCCACTGGACAGCCCCACCACCCCCGTGGATAGCCCGACCCCCCCCCCCCCCCCATGGATAGCCTTCCCACCCCCCTGGACACCCCGTACCCCCCCCGGACAGCCCGACCACCCCCATGTACAACCCACCCACCCCCTGGACACCCCTTACCCCTGGACATCCCCCGCCCACCCCTAGAAACACCCATACCCCCTAGACATCCCTGCCTACCCCCTGGACACCCCACTCCCCCTAAAAACCACGTAATCCCTAGACAACCCCCACCCCCTGAAATCCCCCACCCCCTGAAAACCCCGACCCCCCTAGACATCCTACCATCCCCATAGAAAACCCACCCTCCCCCTAGAACCCCTTACCCCCCTAGACAACCCCCACCCCCATGGACAACTAACCCACCTGGACTCCCCAACCCCCATAACATCCCCCAACCCTCTGGACACCTCTGACTCCCTTGGACAGCCCCACCACCCCCTGGACACCCCACACCCCCCTGGACACCCCACCCCTTTGGAAATGGATGTGATCACTCAAATAATCTACTAAAATATAAAATTTCTTCGATCTAAAATTTACTCAAATCCTGAATAATTCTCCTCCACAAGTTTACATGATCTTGTAAACTCATGTACAGTTCTTCAAAGTTATTTCGTTACAAATATAGTATTTTTTTTCTTTTATATTATGATTCTCATATTGAGTAGTGTGTCAGTTATTGTTTCATATAAAGTGAAAAATTCTCGTTTACTTAAATATATTTTCAATGAAACTTCAATCTTATTGAATTTCTTTTGACGAAATGAAGTATAAGAATTTTTTTTACATAATGGATAGAAGTTGGATGTATAAAATCGATCATATCTTAAGAGATTTTCAAAACAATTTGGACAACTTTTTAGATTTTAAATTTCATAATTCTTTAGATAGTGGTCACATAAACTACCCCTATAACAATTGTGTTGGAAGACCTTGGTTGAGCCATGACAAAGTCAGCTACCACATAACCAAATTTGGTTTTGAAGCAAACTACTCAGTGTGTTATCTCAATGGGGAGAAAATGACATCTCAAATTGATGATGATCGAAATGAAAGGTATGGATTATAGAATTTGTTATATGATTGGTTTTAATTTATTTATAAACATGAAAAAGAAAGGATTCTGACCTAAGAAAATTTCGATATGAGCACACATGCTACGTCTAATGAAAATGATGATGTTGTGAGGGTGAAAAAAATTTAATGATGTTGCCACAACTCCAATATATCAACAATGAAATAAAATGAAAAAGCTGGAATTTTTAATCCAATTGTTTCATGGGAAGACTATGTATGGGATTTATAATATTGCCTTCGATTACATTCTTACCTTTTTGAAGGAATTACTTCCAGATGATGCAGATATTCCCTCAAACCACTCTATGGCATGGAAGTTAGGTGAGGAACTTTTATTTTCAAAAAAATAATTCTTTCTCAAAAGATTGTAGTTTATTATAGGAAGAAAATTATGAAGGAAATGATTTTATAAACTGTGGCCCATCCCGTTGGAAGCCAAAAGTTGATGGAACACCATCCCGTGTGCCACAAATAGTAATGTGGCACTTTCCATTGATCCCCAGACTCTATAATCTTTTAATGTTTGATGAAATATCAATAAAAATAAGATGTCATGATACCAAGAGAAAGAAGACTAATAATGAGTTAGTTCACCCTAAAAATGGATTTTCATGGCAGAGTTTTGATACTTGATATCCTAATTTTTCAGTTGATGTGCTTAATGTGAGGTTGGGTCTTTCATATGACGATTTTAATTCGTTTGGGAATACACTTACGTCACACAACACATAGCCAGTGTTTATACACATTTATAATCTTCCCCCATGGTTGTGTATGGAAAAAAATTTCACTTTCATGAGTATACTCATATATATCCCTTCTAATCCCAACAATGATATAGATGTATACATGAAACCTTTAATAAAAGAGTTGAAACTTCTTTGGGATGTGGGTGTGTGCACATATGATGCATGTTCGAAAGACATATTTCAGATGTGAGCTGCACTTATATGGACGATCAATGATTTTCATGCCTATGCAATGATGTCTGGATGGAGCATGAAGGGAAAACTATCATTTTCTATTTTTATAAATAATACCTAATCCAGAAGACTGAAACATAATTGTAGTTTCAGTTTTATGGGAGATCGGCGATTCTTGCAAATGGACCATCCATATAGAAATAATCGTCGAAGATTTGACAATACCATGGAGACTGATGATCCACCTCAGTGTATGTCTAGAATTGATGTGCTTAATGAATTGAAAGATTTTAATTTTTCATTCGGGAAGAGTCAAATGAAATCTAGAAAGAGAAAGAATGTTTCCACTAAAACATGTAACAATTGGAAGAAGAGAAGTATCTTCGTTGATTTTCTTTATTGGTCAACCAAATTGTTACATCATTACTTAGACGTAATGAACATTAAAAAAAATATATGTGAAATATGGATTTCGATTCTTCTAAATGTTAAGATAAAGGAAAAAAAGATGATTTACAGTCTTGGCGTGAATTGGTGGATTAAGGCATCAGACCAGAATTGCATCCTGTGTGTATCAGTTAAAATAAATGGAAAGTTCCATGTGCTTCTTATGTGATTACACCTACAGAAAAAAAGAAATTTATGGAAGTACTAGAAACTATTAAAGTTCTTGATGGATATTTAAGCAACATATCCAAATGGGTCGACATAAGAGTGTTGAATCTAAAATCTTTGAAGACTCAAGATTATCACATCCTTGTGCATGAGTTGATTCCAATAGCAATTATTCATCTCTTTTCCAATAATGTAAGGGTGGATATTATTATGTTGTGCCATTTGTTTAGTGATATTTGTGCTAAGAAGTTGTCTAATTATTTCTTGCAAAAAATGTTGGTATATGCCCTATTAATTTTTTGTGAGTTAGAGAATATATTTCCTCCATAATTTTTTTCAGATGCATGCTACATATGAATGTCCATATTCCAACTGAAATACTTCTCAGAGGACCTGTTTATTTTCATTGGATGTTTCCAACTGAAAAAAATATGTACAGATTAAATTATTATGTCCATAACAGGAATCATTCCAAAGGTTCTATCACGAACAGTTACTTGGCTCAAGAATGTATGGATTTCTGCTCTATATATTTGTCTGATCTTACTACAAGAATGAAAAGATCAATGAGAAACGAAGAAGAATAGAATGTTCAAATTGAACCCGGTTTTCCATCACTTCCTTAAATAGAAGGAATTCCTGGATCATATACATTAATGATAGTAAGCCTTGAAGAGCGGGAGATGGAACATTGCATAGTTTTGTTCAACTGTGATTTGTTCGATTCTTACATATTTTAAGTAAATTCAATATGTATATATTATATATATATATATATATCAATCTATTCATATTTTTTTCTATATGGAACATAATGCGACGATAAATAGAATGCATCATTCATTATATTTGAGAAGGAGGGATACTTTGCATAGCAAAGAGTTTTCTGCTTGGTGAAAATTGAAGGTAATAATATTACTATTTAGATTAATTAAAACATTAGATAATTAAGTCTAATATTGATTTATATTTCCAGTATTTAGTTTTCCTACAGACTCTGTCTCTGAGGAAAAAAGATATCTGGATTTTGGTCCAAATACCATGGTCCGTGACTGTAAATCAATTGTTATCAAAGAGTAAATATTTATTATCACTGAACGAGAAAAGAAAATAAGAACACAACATCATAGAGTTATGGTTACTGCCACTACAGACTGTTATGCTAGTGCATCAGATAATAGACTGCGATTTGAAAATGTAGGTTATACAGAGTCGTTGAAAAAATAATAATATTGGATTATTATTGTCATGGACGAGTTACGATGATGAAATTCCAGTGGTTTGATTAGATGACGAGGTATGGAACATTTATTGATGATTGGGGATTTCGAGTAATTGATTCGAATTTCACTATTTCTACTGATGAACCATATTTATTGGCATCAATGGCGAAACAATTTTCTTATGTCAAAGACAATCTTCGACCTGAATTTGGTGTCCTTATTGAAGCAAATACAATACATATTTTTTTAGGATTGTGATGATTGAATTGACACTATCCCCAATGCCATTGGAAATGATCTATTCATTACATTGGATGACTCCGATAGCTCAATTTTCAGATTTGACTGTGAACCTGAAGTTGTGGTTGGTAATATATAAAATCATCCATTCAGGTTCTCAATTATTTTGGTTTACCTCAACTTGGGCTGTTAAGGTTGGTACTATTCAAATTTATTTAATATTGATTAAAAATATATTGTATCTGACTAGGACATTATGTGACTTGTCAATGTTTATTGGTTTCAATTTTATTTGAATTGCATTTTATAATTTGGAATTGAACTGTATTCTAACCTAAAAATCCAACATTTATAACTTGGTGAACATTTCAATACTTCAACTGTGATTTTTACAAAATTTGTAAAACTATAAGACCCCTATTTAACATTTTACCAAGTAATGAACATGATGGTTTATATTCTTCTGCAAAATATGTATTGAAACCTACATCATCTACCTGGGCTAAAGAAATTAAATTTTTCCTTTATTTTGAAAATTTCTTTACCCCTTATGAATCTGGTAGAATGAATGTTCCATGATTTTAATATATTTATGACACTTAGTAAATAACCATCATAGTAAAAATTAATTTTTTATTACATATTTTATGATTTATTAACTTCATTATATATCTGTTCAATCTCACCTAAAACAATGGATAGTTAAATTATCCCTGAATCCCCCTATACCCTCTCATTTTTTTGGGTTACACATTACTTATACTTTTCTATTTACTTCCATATTTTTATTTAAATGTAGAAAAATAAAACCAATTGAAGAGATGTGACAAAAATAGATTATGGACAACAATCGTCACATGACTGAGCTGGGAATTTCACCACCAATGCCTGTAGTGAGTATTTTATATCAAATATATTAATTTAAATAATATATAATGTAATGTTATTAATTTCCTTAAACTTTTTTTCAGGATCCATATATTAGGATACAATTATTTGATGAGCATCCTAGTAGGGGTCCCAGTACTCAGGGTGTTCGTACGAGGGGGGGGGGGGGGGGTACGAGAGCTAGACAATCTGGTCGGCATACCCAATTAGACCTATCCCCTCCCACTGACATACCATCCATCCCATGTTCTGATCCCAGTGTGTCATTAGGGACACACAGGATATTTAGGCCTCCCATGTTTTCAACACCCTTTACATCTAAGCCTCCTCACCCAACTGTACCATATCCGATGATGATTCCTACTCCCCATCCAGAATTTGGCCAGCCATCCCTGTCATCTTCTTTTACTTCTGCTTACTTTTCTCCGTGCTTTTATATTCTATCTTCTTTGACTCCTACTCCACCAGAGTCTATCCCTACATATCATACATTGGGACCCAATCCATCTATATAGGGTGTTCCTCCAGTTTCTGTTAATCCAGTGGTGCACATTGATCAGACTACTGCATGTATACTTATACAACCCAAATTTTTTTTACACCATTATTTATTTTCATTATAACATGTATTGATAAAATATTTGTTTTTCTTTCATAACAGATACATCTATTGATAGGATGTGAGGGCGGAGGTGTACATGCATGCATGTATTCTTGAACCCCCACACACAGTTGATGATGGATTTCAATGAAGGTAGTCAAATGATTGAAAAACCAGGGCAGCAATGTCGAAGTTTTTTGGCGACACTTGCCAAATACTCTGACATCATTATTGTTAGCCCACTATCATGGAGACAACTTCCAGATGAAGTCAATGATAAATTTGGGCAGAGATATGGGTAAAACAATATGTAGTATTTAATGCAATATATTATTTTTTCGAATTTATATGAATTAATATTTTTATGTCAGCGACGATTTAATTTCCCCGATGGCGAGGGTGCACAACCAACACGTATAAAGGATTTAGCCGAGATTTGGAGAGCTTATAAGCATGAGATGTACATCAGCTATCGTGATAGAGTGGGCACAGAGTTAGAGGTGGTCCCTGTTTTGGATGATTGTACATTAAAACAATACCGATAGATGATTACTCATTAGACGACTTTCCAATTTAAGGTATTAATCACATTAGAGGTATTTAAATGAAAATTTTCATGTTTTTCGTTAATACTAATTATTTATTTTTTTAGGATTCATCTAGAAGAAATAAAAAAACATTGATGCTAAAAAATATGTCCACACATTGGGATATACTACGATACCAGATCATGAGTGGCAGCAGGTATGATACTTTATAATTTTTCTTTACAAATTTCACTTTCTATTGCTGCCTCCATAATTTATTTGATTTCTAAAGTTTTTATATGATTTTAGTTATGAAAATAATTATTGGTATTCTATTTATAATTATTTTTTCTTGCATTCGACGTCATTGTAGAGGCATAAATTGAATATAGAAGGACGTGTGCCTCAAGCAAAACTATTTTTCTCTAGTAGAGGGAAGAAATATGGAAGTGCGGTTAATGAACCGACTCCGTAGTAGATTGTATGTTTTTATTTGTAGATTTAAAATTTTAATCTATATTTTTTATCTTAGTAATCTATTTATATTTGTAAAAATCTTCTTTAGAGTCCCTTGATGCCTAGGAACATGACAATTTTGGGCCAAATGATCACTTACATCAGGTATTGGGATATGAGCACCCCGATAGAGTATGCTGCCGACTTGGGAAGAGTATTATTCCAACAAGGTATTGGACCTCCTCAAGAATGATTTGTAGTGCCACTAAGTTCCATAAGGATAAGGCACAAGTTGAAAAAGCTGAAAAAAGGGACACAGAGACGACATAACAATCTGCTAGGGAAAACACTGCACCTATGAAACCGATGAAAGTTTTATGTCCAACACTTCCACCATAGGCCAACAAATCTTGTGATGAATATATATCATCGATGTGTTATATATATGGTGTACCAGGTTGAAGTTATATTGTAGGTTGAGATGATGGCGAGGTGGAGGTCGAGGTGGAGGAGGAGGAGGGCGAGGCGGAGGAGGAGGGTGAGGAGTGGAGTGAGGTGGAGGAGGAGGGAGATGAGGAGGCCGAGGCTGAGTATGAGGGTGAGGAGGAGAGAGTTCAAGAGGGTGTGGATGATGATGAGGACGACGATGATGATGAGGGTGAGGATGAGGATGATAGTGATGCTAGTGATGATGATGAGGGAAAGATTAATATGTTACATTTTTTACTGATATTATTGACCTTTGATGCTTATTGATTAGTTTTTCCTAAATATATGTGTGATTAGGTAGGTCACATTATCTTTATTTATATATATATAAATAATAAAACATTACTTGATGATTTGTTGTGACTGATTCACCCCTCCCCTAGAGATCCCCCCACCCCCGTGGACAGCCCTACCACCCCCCGGAGTAGACCCTCCCCCCGTGGACAGCCCACCCACCCCCTGGGATGCCCCTTCCCCTGTAACACCCGGGATTTTTATGAGTAATATTTTGTTTTTTATATATCATAAAAGGAATCTTTCACTACAAACTAGCTTGGCTTACTTTACACGCAATCGCGACCTTCCTCGATAGCTTGCGTCGTACGCAATACCGAGTTTCACTAAACAACGATATGCTATTAAAATATTATTAAAACTAGCCGTTATGAATAGTAATAACCACTTTTTGAAATTTTATAAATTTTATTTTTTAAAATGGACTTCATTTTTGGATTCGGAATACCGAAATTAGCCTAGGGTGAAATTTTGGTATTTTTCTGAAAACTTTCAATTTTTGATGAATAGTGAAACCTCTAAGTGGTAGGTTAAAAAACTGAATTTTGCATAAAACTTAATTTTACCGCTTCTGTGAATGGAATTTCAAAAATCCGACAGACACGGTTGATATCAGTAATTAAAATGTGGTTCAATGAGATAAAAATAATTTTTTGGTGAATAGTAACTTTTTACTTTTTTTACCGCGGTTAATAGTAAATAGGGTAACTAAGGGTAAATATGATATTAATATTACCCTAAAACATGTCCTAATTCTATTGGACAAGTGTAATTCGACCAAAAACAAACTTAGAAATAAAATATGACCATTTAGGCCCACTTGGATTAGATTAGGACATTTATTATTAATTTATTTAAAGAAGGGTTAAAATAGTTAAAATCAAAGTTTAATAAGTAAATCATTTTTAATATGGGGTTATACATAAGATAAATTCAACTATAAATATTAATTAGAAAGATAAAAAGATTTCCTACATAATGGTATTTTATTTGTAATTTTTAGAAATTAAATAATTTAATTTATTTATGACACAATGATGATGCAGTAATTATCTTATTAATGAAATATTGACATAATTGATGTTATAAACACCAAAATAAATGTAATTTGAGACTTTTTATGAATTAAACTAATTTTCTAGGTTACTATGATATATTAGTGTTGATTTAATCAACTTGTTTCGAACATATAATTCTGTTATGACTTTCACAAAAATCATATATCAAATAGTGTCAAAATTGACACAAAATAGTTTTTAAATAAAATATTATATTATTAATTGTTATTTTATTCCTAAAAATCTAAGGTTCGGCCAAATTACTTAGATAAGGAAATATATATTAATAATAAACAATTTGGGGTTCGTTTGGCTTGTTATAGTAAGTGTATTAACCATATAGTGAAAGAAAACAAAAAGACATGGTAAAAGTTAAATTATTTAACTTAGAATTAAATCTAATTGATAAGGTTAAAATAATACCCTAATCTTTTCTAAATCCTATTGGTTGATAGGATTTCGACCCATCCCCACTTTAGCTTCGAAATAAGACCCTTTGGAACCATTATAAACCGATTTTGACTTTAATATAAAATAATATTTTGAGATATTCCTAAGGTGCCCCTCTCCTCCCTTATAAAAGGGCACCTCCCCCCCCTCCTCCTCACACCAATTTGAGCACTCAAGCTCGGCCAACCCCTGCCATTTTCTCCTCTCCACTTCCCTAGAATAATCCTAGAGGTCCTGGTCTTCTTCAAAGACCAATCTTAGTTCCCTAAGTGGAGGATTCAAAGAGGCGTTCCAAAGAAGAGGTAATATCCATTACCGATCTTTTCAATTTCTTTCTTCTTCAACTTCTTCTTCTTTAGTTGTTTCATGATAAAGTAATAACATCAGTATTACTTACATACTGATATGTTATTATAAATATGAAACAACCCTAATTCACCTTCTATCCATCCTACGGAAAAATGAAATCACCGCGCGTGCGTACGTACGGAATACCGTCTCCACGCCGTGGTGTAATCTATTTTCCACCATCACTTTACAAGGATGGGTATAATGGTGTAATGAGTAACTATTTATGATTATTATAAAGTAATATTGATACTGAAATAACATATATATACTTTAATACAATTCCACGATCATAGGAACGATATCATCACTCGTGCGTACGTACGGAATACCGTCTCCACGATGTGATGTGACTCGTTCTACATGATCATCATTACATAGTAATTATATAAATGAATTGAATGAATAAATATGATATATGTTACACTAATACCATTCTGGATATAAGGTATATATAACCTTAAAATAAGAATAAGAATTTATTCGGCAAAACACGCATAAGAACAAAAGGCAATAAAGACCCGAGTAACAAGTAACAATGAAATATTACTAACAAGAAGCTAAGAATATGACCATATATGATATCATATCAAAATGTATGACTCTATAATAAGTCAATAACATTATTTAAACCATTATACAGGAGCTTCGGACACGTACAAAGCAAATCGGACCTAAGGTAAGTGAAATATCACAATCTCATTTTTATCCGAGATTGTTTATTCGTAAGTATTTACTAGGGTGTATTTTATCATCCACATCCATGTTTCATCAATATTTAATATTATTTAAATCCACCTACAATTGCTTAATTCCTTTTTTACGCTTCGATGAGTTTTTAGTAATATGTATGAAAGGAATCTTTTGTCGTTTTTTGTACGAGGTACTTTTTGACTTTTCCGACAAAAGTACGAAGAATGTTTTTTTAACTTATACGGTATGAATGGATTTTTAAAACATTATTTCCAAGAAACTTCCTTTACAAGTTTTCAAGTTTATTTTTAATCAACTTCTTTTATTTTAAAGTCGTATGACATGTTATGAATGGAAAAATGTTTTTGAAGTAGAAAGGATATTTTCCTCAAGAATGGAGTTCAAGTATTTTATCAAAATTATTTTCCATCTAAGATAATAAAAGGGTTCTGTTTTTATCCCTATTATTACATTGGTTTGATTATGTTGTGATGGAAATATTTTTATGAATTCCTTTATCTTATATGAATTGTTTTATGATGTCATGTTGTTTAAGAATCCCATTTTTATTACATGGGTTACGCTATGATGTATGGTTTATGATTATGTGGCACACATAAGAAAGGATTCATTATAAGATGGGTGGGACCTATATCTCCCTCCAATGCATTGGGTAAAGATTTTATATCTCATGAGATAGACATGGCTGGAACGGTAGGTTTTACCGGTTCAGTAAAACAGGACTGGAACGAGGGTGACTCGGTTCAGAAAGGGACTTTGTCCACTAAGATAGTCTTGGCAATGAGTCATGACTAACAAGAAATGATTTTCCATGATTATGTGTGCATGCCACAAAGTTTCAAGTTTTATGTTATGATTATGGGGATCTCATTTTCACTTCTATGATTTATTCCATGTTAAGATATTATGATCTCTATTGCAGGTTAAGATTTTCAAAAAGATATGATATGATTTTTATTTCCTTTATTTGCCCTTGCTGAGTATTTGAGCTCACCCTTTTATGTTTTCTTTTCCCCAGGTCAGGAAGATGGATATTAAGTATAATATGCTAAAAGGGACCCTATATATGATGAAATAAATGGGAGACACTGTAGAAGATTTATGAACCAGTTGTTTATGTTTCCCAGTTTCTAAAGACACTATACCTATACGGTCCTTTGTGGTTTTGTCATATGTTGTAATAAGTGTGCTTAAATTTTGAAGTATTAAAAATGTATGTAAAGTATGGGTCGTTATAGTTGGTATCAGAAGAAAGGTATAGTCAACCTTTGGAAACTAGGATATGAAAGCCTTAGTAAGAACCCTAAGGATAAGTCTAAGCATAGAACACAATATTAGTGTTTTAGAAATGGACATGAATACCCTAGGATAAAACCTTAAGTGTGAAATTTTATCCTTGATTATGTGGTTTTCCTATTATAATTAGTGTTTCTCACACTATTCTTCTTGGTTTTAGTCAATGGCTAGAACCCGAAGGAACCGTGTTAATGCGGAATGCGATGGGAAATGCAATGATTGTCCCCCTGAGCAACCAAACGATATGGGAGCTGGAATGCAAAATCTTGTAGCCATGCTCGCACAACTTTCTCAAGCTATGAATCATGCAGGACTTCCAAACGAGCAAAGGAAGGAGCAACATTCTGTTGAATCCTTTATGAGGCAGCGTCCACCTTCTTTCAGTGGGTCTACTGATCCATTAGTTGCTGAACAATGGATTAGTACTACTGAAAAGATATTTTCAGTTCTTCAATGTTTTGAACATGATAAAGGCATCCTAGCAGTGTATTGTTTGGAAGGAGATGCTGATAAATGGTGGAATCTTATTAAGAATACGAGGCAAAGGGATGAAATTGAGTCTATGGAATGGGACGAGTTCAAGAACTTATTTTTCAATAAGTACTTCCCTCGTATTCTCCGAACAAAGATGGAGAAAGAGTTCCTTGAATTGAAGCAAAGGGATGATGAATCTGTTGGTACCTATGAATCAAATTTTACAAGACTTGCAAGGTACGCTTCTGGTATTATTATCCAACCTGAGAGTAAGATCGATCAATTCTTTAGTGGCTTAAAACCAAGTCTTCGAAGGGCGTTAGCCATAAGGGACTTCAATAGCTATGAGGAAATCGTTCGATGTGCTCTCAAAGTCGAGATGGAGATTGGAGTAACCCATCAGTCAAATGGGTTTGATAAGAAGAGGAAGATGGAATTCAAAGAAAAATCTAAAGAGCACACGGAAAAGAAGATGAGCTTTTCCTTATGCTCAATGTGTGGAAAGAAACATGGAGGGAGTTGTCTTAAAGGGACAAGTAAATGTTTTAAATGTGGAAAGGAAGGTCATCGGGCATTTGAATGCCGTGATAATGGGAAGAAGATGTCTAATGACGCAAACAAAGGAAGGGATACAAAGAATAAACCTACTACACTTCAATGTTTCAAGTGCAAGGAGATGGGGCATTATGCCAATCAATGCCCAAATCCAAGGGTTGATGATGATGGTCGACGTCAACAAAATCTTAAGGCTAAAGAAAAAGGAAAGTCACATGCAATTTCTATCAGCGATGTAGAGTACGATAATGAAGTGGTGAAAGGTACACTTACCGTCCACTCTAAAGTAGAAAATGTCTTATTTGATTCTGGATCCACCCACTCTTTTATTTCTAAAGAATTTTCTAAGGGTATCACCGTATTACCTCAACAATTAGATGTTGAGTTAGATGTGACAACACCTAATGGCACAACAGTCGCATCAAAAGTTTATAATTCTTCTCCGATCGAAGTTTGTGGGAAAGTGCTTCCTGAAAATCTTGTGATCCTTCCTTTAGTGGAATTTGATGTGATTCTTGGCATGGATTGGCTTTCTCTACATGGAGATCATATCAATTGCCAAAGAAGGGAAGTCACATTTCATATTCCAGATCAATCTACGTTCGTATACCAATGCAAGGATGAACATAACCTTCCAGTGGAAATTTCTTCCATCTTATGGGTATTGATTCCACTAAATGAAGGTTATTTATCTCAAATGGTTGCTGAGAAACTCATGATTAAGAATATGCCCATTGTACGGGAGTTTGATGATGTCTTTCCGGAGGAATTACCGGGTCTTCCACCAAATTGTGAAGTTGAGTTTTCAATAGAACTCGTACCGGGTGCTTTGCCTATTTCAAAGACACCTTATAGAATGGCCCCAATTGAGTTGCAGGAATTGAAGAAGCAACTCCAAGAGAATCTTGATAAGGGATTCATACGCCCTAGTGCGTCACCTTGGGGAGCACCTGTTCTATTTGTTAAGAAGAAAGATGGATCAATGAGACTCTGCATTGATTATCGAGAACTTAACAAGATCACTATCAAGAACAAATATCCTCTCCCACGCATTGATGACTTATTTGACCAACTACGCGGAGCTCAATACTTTTCCAAGATTGATCTTCGTTCAGGGTATCATCAATTAAGGGTCAAAAGGGAGGATATACCAAAGACGGCTTTCCGTACAAGGTATGGACACTATGAATTTATAGTGATGCCATTTGGTCTTACTAATGCCCCTGCTATCTTCATGGATCTAATGAATAGAGTCTTTAGAGACTATCTTGATCAATTTGTGGTAGTCTTTATAGACGATATTCTTGTCTATTCAAAGAGCAAGGAAGAGCATGAAGATCACTTGAGAATTATATTGAAGACCCTGAGAAAGGAGAAGTTTTATGACAAATTTACCAAGTGTGAATTTTGGCTTCAAAAAGTTGCATTTTTGGGTCACATAATCTCAAAAGAGGGGATATCTGTGGATCCAGCAAAAACAGAGGTTATCGAAAGATGGTCGAGACCAACAAGAGTAACTGAGATCCGATGTTTTCTTGGTTTGGCTGGATATTATCGACGTTTTGTAAAATATTTTTCATGATTATCTAATCCACTCACCAAGTTGACTCGAAAAGGAGTTAAGTTTTTCTGGACAGAGGAATGTGAAGAGAATTTCAAGGAGTTGAAAAGAAGGTTATCCAATGCACCTGTGCTCACACTGCCATGTAGTGGAGAAAGGTTTGTGATCTACAGTGATGCATCCAAGAAGGTATTGGGGTGTGTTCTTATGCAAAATGATATGGTGATAGCTTATGCCTCACGACAGTTGAAAATCCATGAGCAAAATTACCCAACACATGATTTGGAGTTGGATGCGGTAATCTTTGCATTAAAGATTTGGAGGCATTACCTTTATGGTGAAAGGTGTGATATTTATACTGACCATAAAAGTTTAAAGTATATTTTCTCACAAAAGGAGCTGAATATGCGCCAAAGAAGATGGTTGGAGCTGATTAAGGATTATGACTACTCAATCCATTACCACCCTGGGAAAGCAAACAAGGTGGCAGATGCATTAAGTCGACAAGACCATGCTAGTTTATCCATGATGAGGATCACAAAAGATCCAATATTTATGGATTTACAAAGGATGGATCTTGGAATTATAATGGAAGGGGAAAAATCTTATCTTTCTCAAATGAATGTTCAACCATCTATACATGTGAAGATTAAAGAGGCACAGAAAGAAGATGTCGAGTTACAAAAGAAGGTGAGAAATGTTCCTGAGTTCAACCTTGATTGTGATGGGATAATAAAGTTCAGGAATCGGGTTTGTGTTCCTTCCATCCCCGAATTAAAGAAGGAGCTGCTGGATGAGGCTCATAGTTATTCATTCTCTATTCATCCTGGAAGCACGAAGATGTATAGGGACCTGAAAGAGTACTTCTGGTGGGATGGCATGAAAAGAGATGTTGCTGAATATGTCTCTCGATGCTTGGTTTGTCAACAAGTTAAAGCTGAGAGACAGAAGTCTAAGGGGATGTTACAACCATTAACCATACCCGAATGGAAATGGGAAAACATCACTATGGACTTTGTCACAGGACTTCCTAAAACATCCAAAGGCAATAATGCTATTTGAGTCATAGTTGATCGTCTTACAAAGTCTGCACACTTCATTGCTATTAGAGAGGATTTCTCTCTAGATCAGCTTGCCAGGATATATGTAAAGGAAGTGGTAAGATTGCATGGAGTACCACTTTCTATTATATCTGATCGGGATCCGAGATTTACCTCGAAGTTCTGGCGAAGTCTTCAGCATACTCTGGATATAGAGTTGAGTTTCAGCACTGCTTATCATCCCCGGACAGACGGTCAGTCTGAGAGAACAATTCAAACCCTAGAAGATATGTTGAGAGCTTTCTCTATGGATTTCAAAGGAGGTTGGGATAAACACCTACCTTTTGTGGAATTTTCTTATAATAATAGCTTTCACTCCAGTATTCAGATGGCTCCTTATGAAGCTCTCTATGGAAAGAAATGCAGAACTCCAACATGCTGGGATGAAGTTGGGGAAAGAAAGCTATTAGGACCTGATCTCGTTGATGAAATGGTAGAAAAGGTCAGATCTATTCAACAACACATAAGAGCAGCTCAGAGTCGACAGAAAAGTTATGCCGACAACCAAAGAAAATACCTAGAGTTTGAAGTGGGTGATAAAGTGTTCTTACGAATATCTCCCTGGAAGAGGGTTATGAGATTTGGAAAGAAGGGGAAGTTGAGCCCTAGATATATCGGTCCTTTCGAAATACTGGATCGTGTTGGGAAGGTAGCTTACCGATTGGCGCTTCCACCGAATCTCTCTCAAGTTCACGATGTGTTCCATGTATCTCTCCTGAGAAAGTACATACCAGATCCTTCACATGTACTCAGCTCAGAAGTTGTACCGCTGGAGCAAGATCTTTCTTATGAAGAACAGCTGATAGAGATTCTGGATCGTAGCGAAAAAGTCTTACGAAACAAGACCACTCGATTGGTGAAAGTTTTATGGAGGAACCACCAATTAGAAGAAGCTACATGGGAGCTTGAGGATATGATGAGGGAGAAGTATCCTCATCTGTTTGTTAAAAAGTGACGAATTTCGAGGGCGAAATTCTTTTTAAGGGGGGTAGAATGTAACACTCGTGATTTTTATGAGTAATATTTTGTTTTTTATATATCATCAAAGGAATATTTCACTACATACTTGCTTGGCTTACTTTACACGCAATCGCGACCTTCCTCGATAGCTTGCGTCGTACGCAATACCGAGTTTCACTAAACAACGATATGCTATTAAAATATCATTAAAACTAGCCGTTATGAATAGTAATAACCACTTTTTGAAATTTTATAAATTTTATTTTTTAAAATGGACTTCATTTTTGGATTCGGAATACCGAAATTATCCTAGGGTGAAATTTTGGTATTTTTCTGAAAACATTCAATTTTTGATGAATAGTGAAACCTCTAAGTGGTAGGTTAAAAAACTGAATTTTGCATAAAACTTAATTTTACCGCTTCTGTGAATGAAATTTCAAAAATCCGACAGAAACGGTTGATATCAGTAAGTAAAATGTGGTTCAATGAGATAAAAATAATTTTTTGGTGAATAGTAACTTTTTACTTTTTTTACCGCGGTTAATAGTAAATAGGGTAACTAAGGGTAAATATGATATTACTATTACCCTAACACATGTCATAATTCTATTGGACAAGTTTAATTCGACCAAAAACAAACTTAGGAATAAAATATGACCATTTAGGCCCACTTGGAATAGATTAGGACATTTATTATTAATTTATTTAAAGAAGGGTTAAAATAGTTAAAATCAAAGTGTAATAAGTAAATCATTTTTAATATGGGGTTATACATAAGATAAATTCGACTATAAATATTCATTAGAAAGATAAAAAGATTTCCTACATAATGGTATTTTATTTGTAATTTTTAGAAATTAAATAATTTAATTTATTTATGACACAATGATGATGCAGTAATTATCTTATTAATGAAATATTGACATAATTGATGTTATAAACACCAAACTAATTGTAATTTGAGACTTTTTATGAATTAAACTAATTTTCTAGGTTACTATGATATATTAGTGTTGATTTAATCAACTTGGTTCGAACATATAATTCTGTTATGACTTTCAAAAAAATCATATATCAAATAGTGTCAAAATTGACACAAAATAGTTTTTAAATCAAATATTATATTATTAATTGTTATTTTATTCCTAAAAATCTTAGGTTCGGAAAAATGACTTAGATAAGGATATATATATTAATAATAAACAATTTGGGGTTCGTTTGGTATGTTATAGTAAGTGTATTAACCATATAGTGAAAGAAAACAAAAAGACATGGTAAAAGTTAAATTATTTAACTTAGAATTAAATCTAATTGATAAGGTTAAAATAATACCCTAATCTTTTCTAAATCCTATTGGTTGATAGGATTTCGACCCATCCCCACTTTAGCTTCGAAATAAGACCCTTTGGAACCATTATAAACCGATTTTGACTTTAATATAAAATAATATTTTGAGATATTCCTATGGTGCCCCTCTCCTCCCTTATAAAAGGGCACCTCCTCCCCCTCCTCCTCACACCAATTTGAGCACTCAATCTCGTCCAACCCCTGCCATTTTCTCCTCTCCACTTCCCTAGAATAATCCTAGAGGTCCTGGTCTTCTTAAAAGACCAATATTAGTTCCCTAAGTGGAGGATTCAAAGAGGCATTCCAAAGAAGAGGTAATATCCATTACCGA
Source organism: Viscum album (assembly GCA_963277665.1). Lineage (NCBI taxonomy): Eukaryota > Viridiplantae > Streptophyta > Magnoliopsida > Santalales > Viscaceae > Viscum > Viscum album. The sequence continues at coordinate 1,996,678,809 of OY728142.1, read as the reverse complement.
TATTTTCAATTTCTTTCTTCTTCAACTTCTTCTTATTTAGTTGTTTCATGATAAAGTAATAACATCAGTATTACTTACATACTGATATGTTATTATAAATATGAAACAACCCTAATTCACCTTCTATCCATCCAATGGAAAAATGAAATCACCGCGCGTGCGTACGTACGGAATACCGTCTCCACGCCGTGGTGTAATCTATTTTCCACCATCACTTTACAAGGATGGGTATAATGGTGTAATGAGTAACTATTTATGATTCATATAAAGTAATATTGATACTGAAATAACATATATATACTCCAATACAATTCCACGATCATAGGAACGATATCATCACTCGTGCGTACGTACGGAATACCGTCTCCACGATGTGATGTGACTCGTTCTACATGATCATCATTACATAGTAATTATATAAATGAATTGAATGAATAAATATGATATATGTTACACTAATACCATTCTGGATATAATGTATATATAACCTTAAAATAAGAATAAGAATTTATTCGGCAAAACACGCATAAGAACAAAAGGCAATAAAGACCCGAGTAACAAGTAACAATGAAATATTACTAACAAGAAGCTAAGAATATGACCATATATGATATCATATCAATATGTATGACTCTAGAATAAGTCAATAACATTATTTAAACCATTATACAGGAGCTTCAGACACGTACAAAGCAAATCAGACCTAAGGTAAGGGAAATATCACAATCTCATTTTTATCCGAGATTGTTTATTCGTAAGTATTTACTAGGGTGTATTTTATCATCCACATCCATGTTTCATCAATATTTAATATTATTTCCATCCACCTAAAATTGTTTAAATACTTTTTTACCCTTCGATGAATTTTTAGTAATATGTATGAAAGGAATCTTTTGTCTTTTTTTGTACGAGGTACTTTTTGACTTTTCCGACAAAAGTACGAAGAATGTTTTTTTAACTTATACGGCATGAATGGATTTTTAAAACATTATTTCCAAGAAACTTACTTTACAAGTTTTCATGTTTATTTTTAATCAAATTATTTTATTTTAAAGTCGTATGACATGTTATGAAAGGAAAAATGTTTTTGAAGTAGAAAGGATATTTTCCTCAAGAATGGAGTTCAAGTATTTTATCAAAATTATTTTCCATCTAAGATAATAAAATGGTTCTGTTTTTATCCCTATTATTAAATTGTTTTGATTATGTTGTGATGGAAATATTTTTATGAATTCCTTTATCTTATATGAATTGTTTTATGATGTCATGTTGTTTAAGAATCCCATTTTTATTACATGGGTTACGCTATGATGTATGGTTTATGATTATGTGGCACACATAAGAAAGGATTCATTATAAGATGGGTGGGACCTATATCTCCCTCCAATGCATTGGGTAAATATTTTATATCTCATGAGATAGACATGGCTGGAACGGTAGGTTTTACCGGTTCAGTAAAACAGGACTGGAACGAGGGTGACTCGGTTCAGAAAGGGACTTTGTCCACTAAGATAGTCTTGGCAATGAGTCATGACTAAAAAGAAATGATTTTCCATGATTATGTGTGCGTGCCAAAAAGTTTCAAGTTTTATGTTATGATTATGGGGATCTCATTTTCACTTCTATGATTTATTCCATGTTAAGATATTATGATCTCTTTTTCAGGTTAAGATTTTCAAAAAGATATGATATGATTTTTATTTCCTTTATTTGCCCTTGCTGAGCATTTGATCTCACCCTTTTATGTTTTCTTTTCCCCAGGTCAGGAAGATGGATATTAAGTAGAATATGCTAAAAGGGACCCTAGATATGATGAAATAAATGGGAGACACTGTAGAAGATTTATGAACCAGTTGTTTATGTTTCCCAGTTTCTAAAGACACTATACCTATACGGTCCTTTGTGGTTTTGTCATATGTTGTAATAAGTGTGCTTCAATTTTGAAGTATTAACAATGTATGTAAAGTATGGGTCGTTATATCCCCCGTGGAAATCCCCAAACCTTGTGGACAACCTGCCCACCCCTCTGGATAGCCCCTCCCGCTGTGGACACCCCAACCCCCGTGGACAACCCCCCCACCCCCGTGGACAACCCGCCCACCCCCAGGACACCCTGTACTCCCTAGACAGCCACACCCACCCCCTGGACACCCTGTACACCCTGGACAGCCCCACCCACCCCTGGACAGCCCCACCCACCCCTTGGACAGCCCCACCCGCCCCCTGGACAACCCTCCCACCCCCAGGACATCCCATCTCTCTGTGGACACCCTATACCCCCTAGACACCCCCACCCACTCCCTGGATATCCCTGCCACCCTTGGACAACCCCCAAACATGTGGAAAATCCTCCCACCCCCGTAGATAGCCCACACACCCCCTTGGACACCCCGTACTTCCCTGGACAGCCCCGCCACCCTTGTGGACAACCCATCCACCCCCTGGACACCCCGTACCCACCTAGACAGCCCCCCCTCATGGACATTCTTCCCACCCCCGAGGACAACTCTCCCACCCCCTGTACCCCCCTAGACTACCCCACCCACCCCCTAGACACCCCGTACCCCCTGGACAACCCCCACCCCTCGTGGATAGCCCCGCCCACCCCCTGGACACCCCTACCCCTGGATATCCCCTCCACCTTTGTGGATAGTCCCCCACCACCCTGGACAACCCCTACCCCCTGGACAGCCTTCCCACCCCCATGGACAGCCCGCCCACTCTCATGTACAGCCCGCCCACCCCTGTGGATAGCCCGCCCACCCCTGTGGACAGCCCGCCCACCCCCGTGGATAGCCCGCCCACCCCCTTGGACACCCAGTACCCCCCTGATAGCCCCAAAACCCTCATGGATAGCCCAACCACCCTACTGGACACCCCATACCCTCCTAGACATCCCCCACCCCCGTGGATAGCCCACCCACCCCCGTGGATGGCCCTCCCACCCCCTGGACACCCTAACCCCCCTCGACAGCCCCGCAACCCCCGTATACAATCCACCCACCCCCTAAACACCCCTTCCCCCATGGACAGCCCCACCCCCATGGAAAACCCACCCACCCCCTGGACACTCCTACCCATCATGGACAGTCCGCCCACCCCCTGGACACCCCTACCTCCTGGATAGCCCTTCCACCCCCGTGGACAACCCGCCCACCCCTGGACACCCCGTACCCCCTTGGACAGCCCCTCCCACCCCCATGGACACCCCTACCCCCTGGACAGCCCCCACCTCGACGGATAGCCCCACCTACCCCCATGTATAACCCCTCTACCCCTGTGGACAACCCCCACCCCCATAGATAGCCCCCAACCCCATGTATTATAGGGTTTATGACAACTCAAAGATCCCATTAATCATAGATACCTACTTCGTTGCCTCCTGGGATCCTTGATCACCAATAAAAAATAGTGTATGGTATTTTAGAAACTCCCATGCATAATAACTGATCCGAGAAGAACACAATTATTCCACTTCCACAAGAGTTTGAGTAGAGACCAAGACAAGGAAGACAATCGTTGAATCACAAGAATGACTACCTGAGATATCCCCTTATAGACTTTTTGATTCATTTATAGTGGTAACATTATATATAATTATAAAAAAAAAACAAAACCTTTAGTACAATAATCTGATGTTCTAAAACAAGGGACACAAAATCAAAAATCACATAAACATATATCATAAATAATTCTTCATAAAACCATTTCAAAATCACATAATAGAGACTTCATTCTATTTAAATATCCCCAATGGTTTATAAAAAAATATTTTATGGTTCCATTTCAAAAATCATACAGTATTTTTGTCCCACAATAAAAATGTAATCCATTTACTAATAAAAAAATCCCCCTTCCTACCATACACATCAAAAGAATTTATTTTTTTCTAAAGAAACATAAACTATTGAAATAAACACTATCAAAAAACCATTTTAAAAATACAAATGGTCTTAAAATCCATGAAATTAATTCCATTAAAAACATTAAATCCCCCACCCCTTAGAAACCACCCGCCCCCAGGACACTCTCATGGACAACCCCTTCCACAACCCTAGACAACCCCACCCCCTGGATGGCCCCCCAACCCTCCTAGACTCCACGCACCACCTAGACACCCGCACCCACAGACACCCCCAACCCCATGGACATCCACCCCCACTTCTTTACATCTACCACCCCCATTAGATAGCCCCCAACCACCTAGACCACCCCCACCCCCTGGACACCACCCCACCCCCTGGACACACCCACCTCTGGAAATCCCCCCAACCCCTGGACACCATCCCACCCCTGGAAACCCCCATGGACACCCGTCCACCACCCCGGACATCCCCCACCACCCTGGACACCCCCAACCCCCTAGACGCCCCCACCCCCTAGACACCAACCCACCCCTTAGACACCACCCCACCACCTGGCCACCCCCACCCCCTGGACACCACCCCACCCCCTAGACACACCCCCTGGACAACCCCACCTTTGGAAACCCCCTCCCCTAAAAATCCCTCCAACCCCCTAGACACCACCCCACCTCCCCTAGACACCACCCCACCCCCTTGGACACCCCCATGGATAGCCACCACCCGACACGGGACTCCCCCAAACACCCTGGACACCCCCACCCCTGGAAACCCCCATCCCTCGGGACACCCCCACCCCCTGGACACCCCTACCCCCTTATGCAGCCACCCCAAACCCCTGAACATCCCCCAACCCCCTGAATTCCGAATTGAATTATTTATATATTTAATTATGTTATGAATTATGTGTTAATGGTGTATGGGTATACTTGTTGTATGTTTATACTATCTATAATTACCTTATGAATTATGTGTTAATTAGTTATTTTTTTAGAGGTTAATTAAATACATAATTAGAGGTATTCAGATTTTTTTTTGAATTATGCATTGGATGAATTCATATAGAATTATATATGAATTCATACAGAATTATATATGAATTCATACAGAATTATGTATGTATTATGTAGGTATAATTGTTAATGGTGTATTGTGTTACTTATTGTATGTGTGTGTATTATGCAGGTATTCTATAGTGTATGAATTTTACAGGCCTACTGGTTGAATTGCTGTAGCTTCATAGGGTGAGGCCAGCAAGCCAGCTTACTGAAGGTATAAAAATGATATGCCAACGATTTACAACCATTGGAATATGTGTAAAATTAGATCTTATACCAACAATTTTATGTAAAATGCTGGTATAGGTATATGACAATGATTTGTAAACCGTTGGCATAAATAATTTTACTTCATATTTACTGATGGTTTTTGGGAAACCGTTAGGAAAAGTCTATAACAACGGTTTTGTAAACCATTGGTATAGAGATAATTATTTCAATTACCTACAGTTTAAAAATGTTGGTAATCATTTATACCAATGGTTTACTAAAACCGTTGGTATATACTGAATTTTTCAGACATATCCCAATGGTTTGGACAACCGTTGGTATAGTTTATTCCAATGGTTTTCCAACCATTACAAACAGTTTTAAAAAATTGGTAAGGTTGAAATTTCCAGTAGGTAAAATTAATCATCACTTTTAAGGTTAAAAATAGGTTTAACTAGGCATTAAACTAAAAAGGTTAAGGGTACAAATGACCTATAAAATTGTAAAATTCCTATTTTATGGAAATATTTAAACCATATATCATATGAGGTTCATTTATGATCCATTTTTAAGCCTTGAAAAATGTTTAAAACATGGGTATATCATTTTATTTTCAAATATTCCAAGCGTGTCCTCTCCACCACGTATAAAAGGAAATCCGCTCTCCCATCCTCTTCACACTTAAAAAGCCTTTTTATTCAATAAATATCCAAATACCTTAATTAATTCCCTAAAAACTTCCTATAGGCATAATTTTTATTATTAAACCCTCCTAATAATTATTTAGGTGTACACCTAAAGAGGTTATTCGAAGAAGAGGTATATTTTTTTACCATGCATTTTCATTTTATTTTTTCTTCTAACTCCTTAAAATATTCTTGAAAAAATTATTATATAACAAAATAAGTATATAAAATATATTTATATGTTATTATGTTAATGTAATGACCTATATCCATCTCCTCATTAATCAAATGGGAAATAAAACCATCAATCATGTGTATGATAGAATACTGCTTCACGAACCGATATAATTCATTTTCTATCACCACTACCCAAGGTTGGATATAATTATGGATTTAAAGTATATATATAATATTCATGAAATACATATAATTTTAAATTATAATACCATATCTAACTTCTTACCTTCCAATCTATTGGGAAAAAATAGCATCACTTGTGCATATGTATGGAGTACCGCCTCCACAAAGGAATGTGAAACGTTTTTCACTTTATTTTGAAAAGGATGGTAATAAGGACAGAATTAAAAAATATATATGATATATATGATATAAAATTATTTTCTAAAGGTGAATTAATATTGATATTTATTTTTTTCTATCCTTTTAAAAAACGAAAACAACATTCATTCGTACGTATGACTTACCTTCTCCATGAACGATATAATTAATTTTCTATATCTACCCTTAATGGACGACTCTAATATATACAAAATTAATTTATGTTATATTTATTTTATTATTTAAATTATGTAGATTATTTAACCATTCTAAATATACAAGGAACAAAAACTACTGAATCAAAACATACATGAAAAAAAAGCAGTTATCACTTTGAACAATTATTTTTTAAAGAATTGTTAATAAAAGAGTAATAAAAAGGTTATAAGTAATCATAAATGGTATGATATATGTTAGAATATTTCTGAAATATGTTTATAATGAACCTATATTTATTATATATTAGGTTCAATCATGTGTGAAGGAAGTGAAGACTTCAGGTAAGGGGTTTTCATGTCACTTTTATTTTCATGGGACACATGCCATATTCACCACTTGATTCAATTATGTAGTATATATAATTCCCATTAATGTATCTTATGATTATTATCTTTAAAATTATGGTATATACATATTTTTATAACTTTTTTTTTTTCATGGGGGATTATGATTCAAAAGATACCAAATTTGAAAAGGTTTTTTATAACAATCTCATTGTTTATCAGGATTGTTTATGATTAAATTTTTGATGATGAAATATTGTGATATAACACTAAACAAAACAATTAATTTTATTATATTATGTTTATTTATATTACCTATATGTTTTAATTTCATTTTATTCTCTTTATATACTCAATATTTCAAAATAATGTTTTTATGGAAAACTGACTTTATTTCTCTCTCCCGTTGAAAATCCCTTTCCTACCATATCCATGTTTTAAAAAAATGTGTTCAAGAATGTTTTTAATATTATTAGTATATTTTTTTAACATCATTTTACCCATGTTTTAAGTTTTAAAAAATTATTTTCACTGCATATTATAACCATCTTCTGAATGAGTCACTTTTTTACTTTTTTCCCAAGTTTTGAATCTAATCATCATTTTAACATGTACAACATTAATGGTATTTTTTCTTTCATGACCACTCAATAATTTAAAACTTAATCTAAAAGTCTCCAAAGTGGTTTTGAAAGAATTTTTTTCTTTGAAATTTGGGAATTTTTTAGATTTAAAATAATTGATTTAAAATTGGAAAGGATATTTTTCCTCAAGAAATGTTCTAAGTGATTTCTCAAAAAACATTTTACATATAATATGAAACCCTTTGTTATTAATTAAGCTTTACTAGTGATATGATCAAATTATACCCTCATTTTTTACTCTATATTGTTTATTATCATTATAACAAGATTTTCATGATTCCCATTTCTTTTCCATAGGTTATGCTTTAATGAAAACATGAAAAAATTATGAAACCCATTTATTTTAAATAGGTTATGCTATGGTGAAAGGATTATGAAACTTGTTTATTTTTCATGGGTTATGATATGATGAATGCTTTATGATCTTGTGGAATATATATGTATTATTTTAATTATGTGATGGATGGGCCTAGAATTACATATCCCTCTAATTCATTGGGTAAATATTGATATCTCATGAGATAAAAAGGGATAGAATGGGGAGTGAATCCAATTCAGTAATTAAGATTGTCTATTATGATTGTATTGGGAGTGAAACTGGACATTTATTATGATTTTTGGAGTGAACCCATTCCACTATTATAGTCTTTGAAATGAGACTTTACTACAAAGAAAATTATTTTATATGTTTATGGGTATTCCACGATTCCATTTCTTATGCTAATTTTATACTTCCATGAAACATGTACATTAATTCATTTTTTATTCATGTCTTATGAACTAAAAATATTTATACCATTACTCATGTTTATGATCTATTATATGTAGGGTATGATTATTAAATATTATTTTCAAATTCTCATACCATTATGCTCATGTTATGTTGATTTCTTCCTTGTTTTCCATTAATGAGCATATGAGGTCTCCCTTTACTATGTTTCCTTTCCCCAAGTTATGAATAAAGGTATTTTTATGATATTTCTAACAAGGGTTCTAGTTATGAAGAACTTAGTTGGAGAATATATAGATCAATTATGAACTAGTTTTATATGTATCCAAGTTTCCAAAGACACTAGACCTATATAATTATGGCCTGGATTATTATGTAATGCAATGAATATTCATCTAATAAGATGAATATCTATATATGAAAAGAGTGGGTAGCTATACTGATGACCTTGGGAGGTTTTATTAAATATGTATTGACCCCTGAGACTGATGGATTTTGGTGATCTTAAGGATTGTCTTGGTAATGGTCACATGTTATATGCACATAAGTAGGTATGTGAGGATGACTAAGAATAATAACAAATATAGTTTTATTAATTTTTAAGATATGAATATAGAATATATAGATTATGATAGGTGTTATAAACCTTACGAGATGTAAAAATGTTTGTTGAGGGCCATTTTTTCTATGTGAAAGTGACAATATACGTAGGGAATAGAACTATGAGGAGTTTCCTTATCTTATATGGAGTGGTGAGTATTTTATGGAATTATTGAGTGTCCCTTGATTATGGGAACCCAAATATTTTCCAGGTTAAGTGGTGAACTATATTTTGTGGTGGGACCTTAGTAGGATGAGTTTCCCACTATTGAATGACAGTTGTGAGAGGAGTGGTAGTATAAGAACCTTTGAAATTCTGAGAAAGTATGGCATTGAAATTTGAGTGATAAGTGTGTAACACCGTGGGTGTGGGTATCCCAGTGAAACGAATGGCATCAGGTAAACCAATGCATTGGGTGATAAATTAGTTACTATGGGTGTAATTTTGTTGTATGATGTTATGAGATTGACTGATAATTTTTTCCCATTTCTAAGAATATGATGATGTATAATGCTATGGAGTATAAATTTTTCTAACTAGTGGTATGTGATGACCTTTTCTAAGATGTCATACTTCCCCCTATAACTATGTATACTATAAGGGACATAATATTTTATGTGAAAACCTTTTACTAGTGAGATATTCCATCCCATGTGATTGTTTTTGTTTTGAGAAATGTATTTCACAATGTGATGTTATTTTTAAGGTGGGATGAAATTCCCCTATAAGTTTTAAATCTATGATTGATGTATTTCCTTATTTGATGAACTTTTCTAAGGGGTGTACTTACCTCTATGATCAAGTATCTTTTAAAGGACGTTTATATATATATGATGATAATTCTTGGGTGAGACGTAACCTATGATTAGGTATAACTATGAGGAATTTACTTCCCTGTTTGATGAGTTGGATTAGATTGGATGTTCTACCCCAATGATTGTGGAAATGTTCTCGACATGATGTCCCTCGATATGATAGAGGGTTGAAACAAATGCCACATGAGATGATTCTTACATGGGTTGGATGTGATTCACAATGGATATATTTCCTAAAATATAATGTGTATATTATTTATGTTAAGCATATATAATACTTAATAATATCAGGATATCATATGAAAAAATATTCATACTACCAAGGTAGGTTATTTTCTGTGAATAATCATATCATTGGATATGATATAGTGATATCATAGCCATATCCTAGGCCATATCATAAATTTATATATTTTTTAACAACTCCAAATTATTTTTTTTGTTGTCCTAAAAAACAACTTTTAGTGGTTAAGTGGGAATCCTCACAATTTCCAAATACCACTATCCAATGGGCCAAGTGATCACAACTTTAGAATTCAAAAAAAACCAAAAACCAAACCACATGTTCTAGTAGAAAAATATCATAGAGTGAAAATTCAAACACTAATTTTTAAAATTAAAGAATATTCTACCAATGACTATCATTGATTATAAAATTTTATATAATGATACATTGGATAGAATTTATTTATATGAGGGTTTACAAGAATTATGACCTTTAGAATTTACTCATACATTTTATTACAAATGAGTAAATTATCAAGAGGCTCGAGAAGCTTCCTTGAGGCCTATATAATGTTCTAGGAACCATTAAGATGGGTTTGATTTATTCATGAAATCCTTTCCCAATCACTATCATCCAAATATCCTGAACCCCTATTCCTTATCCTTCCTAAGATTTCAAGAGATAAATATCATGGTTCTGAGGAGGATCCCACAATAGAGTTAAGTGATTCATTTTATCTATAGATACTATTTAGAGGTAAGATTCCTTTAGTTATTCCTTAGTGATATTCATCAATAATTTAACTGAAGGCAAGATAATTATCCATCTATGGTTAAAGGTACATGTTTATCACTTATAGTGTTCATGATTTTGATTTTTCAATGAATTGTGATCCTGTAATTTTTTTTATATTGTTTTCCACTGTAATTAATAAGTGTTATTAAATCATTAGAATTCCTTTAATGTAATAGATAAAAGGTTTAAGAGTTAACCAATTTTTTTGGAACTCTTATACATGAATGTGTGATGAAGTGTGGATCTCTACTTTGAAGCTTCATTATTGATGTAATTAGTTTCATATAACGACAATTTGGGGGTAATAGAGTGCTTTGATTGGTCCATATGGATGTGACATGGGATATGTTCATATGAGGAATCATTATTTTAGAACCCTTTAATGGTATTATTGCATTTACATGCTTCTTGATTCTTGAAATCATGTTTAAAAAATGAATACAATTTTTATTACATTGATATCATATTACCTATCATAAAAATGAAATGTAGTTTTGTTCAATGAATTAATATATGAAATATGATATTGTATGATGTGATATAGTTGTTTCTTATGATATGTGATATCATAAAATATGATCTAATGGAATCCTTTTATTTTTGATGTATTGTAGCATATAATAAATGGAATCATATACTATGATGGTTTCATTGTATGTGTGAAAGTAAAAGAATCATATCACCTTAGTGATATTGATGTCTATCGTAAAATATAATGATCGACCACTAAAGGGGATATCATAAGCCAATCGTAAGCAGCGATAGGTGAGCCATGCCAAAAATTACAGGGATACCATAAAATATGACATATAAGGCACGATTATATATCATAGGTCGTGGAACCCCAATTATAATCCTTGATATGGGTTTTGAAGAATTCAACATATTATGATATAATTTATATCATTAAATACAATATTAATAAAATTTTAATTTTTCCAAATTTTACAATTATGAATTGAACTATATAATATATAAAATGTTCATAAATTATAAAATAGGGTATTTTAGGTTATTCATTTAATTTATAAATTTTATATAAATAAATTAATTATAAATTTCTCTAATTAATTATTACGTGTTTGTGAGACATTTAATAAATAAATATCTATAATATTAATTATTAAAATTAAATACGTCTTTGATTTTTAATAATGAATTATAATTTGAATATAAATTGATTATATATAAATTAAAATGATAATTTATAAAGTGTTTATGAATTATAAAATAAGTTAAAAATAAAAAATAGTTTTATTAGTTATGAATTGTCCATAATCATTAATTTTACTTATTTAGATTAGAGGATTTATTTGACAAAATTGTTGAAGACATATCAAAAAGAGTTTTGATAATTTATTTGATCGAGGTTTAAATAATAAATATTTGATATTTTGGATGTTTTCATAATATATATAAATAGTGATAGTGTATAATCTTATACATTTTAACATGTTACATTGTGGGAATTCTAGTGATGGAGGTGTCTGGGGGAAGTTACAAGGTTGGTAGGGAGTATATGATGGAGTTGTAGATGAAATTTCAATTGGGAAAGGATTTTTCAATTTGGAGGCTTATGTTTCCCCATAAGGGGGGTGTTTTTGGCATGGAGAGATCATATGTGGTGTGGAGTCTTAGGGTTGGAGTTTAGATTGTTCTTCCATTTTGGGATAGTTGTGACATGGCTATTAGGATGTGGTACATAGTCCTAGAGTAGGTATTCTTGTGGTTTTTTAATTTTAGGTTAAATACATTGTATATCTAGGATACAATGTGAACTTTTCCTTGGTATTTGGATTTTTTGGCATGGTAGTTTCACTTGTGATGTGGTCCCCCTCCTAGTTTATCAGATCTGTGGTATGGACCTCACCATGTTTATCAGATGTAGTTTTGACCAGCCCCACTATAGCATGGTCCCTTATTGTACTCCATATTATTATTCTATCTAAATACCCATTCACCATAGCGAGGAATGGTATTCCATAGTCTTCTAAATTTCTAGGTTTCTATAAATTATTAAGCCCCTTTTAACCTCAAATTCCTCTTGTTTTTTCTTTATAACCTTGGACTAAGCCTAATAAATTTTAAAAAATATTCTATCCCCTTTCCTCCAAATTTTAATATTGGATTTCAAGGGTTGATATTTTTCAATCCATACTGAGTAAATCCCTTTTCCTCCCTTGATCTCTCCAATTCCTCTATGGTAATTCTTGGTAGTGATGTTCTTTTGATTCAGGGAGTGTTCGGGTTTCATTTTAGTGAGCCTTTGGTTTGGTTTAGGTTGATCTAAAGTTTCCTTGTACTGTTTTTTTCTTCCAATTATTTCTTATTCACCTTGTTTGTCATGGAATTTTATTAGGGGATCATCATTATCTCCTCTCATTGTGCATGTGTGGGGATTGCATGCTTTTTTATTCCTTAGGTTGAATTTTATGGGTCATCATAATGAGATAATTAATTTAATAAATATAAAATTTAATGTAAATGAGGATAAATCACATGTTTTTTGTTATTTTGATGTTATTGTTGATGAAATTATATATGCTTATTTCCATTTCTTATAATCATAGTGCTTGAGGGCCTTGTCTATGTTGAAACTTCCATGAATAAAAGGCACTTATTAAGTTAATTTTTTAATATCACCCATGAATAAAAGGTAAATAACTTATATATGGATAATAAAATATTTTCCCATGGAAATCTAGAATTTTGTTAGAATTCCCATACTAAATATTGAACAAAGTGATGAAATTTTTTTTTGTAAAATATGGAAAAAAGTGTTGAGAAAGATTTTTTTATTACATGTTGATGTGCTTTTTGTGAATATTTGGTGATTATATAAACCATGTTGGAGATTTTGTGGCGATAGTGGTGACCAGAATGGGTGTTTTATGTGTTGGGAATAGAATAAATCTTTTGTTGACATGGAATGTGAATAGGATTATGTGTAGAAATTGTGATGTGTAGTTCATATGGTGATATGGTTGGGTTACGGTGATGGCTTGGCATATATTGTGTTGTGGAGATGGTTGGTGTGAGATGGGTGTTCCTTTTTGTGGTGTGGTTATGTTAATTTCTTATTTAGTTATAGAATTCTCAAAAATGGAAATTTGTAATTAATGGAACTTGGTCTATATTAAGTGTTTTGGGGATAGAAAGTAATAAATAAATGAGTGGTAAAAGGAATGAACATGAAATGATGAAACTAAAATGAAATGGGTTGGCAAATGAAAAAGCATGAGTTGGGATTAAATATAAGAATGGGATTAATATTATATGTGGAAATTGGATTAAATGAAATGAATAATAAATGAATGGGATTTCTTAATATGAATTAAATTGATTAGTAAATAAGAGTTAATGGAAAATTTTTAATTCTAAAAATGTTAGAACCAATAATTGGATGTGGAATTTTGTGGTCATGTTTGTTTTTTGTGTGGTATAATGCATTTAGTGGTGGTAGAACTTGTTACAAATCTTGAGAATTATATATTATTTTGTTATACACCCCACCTAAGTTGGAAAACCTTACCAATGCCCAAATGTTTTTGGGTTCTAGATGTTTTCCACAATATCCAGGTTGGTGGTGAATTATATAGTTGGATACCACCTCTTCCCCACTCTTCAATCAGTAGTAGTGATGATAAGGGTTGGTGTTGGAGATTACCTAGTGGTGATATGAGTTGGTGTTGTATATTTCCTAGTGATGATGTAGGTTGGCTTTGAAGATTACCCAGTGGTGATGAGGACGTGATATGTGGTTGGAGTCAGGAATTATAGGAGGAGTTCACAAGGTTTATTTCCTTCTCATTCATGATACCCTATATATATGGTTACATAATGAGGTTTTTATGTGATGATGAAAAATTCTAGAACCTGATACTAGACCCTATGGTAGTTTGGTATGGGAGTGGATGAATCCTAATCCACATCAGAAAAAGCTGGTTAAATGATGAGATATTATTGTAAGGGATGGGAGCACAAAATGTTTGATATCAGAGTGTGAGAGTAGAAAATTAGTGGGTAAGCTCTTATGAGGAACCTTTACTTTTTATTATTTTTATACTATGTTACTACATTAGACACATTATTTGGTGGTAGTGTCATAGTGAGGTTTTTTTGTCTAGTAAACCTTTTTATGTTTATGTTTGTTCTAAAGTTTATTTACTTGTGCATTAATATGATCTTTTTACATGTACACTAGAGACCTTGGGTATGATCCTTCTGATTGTACATGTTATTCTCACCCCACAAATATATAAATTGGTTTTAAGGTTATTAGGAGAGAGCTAGAGACTAAGTTGGGATTTTTATCTTGGATTTTGGAGTCATTGAGTTTCTATCATAGGATTTTATTTTGGTATTTACTTTATAGATTTATCTAATATTTTTATAAATTAGATGTATTGTGGGATATTTGTGGTATTTTCCTTCTTTTAATTCTTTTAGGGAGTTTCTTGGTGGTTGATATCATGTATTATAATCCAACTTTATTATTCATGTGGGAAATACCTTCTATATGTGTGACTTCCCATACACCCTTAGTGAAATTTTCTACCCCTATGACTACTGAAAGCACAACTCAGGGGTCATTATCTATATTCCTTCATCATTGGCCTCAGAGGGATTCCATTAGAGGGAGGGTGTCATGAAATAGTGGTATTAAATGATTAGTTTAAGGTATAGGATGGAGTTTGGGGTTAGAAACATGTGAGTAATACATGGGATGGTAGGTAATTGACATAAATATACCTTATTACGTGATATAGACCTAGGATATCAGCATGTACATGAGATTTTAGGTCCCATCATGATTTAATTCAAGGACTCTAAGATCAATGATTGGAAATATGAAGTTTTGTTACTTTCATTATAGAGACCTAGGTAAGGTACATGAATAATTATTGCTTATTATTATGACAGAATAATGTAAATTCATGAATCTAAAATGAATTTTAATAAACTAACCATGATAAAGTTTAATGCTACGAGGATTAGGATTTCTTTTTTTTTCTGAAAATTAAATTTTTATTATTATCATAAATCCCCTTTTAAGGGTTGAGGGGGAACCAAAAAAGAATTAAAATAATTAAGACATCAAACCATTCCCCAAAGATCTAAAATCCAAAAAACCAGATCAATTCAATAAAGGAAGGCCCCTCCCCAGCATCAAAAACATTAAGTATAGTTTCCACCTTTCTATAACTGCTCGAAAAGTTGTTCAATGGAGAGATGAATGGTCCAAGTAATGATGGCCAATTCCATACCCTCTAAAACATTCAAATTTTAATTTCAAAGGTTTGGTGAAAAAATCACAGCTCTAAACTGCAACTAGAGTAACCCCTGAAGAAAATATGGAATCATAGACCATTGAATTGCAGATCACAGGTCACACAAAAAATCACACCATAACTGAATCACACACTATAACATAAGATTCCCAACAAGAAGAAGATTCATCCAAAACCAGACACAAAGACAAAGATCAAATCCATCACCACAAAAACAGCCTCTCAAACACCAGAATCAACGTCGTAAGAAGATTCACCACAAACTAACCCAAGAAAAAAAAATCTCATTGCCACCATCAAGCTCACTAGTGGAGACCACTAATCCACCCAAAGCACTCGTAGCGGAACCAAAAATGGGGTTTCAACCTCAGAACATAGTAGATCAGATCACAACCTAAGTCCTTCACCGTGACACCATGGAAACGGATGAGCCTATTGAAGATCGTGAACCCTCAAAGACATAGAAGCCGAAACCACAATGCCACTAGATGAAATTTTCACGACCCGTCCTCGGGGCCCGTCCCGTGACTACCCCAAGCCCGCCTTCCATAGGCCAGGGGCTGACAACTAGCACCAAGGAGTAAATCCCGGTAAAAAGGGAAGGCATTACCTTTGCAAATTAAACAAGCACCACAAAGTAAGCAAGCGGAAGAAGTAAACACTAAGTAAAAACTGGTATAACAGTAAGTGCGAAAAGTAAGTGGGCCAGAATACAAACCCAAACTGAAAGTAAAGTAAAACTCAAAAGGGAAAACAACAACTGAAAAGTAAATCCACAACGTCGAGCCGTCCACTGGGATTCCCACCTGAAGGGTGGGTACAGATAGCCTCCACTGCTCCTCGGGTCCAGCCGACCGCTCCGAGTACGTCCCACCCAGTGGTCCACCTCCAGGTACCGTCCTACTCCGCAAGCCTCCACCACGATCAGCGCTATCCATCGTCTGCAACCAACACAACGTAGTGCGGGCATATCCCGTGCAGGGGTGAGTATAAGCTACTCAGTAGGGACCCCGAGACCCCCGAAGGTCTCCCAGAATCCACAAAGGATAATCCACAAGGGAAAGAAGTAATCACGAAGTAATATCCGATACTGCTTAGGTATATGCCCATACATATACCTAAGTCATCAATTCTCGTTCGGCTCCAACATCCGAGCCCAAGTACAACCCAGTCCACATAGGAAGAAAAACGTAAATCCACACAGGATAACACAACACAATCCACAAAGGAAAGCAAAACAGGGTTTCAACTCACACAGGTATACTCCTTCGAATGATGATAGAGATGATCATTGATCCATCTAAGTCATCAGACCCACAAAGGATCGATAGGTACTAACCCCCACAATGACCCACAAAGGATCTGACCCACAAAGGATCGTTATGTAACTAACCCCCGCAAATACCCACACAGGATCAGACCCACACAGGATCTGTAGGCGCTGGCCCACACAGGACCGCTGAGAGCTGACCCACACATGATCGGACCCACACAGGATTGGTAGCACTAACCCACAAAGGATCGCTGAGTGCTGTAGTCATCGTCATCGAATCCACTGAGGATCTCTGCATAGTCATCGTCGTCACAGTAGCAGTTGCAACCAGCTCTAGGGTTCCCGCACACAGCAAGCTCGTTCGGGAGGGTCCGCTCCACGAGCCGAGAGGCTGATACATCAACTGACACATAGTCCAGAGTTGATGTATCCAAAAGTTCCGTATCGACAACAGGAATCAACGTCGTAGACGGCGCGTCAATCGGACGCCTGGTCTGAGAGTTATTGGCTTTTTTCATCCTAGGGGCCCGGTTGGTTTTTAAGGAAAAAACGACCCGACCGTACTACACCTGCGTCCAAACCTCGGGCGCAGTAAGCCAAAAGATCCATCTCACTTAGAGGAATTCAACAAAGTCGACGACACATCAATCGGACGTCCGAAGCTCAAGATATGAGCGTTTTCGCTCCGAGAGCCCAGTTGGTTTCGTGTACGAACCATCCCGGACGAATCCAAAGTATTCAGAATCCTTGAGTGTGATATACCGAAACGACCGTCTCAATCCATGGATCGCATTTCCGCTGAAGGCGTGTCGTTTGGAGGCCTGTAGCTCAAGTTATGAGAAAAAGACCAAAAAGGTCCGGAAACGGGGGGTCTGGGCCCGGACCGACCCCCCTGGGTCGGCCCGAACCGGTTCGACCCGACCCGGGTCCGGGTCCGACCCGGTTGGGCGCGACCCGGCCCGGCCTGGGTGTGACCCGGCCGGCGGGTCGGCTTGGCTCGGCTCGGCCGAGCAAGGGAAACCGTGGGGGCGTGCTGCCCCCGCGTGAAGAGAAGCCTCGACCCCACGTGAGGCCGCCCTCACCAGCTAACGTGGCCGGGCCGCCGCATCCCGCTCCTACGGTCCCACGCGATCGCGGGACCACGCTGCTGCCGCCGCGGCTGAAGCTGCGGCGGGTCCGTCCGACGGCACGCCGGGGTGCCTCCGCCTCTGGTGGAGTCCACGGGCCACCAGAGTTGCTCCGGTGGTCCGATTTAATTTTCGTCTACGCCGTAGCTCATCCAGGGTCCCGTTATTCACTTCGGAATCAACAAATAATCTCTGCGGCCCGTTTTGTCATCGTCCGCCATTCTGAACACCAAGAACAAAAGGGCGGTGGGTTCGGACTTGTTTGTTGGTCCTCACCCACCACGTTAGCGGTTTGAAACAACACCATAATTCCCAGCAATTGATAAACCACGACCCACAAGAATAATCCGCGAAACAACTTGTTAATTGGTTGGTCCTCATTCTTGCCTTGGAGGAAAAAAACATGGGTATAATCATTTTCAAAATGACCCATACCTCAACGTCGTCGTCGGATGCGAGTTCGTCGCGGAATTGACCGTCGTGGAAGAAAAGGATCGTCGCGTCGCGGAAGGGCGTCATTGTCGCGCGGTACTCGGCATCGCGTAGACAAACTCTGAGGATCAAGAACACACAGATTTAATTATAACAATTTAATCCATGTTGATGTTATAATCCATAAAGAATTAAAATATTTGAAATCTCCTACCTCAAGCAGTTGGTGATCGGAGATTGTTGCAGGGAAGAACGTCGCGGAAGAAGCGTCGTGGAAGGAGAATCGTCGGCGTCGCAAACACGGCGTCCCGTCATCGATCTCCGAGGGTGACAACGTTCTTTGCGTTCTTTGCGTTCTTCGCGTTTTTCATGTTCTTCGCGTTCTTCGCATTCTTCGCGTTCTTCGCGAAGGAGGATAAAGGTATAAATTCTCTAAATCCTCTCAACAAAACGCACCCCAGAAGAAAGGTGTGTTGGTCTTATTTTATTATTATGCCAACGGTTTGAAAATAGGTTAAGAAACAAACAAATTAATTCATAGAATTAATTTCAACGAATTAACCGACCAATTAATATGGTGTTAAGAATTTTGAAAATGCGTCAGTTGACTTTCATTAATAGGGGTTTTCGCGGGTGCGTTACTTAGCGGAAAAGAAACGGTGGGGCTCATGCGGGCCCCACCTCACAAATATCCTACCAAGAGGGTAGGATATTTTGGGTTCCACCCTATCCGCTTCAACTCAGCTTAAGTAGCTTTAAGTGGCTTTAAACGGCTTTAAGTGAAATAAAATAAAGTTTGTCGTACCACATTATTTTATTTCTTAACTTAAAGTCCAAAAATTAAAAACCACACCCGAGAAAACGCAACTCCGGAAGAGGCGTTTCTAAGAAAATACTAGTGCAGCGATTCCATCGGTGCCCTCAGAATTTGATTCCGAGCACCGGTTCAAAAGTTAGAAAAACCCGCTCGTTCGTTCACTGAACGTACCCGAGCCAAACTTCGGAAAATGATTCCAGGCACATCGGGCCTCAGAATCAGGTGCTGTTAGAAACTACATTCTTGTAAAATTGCAATGAAAATTAAGAAAAAAATTTCCTTGAAATTTATGGGTCTTTCCATTACTCCCACCTCAGGGATTTACATCCCTATAAAGATAAATCATAAACTAGGGAAACAAAAGTGGGTTCTGAGCACGCCTCTGAGCCTCCCGCTCCCAAGTGCTCTCCTGGAGGTTCCCGTGCTGCCATCTGATGTGCACTAGAGGAATCGACCGTCCATGTAGGACCTGCTCCTGTCGATCCTCGATCTCCACTGGGACCTCCGAAAAAGTCACCCCATCATCAACGTCTAGCTCCCCATGGTCAATGATGTGCGTCAGTTCGTGCACATATCTCCTCAGCTGGGATACGTGGAAGACGTCGTGCAACCAGTGCAACTGAGGTGGTAGAGCCAGGCGATAAGCCACCTCGCCAATCTTACTGAGGACCTGGAATGGTCCGATGAAGCATGGAGACAACTTGCCGCCTCGGCCAAATCTCCATAATCCACGTCGAGGTGAGACACGCAAGAAGACATGGTCGCCATCCTCGAAATGTATTGGCCTCCGCCTCCTGTCAGCATAAGACTTCTGCTGGCTCTTAGCTATCCTCATCTGCTACTGGATGACCTGGACCTTCTCTGTCATGGCCTAGACCATCTCCGGTCCCACAAGTGCTGACTCCCTAGGGTCTGTCCAGCACAAAGGAGATCTGCAAGGTCTGCCGTACAACGCCTCGTATGGTGCCATCCCGATGGTGGAGTGGTAGCTGTTGTTGTACGCGAACTCCACCAAGGGTAGGTGGTCCTCCCAACTGCGACCAAAGTTGAGGACACATGCGCGGAGCATGTCCTCGAGAGTCTGAATGGTCCTCTCATTCTGACCATCCGTCTGAGGGTGAAAGCCGGTGCTCAGACGTAGCTGCGTCCCGAACACCTTTTGAAGCCCCTTCCCAAGCCGGGAAGTAAAGCGATCATCTCGATCAGAGACGATAGATGATGGAAAACCGTGAAGTCGTACAATCTCCTGAACGTAGAGACGTCCCGAGCTCTCCACTGAGCCCTGATCTCTGATGGGTAAGAAGTGAGACGACTTGGTGAGTCGGTCGACAATCACCCAAATGGAGTCGTGACCTCTGGAAGTGCGTGGAAGTACAGTCACGAAGTCCATAGATATCCCATCCCACATCCACTCCAGGACCTCCAAGGGCTGTACCAAGCCTGCTGGTACCTGATGCTCTACCTTCACCTGCTGGCAGGTGAGACACCGTGATAAAAACTCTGCCATAGCCTTCTTCATGCCCGGCCACCAGTGCTATCGTCTGAGGTCCTGGTACATCTTCGACACTCTTGGGTGTACCACCAAAGGAGAAGTGTGAAACTCTCTCAGCACCTCCTCTCGTAAAGAAACGGGTACCAAGGTACGTCCTCTAAAAAGGACGCCGTGCTCTGCTCCAAAGGAGAAACCATTTGGTGCTTGTCTTGAGGATATCTGCGCACGTCGCGTCTCACAGTCAGCGTCCCCACGTTGTGCCTCTCTGACCCGCAGTAGTAGTGGAGGGGTGACTGTGAGAGACTGAAGGAAGGCTGCTCCATCTCTATCCACGAAGGATATCCGCAAAGCGGCTAGCTGCTATGTCGCCTCCTCGAGTAGCTGAATGCCCGTACTCCTGCTGAGAGCATTGGCTACCACGTTCCCCTTCGCAGGAGTATAGACTATCACAAAGTCATAGTCCTGGAGGAAGTAGATCCATCACCGCTGTCTCAGATTCAAGTCCTTCTGAGAGAAGATGTACCTGAGACTCTGATGGTCAGAAAAGACTGTAAAGCGCTCTCCCATCAGATAGTGTCACCATGTCTTCAGAGCGAATACCACTGCTGCTAACTCCAGGTCATGGGTAGCATAGTTCTGCTCATGTAGCCTCAACTGACGTGATCCATAGGCGATCACTGCCCGCTCCTGCATCAGGACACATCTGAGTCCTGTCCCTGATGCATCGTAGTAGACTATGTACCCTACTCCCTCCTCAGGCAACCTCAATATAGGTGCGCTGGTTAATCTCTGTCTCATCTCCTGGAAGCTCTGCTGACATATTTCTAACCACACAAAATGTTTCCCCTTCTTCGTCAAAGCTGAGAGTGGTGTCGCAACTCTGGAGAAGTCTGGAACAAATCTCCAATAGTATCCAGCTAGTCCCAAGAAACTCCGCACCTCCATCACTCTCTTGGGTGGCTCCCAAGCTAGAACTACCTCGATCTTCGCAGGATCCACTAAAACTCCCACCTCAGAGATGAGATGTCCCAAGAATTGGACCTCACGTATCCAGAACTAACACTTAGAGAGTTTTACATAAAGCTGGTGCTCTCGGAGTGTGTCTAGTACAACCCGTAAGTGGTAGGCGTGCTCCTCCTCAGTCGTTGAGTAAATAAAAATGTCGTCGATGAAGACCACGACAAATCGATCGAGGTATGGCTGAAAGATCCTATTCATGAGGCCCATGAACACTGCGAGAGCATTGGTTACGCCGAATGGCATAACCAAGAACTCATAGTGGCCATACCGACATCTGAAGGCCATCTTTTTCATGTCCTCGTCCCAAACTCTGAGCTGATGATAACCTGACTTGAGGTCTATCTTTGAGAACCACCGTGATCCCTTGAGCTGATCGAAGAGGTCATCAATCCTTGGTAGCGTATACTTGTTCCTCACCGTCACCAGGTTAAGGTGACGATAGTCGACACAAAGTCGCAAGCTCCCGTCCGCCTTCTTGGTGAACAATATCGAGGAAGCCCATGGTGAAACACTGGGTCGGATGAATCCCTTTCCCTGCAAGTCCTCCAACAGTACCTGTAGCTCTCGAAGCTCAGGGGGGGCCATCCGATATGCTGGAGTCGATATCGGGGCTGTCCCGGGGTACATGTCAATATAAAAGTCTACCTCTCTATGAGGAGGTATCCATGGAACGTCGTCGGGAAAGACGTCCGCATACTGATCCACCACTGCAGGAAAACTAGGACTCCGCACGTCAACTGCTCCTAGGATGAGGCTAGCCAACTGATGAGTGATGGGATGTCCTCTCCTCTGCGGAAGTCCATCTTGTGCTGCGAAGGCTCCCTTCTCGCCGGTGAAGGTGAACCTGCTCCCGTCGGTGTGTACACATCGTACCTTGCGCCTAATACAGTCAATCTGTGCATGGACTGTAGATAACCAATCCATGCCCAAGATGATGTCATAAGGCCTCGACGCCGCTACAAGAAGATCCCAGCCGAATCTCTCGCCTCCTAGAGTAAGCTCACACTGCCGGCACCAGTGCGTAATCATCAAGTCTGCTCCCGTAGGAGTCTCTAGCCGTAAGGATCGAGCCAACGGCTCTGTCGGAATCTCCGAGCTCCGAACAAGGGCAGCGGCTATGAAAGAGTGACTAGCTCCTGTGTCTATAAGAACTGCAGAAAGGGTGGAATAGACACAGATCATACCTCGAATCATCTCGGGCGCACTGTGGTCATAGGCCTCCGCTGCCTGGAGCTGTGCCTGTCTCTGCCCGCCAGCTCCTTGTGGCCGGGGTGGACCTCCTGGTGGTGGTGGTGGTAGAGCCTCAAAGCATCGCCCACCACCTGCTGCTCGGCCAGCTCCTCTGCCTCGTCCGCCTCCTTCTTGCGGACCTCCATGGTCGACCCTCTACCTCTTCCTGGGTGGCCCCTCCACCGTCTGCTGCTCCTCGACACGGTGGGTCGGGCAGTCATGAGCCATGTGACCCTATCCGCTGCATGTGTAGCACTGCCTACCTCTCGAAAGACTAGCTCCGTGCTGTGTGCCCCGCACTACTGAGCCAGTGTCCTGAGGTCGTCTGCGTGAGGGTCTGGTCTTCCTGGACCCCTAAGTCATCCGTCGACTGCCTGCCGCAGAAGACTCTGCTACGTGCCGTCCCGTGGTAGGTCTCGCTGCTGACGAAGGCTCAGAAAGGAAGCTCTCGATCAAAAGGTCTCTCTCCAGTACTCCTGCCAGATTCAGGATGCTGAGGGAGATCAGTGATGCCCTGATCTCGTGTCTTAATCCCTGCTCAAAGGTCCAGGCCCGGAAGAATGGGTCTCGTACCATGTTGGTCGAGTAGCGAGAGAGATCGGTAAATCTCACCGAGTACTGGGCGACCGTCAAGCTGCCCTGCCGCAGCTGAAGAAGCTCCTGGATGCGCACCGCACGGAGGGTGTCTGGGACGAACTCTGAGCAGAAAAGGCCCTCAAAGTCTGTCCAGAGAATAGATGACTCATCGTGCACCTGGAGCATCAAACTCCACCATCGGCCCGCTGCCGCATGCATTAGGCTCACTGTGAGGATCACCTTGAGGTCTGATGGTGTCCTCACTAACCGGAAAACTCGCACAACTGCCTCCAGCCAGTCCTCAGCTGCCTGGGGGTCCGTCTCCCCATGGAACCTGGGCGGTCGCTGGCGCTGGAACTCATGCAGTGCACTGAGGCGACGTGCATCGTCAGCGGCTGGTGCTGGAAGCATCGGTGGCTTGGTGGGTAAAGGTACCACCAATGCCTCAACTGTCAAAGGGCCCTGTACCGAGGCCTCGTTGCTCGGCGAACTTTCGTGACACTCAACTCTTGGAACCCTAGATGGCTGCCGTCGTGGGGCCATACTGAATAGAAACAAGTGCAGCACGGCCAGAACAGCATACCTGGTGAGCTGACATAAAGTAATCACAAAGAAAACTTGAAACACACACGCAATCAAGGTTTTCGTGTATTAAGTCTGAAATCAGAAGTCAGGGTCCTGGTGTACGGATACGTCGGCCGCCACACCAACACTAGACTCCCTGGACTGATAACCAAACCCAATACACTTAACACTATTTCTTCACATAGAAACAATCAGAGTCCGCGGTAGGACCGAACTCCTCTGATACCAATTTTTCATGACCCGTCCTCGGGGCCCGTGCCGTGACTACCCCAAGCCTGCCTTCCATAGGCCAGGGGCTGGAGACTAGCACCAAGGCATAAATCCTAGTAGAAAGGGAAGGCATTGCCTTTTTAAATTAAACAAGCACCACAGAGTAAGCAAGTGGAAGAAGTAAACACAAAGTAAAAACTGGTACAACTGTAAGTGCGGAAAGTAAGTGGGCCAGAATACAAACCCAAATTGAAGGTAATGTACAACTCGAAAGGGAAAACAAAAACTGAAAAGTAAAGCCGCAACGTCGAGCCATCCACTGGGATTCCCACCTGAAGGGTGGGTACAGATAGCCTCCACTGATCCTCGGGTCCAGCCGACCGCTCCGAGTACGTCCCACCCAGTGGTCCGCCTCCAGGTACCGTTCTGCTCCGCAAGCCTCCACCACGATCAGCGTTGTCCGTCGTCTGCAACCAACACAATGTAGTGCGAGCATAGCCCATGCAGGGGTGAGTATAAGCTACTCAGTAGGGACCCCGAGACCCCCGAAGGTCTCCCAGAATTCCCAAAGGATAATCCAAAAGGGAAAGAAGAAATCATGAAGTAATATCCGACACTGCTTAGGTATATTCCCATACATATACCTAAGTCATCAATTCTCATTCGGCTCCAACATCCGAGCCCAAGTACAACTCAGTCCACACCGGAAGAAAAACGCAAATCCACACAGGATAGCACAACACAATCCACAAAGGAAAGAAAAACAGGGTTTCAGCTCACACAGGTATACTTCTTCGAATGACGATAGAGATGATCACTGATCCATCTAAGTCATCGGACCCACAAAGGATCGATAGGTACTAACCCCCGCAATGACCCACAAAGGATCTAACCCACAATGGATCGATAGGTAACTAACCCCCGTAATGACCCGCAAAGGATCTGACCCACAAAGGATCGATAGGTAACTAACCCCCGCAAAGACCCACACATGATTAGACCTACACATGATCTATAGGCGCTGTCCCACACAGGACCGCTGAACACTGACCCACAAAGGATCGGACCCACACAGGATCGGTAGCACTGACCCACAAAGGATCGCTGAGTGTTGTAGTCGTCGTCGTCGAATCCACTGAGGATCTCTGCACAGTTGTCCTCGTCACAGTAGCAGTTGCAGCCAACTCTAGGGTTCGCGCACACAGCAAGCTCGTTTCGGAGGGTTCTCTCCATGAGACAAGAGGCTGATACATCAATTGACACATAGTCCAGAGTTCATGTATCCAAAAGTTCCGTATGGATAACAGGAACACAACGTCGCAGACGGCGCGTAAATCAGACGCCCGGTCTGAGAGTTATTGGCCTTTTCGTCCTAGGGGCCCGGTTGGTTTTTAAGGAAAAACCAACCTGACCGTACTCCACCAGCATCCAAACCTCGGGTAGAGTAAGCCAAAAGATCCATCTCACTTAGAGGAATTCAACAAAGTCGACGACACATCAATCGGACGTCCGAAGCTCAAGATATGAGCGTTTCCGCTCCGAGGGCCCGGTTGGTTTCGTGTACAAACCAACCCGGCCGAACCCAAAGTATTCCGAAACCTTGAGTGTGATATACAAGAAACTACCGTCTCGATTCAAGGATCGCATCACCACTGACAGCGCATCCTTTGGAGGCCTGTAGGTCAAGTTATGAGAAAAAGACCAAAAAGGTCCGGAAACGGGGGGTATGGGCCCAGACCGACCCGACCCGACCCACCATGGGTCGACCCGACCCGGGTCCGGGTCCGACCCGGTTGGGCACGACCCGGCCCGGCCAGGGCGTGAACTGGCCGGCGGGTCGGCTTGGCTCGGCTTGGCCGAGCGGCCGAGCAAGGGAAAACGCGGGGGGCGTGCTGCCCCCGCGTGAAGTGAAGCCGTGGACCCGTGTGGGGCCACCGCGTCCCGCTCCTCCGATCCCGCATGGTCGCGGGACCACGCTGCTGCCGCCGCGGCAGGTCCGTCCGGCGGCGCACCGGGGCGCCGACGACCCACGCCGCCGGTGGAGTCCGCGGGCCACCGGAGTTGCTCCGGTGGTCCGATTTCATTTCCGTCTGCGCCGTAGCTCATCCCGGGTCAACAAATCGTCTCTGCGGCCCGTTTTGTCATCGTCCGCCATTCCGAACACCAAGAACAAAAGGGCGGTGGGTTCGAACTTGTTTGTTGGTCCGCACCCACTGCGTTAGCGGTTTGAAACAACACCATAATTCCCAGCAATTGATAAACCACGACCCGCAAGAATAATCCGCGAACCAACTTGTTAATTGGTTGGTCCGCGTTCTTGCCTTGGAGGAAAACAAGCATGGGTATAATCATTTTCAAAATGACCCCTACCTCAACGTCGTCGTCGGACGTGAGTTCATCGCGGAATTGACCGTCGCGGAAGAAAAGGATCGTCGCGTCGCAAAAGGGTGTCGCTGTCGCGCGGTACTCGGCGTCGCGTAGAAAAACTCCGAGGATCAAGAACACACAGATTTAATTATAACAATTAAATCCATGTTGATGTTATAATCCAAAATGAATTAAAAGATTTGAAATCTCCTACCTCAAGCAGTTGGTAATCAGATATTGTTGCGGGGAAGAACGTTGTGGAAGAAGCGTCGCAGAAGGAGAATCGTCGGCGTCGCGGAACACGGCGTCGCGTCGTCGATCTCCGAGGGTGACGACATTCTTCGCGTTATTTGCGTTCTTCGCGTTCTTCACGTTCTTCACGTTCTTCACGTTCTTCGCGTTCTTCGCAAAGGAGGATGAAGGTACAAATTTTCCAAATCCTCTCAACAAAACGCACCCCAGAAGAAAGGTGTGTTGGTCTTATTTTATTATTATGCCAACGGTTTGAAAACTGGTTAAGAAACGAACAAATTAATTCATAGAATTAATTTCAGTGAATTAACCGCCCAATTTATATGGCGTTAATAATTTAGAAAACGCGTCAGTTGACTTTCATTAATAGGGATTTTCGCGGGTGCGTTACTTAGCGGAAAAGAAATAGTGGGGCTCATGCGGGCCCCACCACACAAATATCCTACCAAGAGGGTAGGATAATTGGGTTCCACCCTATCCACTTCAACTCACCTTAAGAAGCTTTAAGTGGCTTTAAGAAGCTTTAAATGAAATAAAATAAAGTTTGTCGTACCACAATATTTTATTTCTTAACTTAAAGTCCAAAAATTAAAAACAACACCCGAGCAAACACAACTCTAGAAGAGGCGTTTCTAAGCAAATACCGGCGCTGTGATTCCATCGGTGCCCTCAGAATTTGATTCCGAGCACTGGTTCAAAAGTTATAAAAACCCGCTCGTTCGTTCACAGAACGTACCTGAGCCAATCTTCGGAAAATGATTTCGGGCACACCGGGCCTTGGAATCAGGTGCCGTCAGAAACTACATTCTTGTAAAATTCCAAAGAAAATTAAGAAAAAATTTTCCTTGAAATTTACGGGTCTTTACATAAATCACGAACCCTCAAAATGAAGGAACCTGAATCTATGACACCTCTGATGCCTAGATCTCAAACCACGATGTTGCCACATCAAGAGGATCACACCAAGAGCTCACCAAGAAGAGTCGAGGAGTGGACCCATAGATGGATGAGACCGAGGAAGGATGACAGTGATGAGAAAACCCTAGCACCGCGGAGCCCCTAAAGGGATCATCTATTCCCTAGAAAGTTAATCAAATGGGATATCAATTTGGGTTTCGATTTTATTTTCAATAATGGATCCTAGTATTTGGCCATGTGTGACTCATACATTAGAGATTTAGAAGACCAATCCAATTGATCATCAGAGGATCAACCTAAAAGAGGATGATAGAGAATGTTAGAGGGACCTTTTTGCCTTTTAAAAATAGATCTTAAGGAAGTATTAGGGGGAATATGTGATCTAGATATAGATAATTGGTTGGAGTAGCATGAGATAAATTTTGGTTTGATTCAAGACCGGGATGAGGCTTGGGTTCTATTGGTGGTTAGTTGATATTAGGATCTTTGCATCAGTGGAGGATGCTGTATTTTTGTGATCGAAAAGAGGAAGATGTATCATGGATAGACTTATAGAGGGAGTTCCTTTCATTGATGATAAAGTCATAAAATAGGAAAGAGTTTCTCTCCATTTAGTAGGGGATATTGAGTGTGTGGGACCTTAGGATCAAGTTCAAGGACCTTTTTCAATTTTCCCTTGATGTCATCCCAAATGAGGAGTAAAAAGAGTAGCATCTGGATGATGTGCTATACCCGATGATTATGTATGTAGTCACCCCATTTAAGATTCTGATGTATTTGGAGGTTTAGAAGAAGATAGGGGTTATCAAGAAAACTAATTCTTTTGGAGGTAATCCATGAGAGAGTGGAAAATATGGAATCATGAGGAGAGGAGAACCAGGCAGTGGATCATGGATGTCTAGATAGTTGAGGATCTAATCGGTAGGGAGATGATATTGGAAGACCATTACATGACATTTTGGGATCTGTGGCACCTGGAAATCTACCAGGGGATTCCTGTATTCATTATATGTCAAAATAAGTTATGAACACTATCCATTTTAGTGTTAAATAACTCAATAAGGATAGTATCGGGTGGGAGGTAAGGCCACTTTTAGAAGAGGGAGTGGTTTCCTTTGAGGTAGTTTCAGAAGCATGGATCACCGATGCTTGTTCAAAAACTGAGGGTAGATGGAGTTGAAATAAGAACGCCATATGATGTTCCTCATCCTCAAGGATTTATATGAGAACATGGTCATGGATTTTGTTAATAGAGAAGAATATGATCTAGGAATGGGAGGATGAATGTGATTGAGGTGGCCATGCCAGTAGTACTAGAGGTTGTTTGAGGTACGATCAGTTTATCATGTATACTTTTTTACACAATGTTTTATTCAGGATCATTACACTTCATTTTTATCATACTTTGGTCCATTCTTTAATACTGGAGGTGGATAGACTTCTCATTCCCCTGACATTATCAACACAGGTCAGATTAGGATACATTTTTTGATATGTTCTAGGGATGTAGACTGGTAATGGGGAAATACCATTTAGTGGGGGATTTATTTTCTTTTCTATAGATATATCCATACAATGTTTCCTTGTCATGTATTGGTTTTATTCTATGAGTGTAGTCATTGAATAATTTTTCAAGAGGGTTTCATTTTATGATGTGGATGGATTGCGATTAGAATTCATTGGAAAGAAGAGTTATGAGATGGGTGGTAGGAAGTTTGACCTCTTTTATCTCAGTTGGTAGAGATAAAAATGGAATGTTAGAAAGAGGATGTTCCCAATGGGGTAAAGGAGTTATTTGATGATGTTTATGAAAAAATCACATGATGTGATGCTGATTTTTGGATAGAGTTGCAACCAGGATCATCTCTGATTTTGATGGATCTCTACTGAATGACACACATAGTGTTATGCTAGTTGAGGTTCTTATATGATTATCTATTGTAGATGAATTTCATCCAACCCAATGTATCTCCTTTGGGTTATCCGAAATTATTCAATAAGAATGTGGATAATAGTATAATTATGTATATAGACCACTAGAGGGTGAATCGTGCGACAGTCAAGAATCATTATCTGATTTGGTGGATTGATGATTTTTTTGATGAGATGAAGGAGTCCAGTTTTTTTCAATGGTTTATTTTTGGTTTGGGTATCACTAGATGAGGGTGAAAGATGAGGATATCCCGAAGACTACCTCTATATAAAAAATGGACCCTTTGAGATTGGGGTCTTGATATCAAATGGCATGAATGCACCAGTTGTGTTCATGAAGCTCATTAACTACATATTTCATGAGTTACTATAATAACACAAAGTCATTTTAATCAATGATATATTAATCTACTCAAAGTAAGAGGTGGATGTTGTCAATAATCTCATTGTTGTCTTATAGGCCCTTTGACACCAAAATCTCTATGGAAATCTATCCAAGTGTAAGTTTTGGATGTGATAGGTGCATTTCATTGGGAACATAGTGTCTCATCAGGGGTTTTCCATAAACTTATAGAAGATCAATATAGTTTTTTTCTAGTGAAGAACCCAATAATATGGCGGTGATTCATATTTTCCTTGGTATGGTAGGATATTACTGTACATTTTTCTTTGAATTTTCTTATATTTCAGAACCACTAACAACTTTGACCTGGAAGGAATAAGCTTTCATATAAACTAATCAGGGTTAGATGATGTCCATTTACCTAAAATAAATATTGGTCAGTTCCCCAGTGATTTGGTTTTCTGAGGATGGTGTGAATTTTTAGGTGTTTTGTGATGTATCATATCTTGGTTTGGGATGAATGTTAATGTTGTTGAGGGTAGTAATCTCTTGTGGGTATAAGAATTTATTACCCCATGAGAATAATTGTTCCACCAATTATCTAGAGTAAGTGGTGTTTCTGTTTTCACTAAATATGTGGAGGATTTACCTCCTTAGTGAGTGCATTATGGTTTTCATGGACTGCAAGAGCCTAAAATATGTCTTGTCTCAGTGGTATTTGAATCTATTTAAATAGAGGTGGATATATTTTCCCTTTTATTATTATTTTTAAATATACTAAAACCAAATGAGGATGTTTTTACATATACGTTGATTCAGAAGTCCTAAAGATATGTGGTTTGGAAGTACTAGGAAATTTAGAGAAGGATAGAGGTGCTTTCATTGATGCATCCAAATGTCGTGGAAGTCGGTTTCATTAATTTATTTTATCAGATGATGGTGGAATAATACTTGATGAAATAGGTGGAGGAGTCTTGATGGGAAGTCCCATAGTTTGAGTGGATATGAGACTGTATTGGTCATAGTGATGATTTAGAGGGATGGTCATAGGATTATCAGAATTAGATGTCATTTTATGGTAGGCTGTTTATTCTATTTGAATTTTTTTAGGGAGTTTTCTATGATTTTTGTATCTCTTCCTTAGTCATACATACTAGTGTAACTAATATGTAACATGGATGGAGGAGGAAACTTTGGTTACCTGTTATAAGGTGGCCAATGGTTGACTTTGGGGTGTTGTGTCTAATGACTCAATAGGTGAATGTTGAGCATCGAGTTTCTAAAGGGATGTTGTGGAATTTTAATGTCTCAAGTGGAAATCAGAATAAATTTTTATAGATTTCATCACCAGGTTACCCTTGGATCTGAGAGTATGTGATTTAGTGTGGGTGATTGTGGACTAACTAATGAAGTTGTCTCATTTTCCAGGGATCTACTAATTGCTTTTTATGGATGTTTTGATAATAAGGTATGTGGATGATGTAGTTAGGATTCATGGGGAACCAATGAAAATAATATCTTATTAGGATCTTATTTTTACCTCCTGGGTTTAGAAGGGATTTTGGCATGCCTCTTTCCTAAATTTTCTCATTAGAACTACTTTTCACCCGTAGACAGATGGGTAGAAGGAGCAAACCATCCAAAAATTAAAGGATATGTTGGAAACTTTCATATTATATTTTGGAAGATCGTGGGTAAATAAACTACCTAGAGTTGAGTTTTACTATAAAAATTTCCATCACTCATCCATTGGCATGTATCTATTTGAGGAATTTTACAGGTGGCCATTTAGTTCACGGTTATGATGGAAATATGTATGGGAGTCTGTGGTTCTTGGCCCTGAAGTAGTGTAGCACTTGGCCGAGTAGATCGAGATAGACCGAGGGCAGATGGGGGTGGTTCAGAAATATTTAAGGTCTATACTAATCTTCATAGGAGGCCCCTAGAGTTTTTGTTTGGACACCATGAATTCTTAAGTGTCTCTCCTCACTAGGTTCAGTAGAGGTTTGGTAGAGGGAGTTAACTTTCTCCCCTTTTTTCTCATCCTTTTGAGGTATCTGGGAATGTTGGTGTGGTGGAATATCAGTCAGTTCTTCCGCTACTATTGGACATGATCCATGATATTTTCTATGTTTTCTAATTATTCCGATATCTTCACGTTGACACCCATGTCATTG
Organism: Viscum album; assembly: GCA_963277665.1. Taxonomy (NCBI): domain Eukaryota; kingdom Viridiplantae; phylum Streptophyta; class Magnoliopsida; order Santalales; family Viscaceae; genus Viscum; species Viscum album. Next base: position 1,996,646,078 of record OY728142.1, on the reverse strand, counting down.
GATATTGATATTTGGATATCAATGATAGAACGACATTCATGGATAGACCACCCCCTTGGTTTTTGTTCTATAGAGTGATAATGGCTTGGAGTAAATTACTTGGGAGCATGATATTCTTATGTGCATATAGTATGTTACATAATAGTCAAAACCTTTCTCTTTTACAGGTTCTGTAAAAAACCCATGATTTTTGAAGGGGAATCCCTAACCCATTTCTCATCCTTTTTTTGGTACACAAAGAACTCATTATATTCTACATGACATTCCAAACTTATTTGATTTTATTTTAATCTTGGGAGTATAACCAAAACACTAAATTTTGAATAGGGGTATAACCATTTGTGAAATATAAATTATAGACAATTCCATAGAAAAATAAGACTAACTAGACAATTGAAAGATGTTGATGAGGAAATACAATGTAGATAAGTGATCTTCATCCCTTCTTGAATTGATGCTGAATAAGGAAACTTTGGTAAACTAGTAGTGCTTAAGTAATTCAATAGTAATGGATCAATATATTTATAAATGTATTATTAATTATTCTCTACTACTCTTATTGGCCTTTATTTATAGAAAAACCTAAAACCACAACTATTCTTCAACATAAATCCCTTAAATCATCTCTATACAGGTGTTTCCTAATTATTTATCATATATTTAAAACCAATGGTCAGAAATAAAAATAGAATCGTATTACCATTTCCTATATTTTGATGTATCATGCTAAAATTTAACAATTAGTCCTCAAGCTTCATTCTTGTATCAAAATCAAGAGAAAATTATAGTAGTTTTGTTATAAGAAATGTGTATTAAAAATAAATATAATGATTATAAAAAATCTACCATTTATAGAGGAATGATACCATAGAAGTCCCATGGTACATAAATGTAATAGGGAAATTCAATACTTTGTGTAAAGGTAAAATACAGATTTTATAAACTACCTATGGGTAATATGTATTTTATGTAAAGGTACTTATATAGCTTATATAAGGGTATCCTTGAAATGAAATAGGTAGTTTAAGGGTAACTTATAATGTCTATACGCTGTGTTAGTTTAAATTATATTTTGTTAAGTATGTGTAAAGTTAAGCCTATATAGGGGTAAACTGGTGTTTCATAAGTGTATAAATTATTTTAAAAATGTTTTTATGGTAAGTTTCAATTTCCTTATACCAAGTAAAGGTATCCTAAAATTGATATATCATTTATAGGGGTAGAATAAAAATTTAATATCATGCGTAAAGGTAAAATAGAAACTCAAGTAAAGGTAAGCATGCAATATACGTAGTTGTGTAAGGGAAAACATCATCCATGCATAAAATTAACATCTTATTTCTAACGGTTATGAAACGTTAACCATGGATTTCCAATATTGTGTAAATGTAAATGAAATTACATTTATGTAAAAGTTAGTACATATATGAAGGTAGCCTCTACTCTCATTATGTAAGGGTATATACCTAATCCTTTAAGGACCTTCCATTGTTTTCCTTTTTGGGTTAGGGTAATGTGTATCTTGTGTAAGGGTAACAATTCACGCATGGTTAAGGTATTTTTAATAAAGCATGTATAAATTTATGTTAGGTCAATATGTAAGGGTAAGAACAAAAATTGTATATATTTCATAAGGTTAACAAAAGTGTTGCGTAAAGGTAAAATAAACAACATGTAAGGGTAAATGACATTTTATAAATCTCATGTAGGAATAGAAAGAGGGATTATATAAAGGTAATTCGTATATTAAGAAACAAATTTAAGGGTAAGCATAAAATTAAACTAATGACATAAGGGAGGAATAAAATTTATAAAAATTGTGTAAGGGTACATGAAAGCTTATATAAAGGTAACACGACAGTTTCAAAACACATGTAAGGTTAAAAACCAAGCTCACGTAAGTTTAAAAATAAATATAAAAGGCTTATGTGAGGTTAAAGGAAAAAAATAATAAAATTAATTTTTAACCTGAAATAATTAAAAATAATTTTATAAAATAATGATAATAAGTTTAAATTATGAATAAATAAAGAATAATTAAATTTAAAACAATTATTTTAATAAAAACAATAAAAACACATGATCACATAAATTAATACATGTGAAATGTGATCATGAAAAAAGTATGATATAAAAGTAAAATTCACAATTAAAATTATATAAAACTTAGATTATAATTTTTAATTCATTTAAAAAATTATAGAAGTTTTAATTTATCAAAATAATGATTATAAACCAAGTTCAAACCCCAAATAATCTTCCCCTTTTTATAAATTAAAAACTGGTCATTTTAGAAATTACAAAACATTTTGTCATAAAAAAATTATAAATTTATATCCCCCTTATAAAATCTATAAAAAATAGGAAAACAATTTTTACAATCCCTAAAGCATCAAATAAAAAATTATCCCCCTAAATTTATTCTTATATAAATATAAATTTTAAAAATATGATTATTTTATGTTTTGGTTACCAATTTTTAGTAAGAACATTTTAATGAAAAAATATAAGCATTTATTCTTCCATTTTTTCAAGTTTAAATTGAACCATCTAAAAACTTGTAGCAAATAATGGATTAGAGAATATATTAGCTGATTACTTTTCAGTGGGAATAAATTATAAGACAATATATCCTTTATTAATATGATATAAAATAAAATTAATTATCATATCAATATGATTTCTTTGATAATGTTGTAAAGTATTTTTATATATTAAAATAACAATAGTATGATCACAATAAATGGAAATTTTATCAAAATAAACATCAAAATCACAAAATTCTTACTTGATCGAAGGACCTTGAGGAGAAAAATTAATAGTGGCTATATACTCAACCTCTGCTATAGATAAAGATATAGAATGTTTTTTATTTGAACTCCATAAAATTAAATTTCTACTAAGGAAATGACACATACATGATGTACTTTTCCTATCAATCCCACAACTAACAAATTCAAAATCAGAGTAACAAAAAAAATTAAAACACTTTTGTTTGTAATAAAACAGACTAGAATTAACAGTTCCTTTTATGTATCTTATAATTATTTTGACTACATTAGGATTAATACCTTTAATATTATCTTGATACCTTTATCATAAATACACACTTAACATTTTATTATCCATATAAGTAGTTAATTAAACAAAACTTCCTATTATTTCTCTATATAATTTAACCTCAAAAGGTTTCTTAGATTCATAACTACCCAATTTTAAATTAATATTAATGGGGGTTCTCATAATTTTACAAGAGTCCTAACCAAACCTATTAATTATTTATCTAGAATATTTATACTTATTAAGAAATATTCCAAATTTCCTTTGAGGAATTGATGACTTGGAAGAAACATTAAATCTCTAATTAAGATCATATAAAACTATTTTTTCATAATACAGAAATTCCTATTACACATGGAATCACTTGAAGAACCAAACACTATATCATCAACATATATTTTTAAAATAAAAATATCATTGGAATATTTCTTAATATATAAATTTGGATAAAATTTTTCTTTATTAAAACAATTTTCTATAAATACATATTTAGTATTTCATACCAAGCTCTTTGAGATTTCGTGATACTATACAATGATTTACTAAGTTTAAAAATATGATCTAAAATTTTTTAATTATAAAATTATAGGGGTTTATGTACATATACTTCTTAAAAAATAACACTATCAAGGAATTCACTTTTTACATATATTTTTGAATAATTTAATATCCTAAAAATAAGAATAAGCTAATAAAATCATTGTAAATTTAAGGTGTTTTCATGTTGAATTTTCCTTTTTTAATATTTCTTCAAATTATACTATAACTGAATATGAAATGTTTAATATTTATTATTATTATTATACTTAAATAACACATATGTTGGGTTTTTCCATGTGGTCCTCTTTCTTGGTCCTGATTAGTGGTACATGGGTTGGCCTATCTCTTTATCATGTTTGTAGTTTCATTTCTTCGATCACACATGTTTTCCCTATTAACTCACCGATCCATTTTCATTGATTTCCATTAAGTGGGGATCTATGTAATTTTTTGGTTGGATGGGTTGTTAGTCTAATCTATGAAGTTATTAGGGCGACTTATGACCCTTGGGGCTGCATCCTTTCAGGTGGATTCACTCATTATCTACCTCTGAGTTTTGATCCTATTTCTTTTTTGGTGAAACAAAAATCTTCAAGAGAGTTTTTTTCTTCGATAAAATTTAGTACTGAGATTTTCATCCACTCATTCATGCTTCTAGTGAACTATTTTTAGTGGATCTTGTGAAAATCATCCATCCTTATAAAGATTTTGGGATTTTAACCTATAAGAACCAGGGAGGAAATTCTTCAAGATATAGAAAAATAGTACATGGTGCATCTAGACGAGCCTAGTCAGGCACATTCAGAGATCACGAAGAGATCAAGATCCTAGAGAAAATTAAATATATATGGGTTTGTATGTTATTATACCTAATTTTGTTTATTTTTAAAGAATTTAATCTATGTTATTTTTATGTTTTCTATATATTTGTCTTAATAATATTCTTTTTTTATTTTTCTTTTTAGCTTAATAAAATAAATGTGTGTGGTGTGGTGTTATTTCCATTCATGTAGGCCCAAAAGGGACCAAATCATGTCAAATTTAGTGTTCTTATTTATCGATTTATTTATTTTTATTGTATGATTCAATCTGGGTTATTTATACTGGTTGGAATTATTTTTTGGTTGTATTGATCAAATAATTTGAATAATTTTTTTTTGATTTTGGCATAATTTTTTTTATCTCCCTCGTTTTTAATAACTATATTTTTTTATATACATACGAAATTTAAATTATCACACATCTTGAATTTCAAGTTCACATACATAAGATAAACCTATTACATATATAGTGAACATGACAATTTCATAGTGGTGTAAGATTAATGTTGTCCCCAAAAAATTGATATCCGGGAAACCATATATTAAATAAGATTTTCTAATTGTGAAATTAAAAAAGTTAATAGAGATAATAATTTAAATTTTTGGAGAGTTTGGATGGGGGATCTTTTAGTTCAACAGGGCCTCATAGATTCCTTGCATGGAACATTGAAACCTATTGTATCCCTTACTCCTAATCTACATAACTCTACTACATACCAAGATGTATATCTTGAAATTCATATAAAGACACATAGTTCTATATATCCATCACTTGTTGACAAGTTCCTTTGATAATGTTTCAATGAAATAACTACAGCTGGTATATTTATTAAGTTAGAAAAATATTGTATGAAAACATATTTAATTGGTAGACATTATAAGAAACATCACATTTTCACCATGAAAATTCATTTTGTTATTTTTATTAAAGGGAATTTGGATGATTTTAATAAAATTGTGCTTGATCTGACCAAAATTAATGTTACTATTGATGATTAAAATAATGTAATTATGATTTTTATTTCTATTGACAATTAAAACACATTAGTATAAAATATGATTTATGGACATGACACTCTTACCCTTGAAGAGGTTAAATATTCCCTTTCTTCAAAAGAGTTACATTCCAAACCCAAAATGAAAAGTAAAGTTGGGGGTATATTGACTAGAGTGAGGCCACAATACAAGGGTAAATAGAAATAAAATGTTAAAGATAAAGGGAAAAAATTAACCAACCTAAATTTAGGTCAAAGTCACAGGATAAAATAATTATTGTTTACAACTATGGTAAGAATGGGACCATAATACTAGAGTATAAGAAACCTAAAAAAAATCCTATGGCTATAAACCCATTGAATGGTCTCTATTTTTAGATTCTGATTATGAAATAGCTAAGGAAATTAAAACACTGATTAGTGGGTTCTAGACTCAAGATTCCCCTTCCACTAGTATCCTTATAGAGAATATTTTATTATGTTATATGAGAGAGAATATATATATGTTATCTTAGGTAATAACATGAAGTGTAAAGTTCAATTAAGAGGTTTTATTCTTATATAATTAGATGAACTATATTTTAAAACCTTCCTGGATGTTAGGTGAGTCCCTAACCTTCATAGAAACCTGATATCAAGGATATGTATTTAAATTTTAATCAAGTTACCTTAAGATCTCCAAGGGATTTAGAACTATAATAAATGGATCCATATTTAATGTACATTATGTGTTTAATGGGAAGACACATTCAAGTATCTAGGTAGTGTGTATGTTAGGAATTCTCATAAAACTTTTTTATTTAATATAAGATTAGGTGATATAAGCCTTAAGGGCTTAGAGGAGCTGAGTAAATAAGGGATATTACAAAAATTTTACACTATGAAATATCCCTATTTGTAAATATTTCATCATGGAAAATCCTAAAAGATTTATTTTTAGTAGGTCATATTCTACGGATACTCGAGAATCATAGTACATGTATTCTGATTTTTTGGGCCCTTCCGAAACCACATCCCATGCTAGAGGTTCCTATTTTGTTACTTTCATGTATGAATACTCTAGAAAAGTCTGGATTTATAAACTCGAAAACAAATTTTCTGCTTTTAAACCATTAAAACATAGAAAAAACTTTTTTTAAAACAATGTTAGGAAGATGATTAAATTTTTGAGAACATATAATGATTTGGAGTTCTTATCTATATAGTTTTTATAGGTATGTCAATTCGATGGCATAAAAAGGCATCAAACTATTAGGGATACCCCCAACAGAATGGGATTAATGAGTGTATAAATAAAACTATTATTGAGTGAGTCCAAAGAACTCTTTCATTCTTAGACCTACCAAAATCCTTTTGGTAGAATATTACTATATTAGTGTACCTGATTAATAGGTTCATATCTATTTCTAACTAGTTTATACCCTCATATGAACTATGTCATGGTAAAAGACCTTCCTATAACAACATTGTAGTTTTGGGGTTTACTTCATGTGACCACATTAAAAATGAAAATATGGAACCAATAGATTATAAGTGTGTTTTAATGGAATACCCTGGTGGTGTCAAGGGATATAAGTTTTAGGTTTACAAAGCAAGATACCAATGATGTATAATCCATAGAGATGTTGTCTTCCATGAATCTTGTCATCCTAAATCAATATCTTTCACACATGATAATGAAGATACAACCCAAAATGAGGCTATTGACTCTCAACCATCAATATAGATTGAGACTATTGTTGATCCTCCTTTAACTATTCTTCAAATTGAAATAAAAAATGAGTCTAGTTCCGATTCATACTTAGATTTTGAACATCATAATTCTAATAGTGATTACTAGTTGACTCGAGATAGAGTTTGGAGGGTCACTAGATCCCCTTATCAGTTTTCAAAATTATGATATGGGTTCTTGTTTTCTTTTCATATTGACCATGATCTCATTGATGATGATCCTAAAAACTATAAGAAAACTTTTAATGATTGAGATTCAAAAGATTGTATTTCTACAATAGATGGAGAAAATAAATCCTTGAATAAAAACTATATTTTTTCTATAGTTTATAAACCTATTAATTCTAAAGTCATTAGTTTAAAATTAGTTTACAAAACAAATAAAGATAAAACTTATAAAAATAAAACAAAATCCATGGCCAAATTAGTGGCTGGGAATTTTCTTAAAAGGGAGGGTACTGATTATGCTGATATTTTTCAGTAGTTTTAAGCATTCTTCCAATCAACTAATTATTTCATTTTTTTTCTTTGAATGAATTTCACTTAGAACAACAAGATGTGAAAACTACCTTATTACATGGTATCCTTAAATAAAATCTATACATGAAACCTCATGATGGTTGTCAAAATAATTTCAAACCTAACTATGTTTTAATTTTAAATAAATCTATGTATGGTATAAAATAATAATATAAAAAATGGTATAGGAAATTTGACCCATTATGTTGGATAAAAAATTTAACAGGATCAAATATGATGTATTTAATTACTATAAATGTGTTAATAAATACTTAATTTACCTACTACATTATTTAAATGATATGTTGGTAATGTGAAACAATATGAATCTTGTCAATTCAATTAGGTATTAATTTAATGTTTTTTGAGATAAAATATTTAAGAGAAGAAAAATATATATTGTTCATGGAAATTATAAGTACAGTTCTAATAAAATTATATACTTGTCCCAAAATTATTATATCATGAAATTACTAAAGAGGCACCCACTTGATACTTTAATTATAGTCAATGATCTCATTGTTTAAAAATTTAAAATATCTTTAACTGAATATCATTCTTTTTCTATTGACACTGATTATATGTCAAAAACCCCTTATGCCAAAACTAATGCTAGCTTGATGTACTCCTTGATTTTCACCAGGCCTTAAAAGCCTTTTCTATTTTAACTATCATTATATTCCTGTAATATCCAAGGAATCCTTATTGGAAATATCTGAAATTGATACCAGGATACATTTCACTTTTAACTAACTGAACTTTTTGTTTTAGAAGAAATATAAGAACTGATGAAAAAATTGCTTGATATATAGATGCTGATTGTATAGTTAATGTACATAATAGTAATTTTATTACTTGATATGACTCACTCGTTTTGGAGTAACCATATATTAGAAATGAAACATGAAATCTGTGGTTTCTTTTTCAACCATAGAATATGACTACATCACATTGATTAAGCCTATCAAGGAGGATATATTCTTTAAGGGTTTTCTTTCTGAACTCAACTTATTCAATTCAATTTTTATAGTTTACTGTGATAGTCAATAAAAATATCATTTGTCAAAAAATTTAGTTCTTTGTTATAAGTCCAAACACATAGACATTAAGTTATATTTTATTAGAGTTACCATTGAATCCAAAACCATACGTGTCATGAATATACACACTGATAATAACATAGCTGATAGTTTGACTAAATCTTTGGTTTTATCAAAATTCAAATATTGAACATATAAAATGAAGTCGGTTCATATTCAAGGCCAATAGGTTTAAGAACATTTCAAATATAAAATAAAAATGGTGGAAATTATTAATTTACCCAATTTTCATTTTGAATTTTACTTATTTAATATTTTTACCAATTTAACATTCATTCATGAAAAATGTTTCATTTTCCTTATTATTATTATTCTAAAATATTCTATTTCTTGTGTTATTCTGTATGGTTATGGTTAGTAGGTCATGCCTTGGCCTGTATCTTTAAACTATATCTTATTTAATTTGTTTATTCATTTATATTTACCCTCCCACTCACTGATCCAATTTCACCATTTCATTTTTGTTTAAAAGGGCTATATGGCATGTGCTGGTTGGATGGGCCATTAATATGGTCTATGCAGTTTTCAGGGGGATTTATGTGCCCCTAAAAACTCATCCATTCTTATGTATTCACTTTTTCTCCACCTCTCGTCTTCACTCCTCTTTCTCCTATGGTGAAGCCCTAATATTTGAGAGAGTTTTATTCTTTGAAAAACCTTTTCCATTAGCCCATATTACCCTCATTGATGCTTATAGTTCACTAATTCTAGTGTACCATAAGATGATGATCTATCCTTGTGTAGATGTGTGTATTTTTTATGAACCTATAATAACTTGTGAGGATTTACTTTAAGATACAAGATAACCGGACCTAGTGCATCCCCTCAGGTCCAATCATGCACATTTAGAGACAATTAAGAGATCAATACCACCAGAAATAATTAAATCAGGAAACAGTTGTATGTTCTTCAACCTTATTTTATTTTCTTTTAAAGAAGTTACTTGAAGTTCTTTTATTGTTTTTTGTTGATATATTTATGTACTGTTCTTATATAATATCATTTTTACCTTAGTAAAATATGTGTGTGTGTGTGAAGTGGTGTTATTATTGTGCAAATAGGATCCAAAGGGACATAAGCATGAACAATCTAGTGTTATTATTTACTATATTATTTATTTATTTATTCAATTCCACATGTATTGTTGATATTGGTTAGAGTTATTTTTTGGCTGTATTGAAAAAACACTTTGAATAATATTCAATATTTGGTTTCTATAATGATTCTATTTGTTCTCACTCATCTTAAATTGTTTTAATTTTCTTGATATACTTTTATAATTTACATTACCACACATCTTGAATTTGATGTTCACATAGTTAATAGAAACTGATTACATTTATGATAATCCTGGATATTTTTTGAGGGCGTATTCTTAACGTTTTCCACAAAAATTCTAACAGCCTCAATTCTAGAAACTAGAGAAAAAGAATAATAAAAATATATTCCTTCCTATTATGAATAAGTTTTATCTATGATCCCTTATTAGGTTTTAATTATCTATCGGATTCATCTAAATTATTCCAGAAAATCCATTTAGTTCCGATAATTTGTTTCTCTTTAGGGGTTCAACTAGATTCTAGAAATTATTCCTAACAGATTGATTAATCTTTTGATCCATTTTACTAATGAAATCAATATATTTCAAATATTAATCAATATTTTATGGAAATATCTCAAATATAAAAGAATAATTAGATTATAAATTTAAAATTTACTTTCTAGTTTTAACTCTAGAACCAACAATTCCATTAAATTTATCTAAGGGATGATCCTTATGAGTCCTCCAATGTTTAGGGTTAGATTAATTAGGGATATCCTCACCATTAATTTTTACATTATTATCCTTAGATCCAGATCCACAAAATTTGAAATCTCTAAACTCTTCTTCTAAATTTTCAAAATATACACTCTTTTAATCATTATTTTCATCAAACTTTGCAACCAAATATTATTTTATAATGATTTTTTATATTATTATACAATATATATGATTTAATATTAGTAAAATATCCTAGAATAATTCCTTCATTACTTTTGGAATAAAATTTATCAAATACATCTTTAGTATTTAAAATATAGACTTTTCACCCAAACACATTAAAGTAACCAACTTTGGGATTTCATCTATTAAGAAATTCATATGATGTTTTATTCAATAATGGCCTAATAAAGACTTTATTAAGAATAAAAATTTTAGTGTGAATAGATTAAACCCACACAAATTTTAGTGTATTATATTTATTTAGCATTGTTTGAGAAATTTCAAAAGTTTTTCCATTATTCTATTCTACAACACCATTTTTTGTGGTATTCTAGACATTAAAAAATTATGAGAGAATCCATTTTCTTCACAAATCTTTTCTAAATACAGATTAAAAAACTCAGTAGATTTATCGCTTCTAATTGAAATAATTACTTACCCTTTTTTAATTAATTTTAAAAATATAATAATCTTAGGGAAAGGTTCATGCCTCTGAGAAATAAAGTAAATCTAGGTATATCTACTATAGAAATCAAAATATACAAACACATAACTTTTACCTCATAAACTATTAGTTCTCATAGGTCCAAAAAAATCATGATGTAATAAATCTAAAGGTATATAAGTACTAACATTATTAATAGGTTTAAATGTTACTTTACATTTAATACCTTTCAAACATGAATCGTATAAAAAACATTTACTAATAAATAACTTGGTAAGATCCTGAACATATACATGATTATAAAATATTTTTAGTAGAAAAAAATGAGCATGACCAAGTTTTCTATTCAAAATAATAGCGCCCTTTTCAACATCATTTAAAAAATGAGAATTTTTGATTGTTAGAATAGAAAAAAAAATTCCTAAATGTTATATTTAGTATTTGAATAAAATAAATAATATTTACCTTAAATTAAATACATTTATTATCTTAAAACCCAAAACTAATCAAATCATTTTAAAACTATGATATAATAATTAAATTATTTTTAATTCATCCAATTTATAAGACTATATATTATAAGAGATTCATAAATACTTAATTATCTATAACCTTTAACCTGTCCCTTAATATCTTCTAATAAAGTGAAATCTCCTCCATTTTATTGATTTAAAGAAAGAAATATCAATAGATATCTGTTCATATATCAAGATAAAACACTATCTATAAACCATATGTCCTTGAGACTTTTAGGTAAGATTTCATAAAATCAAATCAAAAAGGTATTTTTTTGGAACCCAAGATACTTTGGGTCCACATGGATTAGTAAAAAAAATTCCTTGGTTCCCATAAAGATTTAAAAAATTTAGTGTGAGGTAATCTAGAAGATAAATGTTTTCAAATAAATTTTTTTATTAAAAGCGAAACATTGTGTAAATCAAAGAGAATAATCATTTACATAATTCTATTTTATAAAACACTTAAAAAATATGTGGAGGTGGATGTTTTACCATTTCTAATTTTAAGAAAATAAATATTATACATCATTGGAATATGATTATTATAACCAAAAACATAATTTTCTTTATTTTTTTTACTCATGAACCTCAACTTGTCAAACTTCTATTTCCCTTTCAAAAAATTTGAAAAATTTATTCTAAATAAAAAAATTATTTTTAATTTTTCATTCTATTTTTGATAATTTTCCAAGTTTGTCAAGATTTTACAATCTGAGTAAGATTGTGAATTTATTAGTTTATAATTATCAAGATTAAAACTCTTACACATAGTTTTTAGTCCAGTTAATTGATCCATTATTTTATCAACACCATTTTATATATCATCATTTTAGAAATATAATATCTTTAGTTATTTTATTATCGTCATTTATCTTTTAATATTCTGCTCTAGTTATTTCAAATTATTTACTATGTTTTTCATCAAAACGTGTAAGTTCATTCTGAACCATTTTATTTTCTTATGTAAAATTATTATTTTCCTTCATTAGATTCTTATTTTTTAAAAATCCATCGTACAGTTCAAAAACTATCAAATATTTTTTTATAATATTTCTATTTCAACATTTAGTTCATCACAACAAAACATGTTAGATTTAGTTTCATGAAAAAAATAGAATCATATTTAGTAATTACCTTATTTTCTTAATTACCCATAAATCATAATTTGGTTGTATATTTCTCAATTTATAACTTCTTATGGTCTTTTATAGATCATCTCTTAAATCTTTGTTTTATTTTCATGAATTTTTGAATTCCTTTTCTTATTTTTGAAACTTGATCCTTATCACTTTTCTGGGATTATATATTATAAGGGTATGTAGAAATAGTAGTATTAGATTTAAATGCTATAACATTATTTTTTTACAAAAACATCACTATCATTGCTGTTAAATTTCATATGATATTGAGAAATATATCCAATCAATTTATCCGTTGTATATTGGGTGAAATCCTTCATTTATTTGATTTCAACCTTATTTTAGCTCAATTTCTTATGTAATTATTGAATTATTATATAAATAAGTACTCAATTAGTTATAGTCTCCTTGAGAAAAACCACTCCATTCATGATTTTTGTAAATCAATTGTACATATCAGTAATGTTCTCATGATCATACATTAAAAATTCCTAAAATTATGCACAATATATTTTAAATTTTGTTTTTTTGTAACTTATTAATTTCATGAAAAGTGATTTTAACGTTCCCCAAATTTTATAAGTAATATTTCAGGATGAAACATGGACATATATGTTTATAGATTATGATAAATAAAGTAAATTCAACACTTTATATTTTACGACATACTTGGTAGCATCATTTATAGTCAGTGTATCCAAATAAACTTCAGGCAGTTTATAAGGTTTAATCATGATAGTCCAATATTCAATTCCAATATTATTTAAAAATAATTCCATATGATCCTTCCAATATTAATAATAATTTTCATAAGTGAGGTGTTATGATAGGATGTATGAATTTATTTTCTAGACATTCCATTGAAAAAATGATATTTATTTAAACTGTTCGTTTTAGGAAAGTTTTATCATAGTAAAAATGATAAAATTATAACTTCAAATATCTAAAATATAGAGAGGGTATTAGAATAATCAAAATAGTATAAATTATCCTTTAAGGAACTTCTTTTGATACTAATTGTTTCCTAGATTTATCAATGTCAAGATGGACTATAAGGGGGGGGGGGTGAATAGTCCTTTTAAATTTTTAAACACAATTAAAAAAGTATAAAATAATTATTTACTCAAACAAAATAAAATATGAGCATGAATGTATTGTTCAAATAAATAAATAGTTGAATAAAAATAAAGAACAAGAACACCATGATTTTTATAGTATTTTGGTCCACAATGAACCTACATCTACTCTTCAATCCCCTATAACTCAATGGGAGGAATGGTACTCACTAAACTAAAAAATTAAACTTTTTATGTGAAAACTAAAACCTAGTATACGACTAGATATACTATAACTTTTATTTTTGTGGGTTCAAGTAAAAACCCATGATTTTATAATTAGAACTCCTAACCTATCACTCAACCTTTTACAGGTGCAGAAAGAACCCCATCTTTTCTACATGAGAGACCAAACCTAAGTAATTTCCTTTTGATAAAGTGAGCATAAATTGAACACAAAATTTTTATTATAGGTATAACCATGTGTGATATATGAATTACATACACTTTTAAATAAAAATAAAACTACCTATACTACCTGAAGATGTTGATGAAGAAAGCCAGTGTAATGAATTGATCTTTACCACTTTTCAAATTGGGGATGAACAAGGAATCCTTGGAAAACTATAAGGGCTTAATTATTTCAACAAAAATGAATCAAATTTTTATCAATGTATTTTTTTATTCTCCATTACATCCACTATCGATTATTTATTGAAAAAAATCTAATGACTATTACATTTTAATAGAAATCTCATGAATCTTATCTCAGTGGGTGTTTCTAAATTATTTATTATATATTTAAAACTAATGGTAAGAAATAAAAATGAAAAAATATTATGATTTATTGTATTTTTATGTATCAAGATCCAATTTAATAATTAGTCCTTGTGCTTCATTCCTATATCAAACTAATTAAAAGACAGAAAAATTTCATTAGTTAACATTTGTATTAAAAAAAGATAAGATTATTAGAAAAACTTTATAGTTGAAATAAGACTATTATTGTGGAATTACTATGTTATGTAAAGGTAATAGGAAAATTCTATACCTTTTATAAATTTATAATAGAATTTTCATTGGCTACATAAGGGTATGATATATATTGTGTAAAGGTACTTATATAGCTCATGTAAGGGTATCATTGAAATGAAACATGTTGCATTAGGGTGATATATAATTTCTATATGTTGTGTAAGTGTAGTTAATATTTTTTAAATCATGTGGAAATATAAGCTTCTGAAATGGTAAAAATGAATTACGTAAGGGTATAACTTAATTTAGACATGTTTCATAGGGGTAGGTTGAATTTTTCATATACTTTGTAAAGGTAGCCTAAAATTAATATAGCTTGTATAAGGGTAGAATAAAAATTCAATAAAATGCATAAGGGTAAAATAGAAACTAATTTAAAGGTAAGGATGTAATTTTCAAAGTTATATAAGGGTAACTTTCAACTATGCATAAAGTTAACCTCTTATATCCAATGGATTCTTAAGGTTAACCATGAATTTATGACATTGTGAAAAGGTAAATAAATTACATTTACAAAGAATGAGGCCACCCTGGGAAGTTAGTTTGGACTACCATCACATAAGGGTAAATACCTAGTCATGTATGTAATACCTCTAAATTTTAAAAGAATAAAACTGTGTTTGATAACATATACAACACACAACACTAAGCCTAAACAAACCCTGAAATATATTATTTAAACATGAAAATTATAAAATATCTATTAAATAGGCTGTTATGAATAGGACTGACTATTTCATGAAAATTATATTTTTTAAACATGTATAAAAAAATTCCTTGGTTATAAATTAATTGAAATGAAAATAAAATCATTTAAAAATTTAAAAAAAGTATTTCTAAAAAACGATTTTTATATGCGTAATGTGTTTTTATCATAATAAATATAGGTGGATTATTATAAATAAATTTATATATTAAAAATTTAATTTAATTTTTTTATCATTTATTTAATATTTTTGTAAAGCATGGAATAAAAATAAATCCACTTATATGCATAAAGCTATATTTTTTTTTCTAAAGTATGGTTATATCACATTTTGTGAAATTATTTTAAAATTAAATTTCACTAATTTTAGAAAATTTATTTGTCAATATAAACTTTAATTTTTAAATAAAAATTTCAAAAATAAATTTTGGTGATTTTTTTTGTTTTTTTAGAATAGCGATTTTTCAGTGAATAGCGAAAAATATTGATTTTTTGTAAAACTATCATTTATTTTTAATAAATTTAGTAATTTAAAAGTACCATTTTTAATTTAATTTAATTTCAAAGTTATATAATTATTATTTATTTTTATTTAACCTAATTAATTAAATTTTAAACTTCTTTATACCAAAATTTGGAATAAGTTTATTTTTTAGGCTTAAAAATCCATTTTTTCTGAAAATTGCTTTTAAGTGAATAATGTTTCTCCATTTTGATTAATTAAAATAAACCATAATGGCGAATTATTTAAATTAAATTTAAATATTATATATATATTAATTTAAATTCATATAAGTATTATTACTAGTCATAAACTTAATGTTATGTAATATTATGCTTGAAAAATACATTTCATGAAAAACCATTTTTTGACACATTTTGCGGATTCATTTATAAATTAAATATGATATTAAATTAAAATCAGAATTTTTTAGATAATGAATAGACTGAAAACAGATCATTTTAAGTATCTAAAAATTCTTTTCACAACAATAAGATGAGATTCCTTAGGATTTTTTTTAAAATCTAGCATATAAACATGATAAAAACATAATATCAGGCCTACTATTAGTATGATATAATAAAATACTAATCGTACTTCTATATAACTTGTTTTCCACTAGTTTTCCAACTTCGTCCAAATAAAGTTTTATATTGGTACACATGAGAGTTGTATATGTCTTGCTATTCTCCAGAACAACCATTTTCAATAGATCAGTAATATATTTACTTTGATTTAAAACATTTTCATAATATTTTTGATAGATTTGAATTCCTAAAAAGAAATTGAATTCTCCCACTATACTCATTATAATTTTTTTTGCAAAAGTTTTGAAAAATCATCACAAATTTTTTTATTAGTTGAACCAAAAATAACATCATCAACATAGATTAGAACTAATAATATATTGGAACAAATTGTTTTCTTAAAAAGAGTTGGATATTCCATTCCAAAAATAAATCCATTTTTCAAAAGAAAATAACTTAATATTTTATACCAAGCTCTAGGTACTTGTTTAACTCCATAGAGAGCTTTAGTAAGTTAAAAAACCTAGTTTTTGAGTGTTTTCAAAACCAGGAGGTTGTTTAACATACACTTCATCCATTAAATATCCATTTTAAAAAAGAATATTTAACATCCATGTGATATGATTTAATGTTCATATGAGATGAATAATCTAAAAGAATTATAATTACTTCTAATCTAGCTATAAGGGGAAAAGGTTTCATCATAATCTATACCTTCTTCCTAATTATATCCTTTAGCTACTAATCTCTATTTATTTCTAGTTTTAATGCTTTTATCATCTTATTTATTTATAAAGACCCACTTAGTTCCTATAAATGGATATTTTAATGGCCATTCTACTAATTCAAAAAATTCACTCCTTTTTAATTGGTTTAGCTCATCTTGCATTGCTAACATCCAACTCTCATCTTATGAGGCTTCTTCAAAAGATTTTGGTTCTATTTGAGATAGAAAGGAAGAGAATTCAAAAAGGTTTAATGTATTTCTTCATGTTCTTATTCCTATGCCAACGTCTCCTATTATAGTTTCTAAAGGATGATTTTTTAAGGTTCTTAATTGTCTAGGTAAAACACTCATAGGTTCATCGGTATCATGATTTTATGAACAGGACTGAATTTTATTTATGTTATTTTCAAAATAATTTTTAGGTTTTCAAGTCTCATGTTATTAGAGGAGTTAATAGTTTCATCAGTTTGATCTTTATATTTAATAAAAGGTTTAGTTTCATCAAATTTAACATGAACAGATTCTTCAACAAATCCATGACTTTTAATTAAAAACTGTATCAACTTTAGAGGTAACAGAATATTCTAAATATATTCCTTCATCAGATTTTGGATCAAACTTACCAAGATTATATTTGGTGTTCAAGATATAATCCTTACATATAGAAACATTAAAGTACTTTACCTTAGGTTTTCTGTTATTCCAATGTTCATATGGTGTCTTTTTGAAAATAAGCAAAATTAAAAATGTATTCATGATATAGAAGGTTGTGCTTAAATTTTTTTCCTAGAATTAGATATATAGACTCTATTCATTCAGAATAGTCCTAGTAATTTCTTGAATAGTTCAGTTTATTTTGTCAACAATTCCATTTTCTTGAGGTGTTTTTGGTGCATAAAAGGTGTGTTTAAAACCCATATTTGAAAAAAGTAATTTAATTCAAAATTTTCAAATTCTCCAACATGATCAATTATTAATAAAATTATATTATAACCATTTTCATTTTTAGGTAATTTAGATTAACTTTAAAAAATAGTAAAATCTTCACTTATGTGTTATAAAAAATAAATCCAAGTAAATCTAGAGCAATCATTAACTAAAACAAATACATATAATTTTCCATCCAAACTCTCTACTCTTGATGGTCAAAAGATATCCATGTGGATAAGTTATAAAGGTTTTGATGTTTCAATTTTGTTAATAGATTTGAAGGAAGATTTTTGTTTCTTTCCAATTTGGCATGTATCACAAAATCTGTCACTTTCAAACTTAAGACTAGGTAAATTAAAAACTAACTATTTCTTAGATAATTTATATAAATAATAAATATTATAATGACCAAGACATCTATGAAATATCTAAGAATAATTTATCTTAGCAGTTAAACAATTCAATTTCTATTTACACAAGGAATTTAAATCCAAAGTATAAACATTATCACATCTAGGTGCACTAAACTTAAGCAGTTTGTATTTAAACACAAAACATGAATTGATAGAAAAATCAACATAATATCCATCATCATAGAATTGAGAGAAACTTATCAGGTTATGCTTCAGCCCATGTACATATAATACACAATCGATTGAGTTTGTTTTTTGATCTCCAACAGTTCAAAGTAAAATTACCTTTCCTCTCGCATTATCACAAAATGTTACTCAAAATCCAACTATCTGAGTTAGTGTATTGAAGTTTGATGAGTTTCCAATCATATTTCTGGAGCTATCACTATCCATATACCATATATCATTTATTTTTCTATGTCTTGCTTCCTATAAAATTAATTTCAACAAGAGTTTTTTGGGTACCCATATTCTTTTGGGACCAGTAGTGTTAGAAAAGATCTGGCTATCCCGATCTGCTTTGTTTTTCCATTACTCAAATTTACTTCAGATGAGATATTTGAAATAAAATCATTTTTAATTCCATTTATTTTAGTATTTCTTAGATAATACTTTTTTATTATATTCCCTTCTAATACAAAAAAAACGACACGTAATAGTTTTTGAGTTGGGAACAAAATAATTCTTATATAGTTTAGATTTTTCACCTTTACTTCCTATACCAAATCTTTTCTTTAAATGATATTTTTACCAAGAATTTCATTTATATTATTTTCTCCTTTTTTAATGAAGTGGGTATCAATTGTGTAGGTTTCTACATTATATTTTAATTTTTTAATATTATTTTCATGATCAGAACAATTTTTGGTAGATGAGTTAAAATTTTCAATTAACTCTTGATGTTGTTTAAGCAAGGAATTTATTTCTCACAAAATCGAATTGTGAATAATTTTTTATGATTTGTGTCTCTTTAATAAGGATTTATATTTTCCCTCTATCATTTTTCAGTATGTAGTCAATTTATTATTTGAATAATTAGAATTATAATCAAAATTAGATTAATAATAGGTTTGTACCTTATCTTATTCTTCCATGAAGCACATATTTGATTTCAGATGTGATTCTTCCTTTTCTGAATCCGATTTATTTGAGATACTAGAGTCTTCAAAGACACTCCAAGTTGCCTTCATTTATCTTTTTTTCTTTTATGTTCACAATTAGCATTTTTATGATATTCCTTCTCTGTCCTTATCTTTTCACCTTTTAGCTTGGGACAATTAGGTCTTTCATGAACTAATTTCTTGCATTCATAGAATCTGGCTTCCCTAGAATCATTATCATACATTTTTAAAGGTTTTCTAAATCCTCTTTTATTCTCATAAGACATGCTAGATTTTCTGGCTAATTGATCCAATTCCATTTCATAATCAGATGTATCTGAATTCCTTTCTTCTCTAACTTCTTTCTTTATTATTTTTCTTTGATTCTGAGATGTTACCTTTAGAGAAGTATTTTCCTTTTTTACTAAGACTTTATGATCTAAAACTTTATTATCCATTTCATCTTTATACATCATCAGTGTCCTAATCATTTCTCTCATTGTTAGATTTTTGACAGGTTATGATTTTCGAATTGAAGCTGATATACCATTCCATTTAGTAGATAGTACTCTTATTTTTTTCAAATATTGATATGCTTGTTTGATAAGGTCACCTAAGGCTATAATATTATTTATAATCTCAATAATCCCTCCATTGATCTGAGTGATACTTTCACCATGAAGCATTCTGAATGTATCAAATTTCAGTTTTGCAGTTTCATACCTAATTTGTCTAACATTGTATGTTCCTTTATAAGAAACTTCAATGGTTTTATACATTTCATAAGTAGTAGGACAATATGAGACATGGTTTAATTCATCTGGATCATGACCACAGATAATAGCATTCATAAATTTAGAATTTGTGTTATAGTTAGCCTCTGTAAAAGTAGTCCAAGTTGTAGGATTTTTAGGGGTAATATAAGGAGTAGTGATTTTAGAGTAGACATTGAATCCTATGTTTTTCAAATATATAATCATCCATGATTTCTAGAATCTATAGTTTTCACCATTTAAATATGGAGAACAAAACATTGATATTCCTTCTCTAGGATCAGTCAATGCCATATTTGTATAATCCTTAAACTTTTAGCTTATTATAGAATTTTCCAAAAGATCTCCTTTGATACCAATCGTTAGGTCAGAATATACAAATATAAACAAGAGGGGGGTGGATTGTGTCTCTTTCAAAAGCTTTGAAATTCTGTGTCTTTATTTCAGCTGATGATTATGAAGGTAAGCAATGTTTATCTTATGTATGCAATTATGGGCGGTGGATAATAAACATAAAAATAGAACACACTATTTATAGTGGTTTGGGGCATAATGATCCCATAGTCCACTCCACGAATTACTCTCCATACGAGTTTATTGAATTTCACTAGTCCAGACCTCATATCATAAGACCAATCCACAATTGAGTGCAGGGAGTTGACACCTTTACAAACAAAAATAAAAAAATAGTCTTCTTATTCTAAAATAGAGAACCAATAAACCAAATATTAGATCGAGAAGTTGATACTCCACCACAACAGAGTTTGAGAAGTTGAAATTCTCAATAAAAAGATATTTATTATAAATGGTTTTGGTTGAAATTTATATTTTAACAACATCTGATGGTAGATGAATATTCATCTTTAGAAAATAGTTTCTTTAGGAAAGAATATTTCTGAAGAGATATGATTGGAAAAGATCTTTGAAATAAAAACCAAAATGAATAGTGGGAGCAGAATTACGACAAATACTAAATTTTGAGTATGTATATTTCCACTGTAGACTCTTTTGTAGAAAAATAGAGTCTGATTGATTGTTTTAGTAGATCTGTAAAAGATATACACAAGAATTTTGTTTCAATAGTGAATATGTGTCATAATATATATCTCAATACATATATATTTGAATCGTACACACACATATATAGACCAATTACACCAATAGAAGTAAAACAAAGATCCTATCTTTAAATTCCATATCCAAGAAAATTTCCTAATAATCGTAGGAATTCAAATTCATAAGACAAGATAGAGTAGTCGTAACTTCCCTTAAAAATAGGAGTGAATTTATCCACTTAATATTATTCATTGAATCATAACGGGCATTGAATTGTTCAAAAACAAGATTTAAATTAGCCTGATATTCTGTAAAGACCATTTCACGAAACTCCAATAAAATCATAACTTGAAATGTCTGGTGATGAAAAGTCAAATGTAAGGTTCCTTCACAAAACGAAAGAATACCAAACACAAGGTTCAACTACATAGAGTTCATTCTTGAAACATAAGGTTGACATCGTAAGGTTGATCACATAAGATAGGTTGGTAATCCATACTTTTTCTTCTCAAATGTAAGGCTCCATACTTACATTAGGTTCTTTTACCATACTTTTTATCTTTGTTGAACGTAAGGTTTCATCCAAATTTAAGTTTCTTTATCATTACATTTCGTTCAATGTAGTGTTGATTAACAATACCTACTACTCTTTCAGCATAAGTTATAATAGAAACGCAGGGTTTGTTCCTTACGTTATGTTTCTTCAATATAAAATATGAACAATGTTTACAGAATATGGTTAGGAGCATTTTCAAAACTTAGAAAAATAGTCCGCACAAATAATAATCTTGAATATATTTTTAGAAAAATGGACTATAAAGAATATTAATTTCCTAAAATACACTTTAAGTAATTTCATTAGTAACAGCAACAAGGGTATTTTTGAGTATTAAAATCAATAAAATTTATTGGGTATTGCTGAGACAATGTATACCCAACACATGTGGAGTGTAATAAATATAAAATTAATCAATGCCTTACAAAACTAAATTATTGGATGATGTGTTGGTTACGGTAATTTTTTCACCTACTAATTTTTATGTTTTAAATAAGGAGGATGATAAAATAAATTCAAATTAACACTACTACAAAACGGCCTATATCAGCGCTCAAAACGGGCTTTAACAGCGCTAAAAAAGCTATGTAAAGCTTTGCATTAATATAGGGGGTTTCTTTTATCAGCACTCCAAAAAGCGCTGATAAAGGCCCATTTTATCAACGTGGAAAGAATCACTGATAAAATACCTCTTTATCAGTGTTTTTTTAGCGCTGATAAAAGGATCCGTTATCAGCGCATTTAAAAAGAATTGATAAAGGTCAAAAAAATTAAAACAAATTAAAAAAAATTAAAAAATGTGGGGAGTTCCTTTATCAGCGCTTGACACCCCCTTTATCAGAGAGAGGAGTTCTCATGCATGCTGCCCTTCCCGTGCATCCTCATACGTGCGCACACCCCCTTTTCTTCCACCTAAACTCGAACTCGCGACCTCCCCCCTTTCGTGGCTGCACCTTTACCACTAAGCCATTTCGTTTTGTTCTCTATTTAATGATATATCTATATATATAGTTAAATTTATTCATATATTGATATAGATTCATATTAATATAAATATATTTATTCATATATTAGTATATATATATTCATTTGTATATTAATATATTAATATATATATATAGTTATAATTTTTTATACTTATATTTATTTGTATATTAATATATACTTATAAGATTGGTTTTAAATACATTTATGAAAAAATATTTTTTGTGTGTTTATAAATAAATAAATAAATAAATAAATATATATATATATAAAACACACAAACACACACACACACACACTGACACATATATATTTACGAATAAATACATATATATGTGTATTTGAAAAGCCGTAGAATGTTAAAATGACCATAACTTATAAGATCGGTTTTAAATACATTTATGAAAAAATATGTTTTTGATGTGTGTTTATAAGTAAATAAATAAATAAATACATATATACATATATTCAACACACAGACACACTCATAGACACACACACACACAGACACATATATATTTACGAATAAATAAATAAATATATGTGTATTTGAAAAGCCATAGAATGATAAAACAACCATAACATATAATCTAGAATCTTGTTTCAACACCACAAACAGTCAAATCATAGAAAATGAAACAATATTCGATATGATATGTGGTAAAGACCTAATAGAAGTCTAGATCAGAAGTTATACTTGTTTGAATGTTAAAAAAGCAGGGTATCCTGACTAAAAAGTAAGTTTCGGAGGCCTTCTGGGCCTTTTTGATCTTGAAAAAATGTGACATAGGGTCTCCCCTAGTCTCTATCACGTAGATCTCATCACATGATTCGATTTGATATGCTGTTGAGCTCAAACAGACACCTGGATCAAAAGTTATGGCCGTTTGAAGTTTGAGTTAAATTTTCATCTTATTTTGGATCTTTTATTAATTGTTTGATTTTTTGTTTCTTCAAATTGTTATTAAATTATTTTTAATCGATAATAATTATCAAATTATTAATTAATAATATTTTTTTAAAATATTTTAAATCCATTTTCACTAAATTGATTATATATTAAAAGTAATAGTCTATTTATACGTATCTAAATCATATTTAAAAAATATATATTGTATTTATATCGATATAAATATACTTATATAACAATATATTATTTTTCATGAAAAATTATTATTTTTAACATAAAATTTATCAGCGCTAGGGAAAAGCGTCGATAAATTCCCCCTTTACTAGCGCTACTAAAAGAAGCACTGGTAATGGGGTCCCCTTTAACAGCGCTAAAAAAAGCGCAGATAAAGGCCGCGTTTATCAGCACTTTTTTTAGCACTGATAAAATTTTAGTGCTTCCCATGCCCATTTTTTAGTAGTGTAACCAATAATTATAGATATACCTTTACTAAAAATAGCTATAATAATAATAAACATACTTGAAGAAACACAATCTATATATTTTGGAAATAACATAGTACACTTTAATATTCTAGATTTATTGAAATATAACCATAAATATCTTTCTATTTCTTTTATTTCACACTTTAATACTCAATATTATTCATATGGGGATATTTAACTATTCTAGGAAATCATGAATTTATGGTCTAAAATAATTTTGAAACCACAGGTTACACAAAATCTACATAAAAACCAAAATTTCAAGGATCTTTTGAGTCTAAATTTGAACATGAGATTCTTTGTTATGAAATGGTTGAGGATTTATATGATGGGTTTTATTTATTATTATTTTGAATGAAACTGATATTATACATCATTAGTAGTACTCCTATTATGAAAATATTAATTAATTGAATTTATTTCCATCATTAAAAAACCCCCAAGAATAAGTTGTGATATCCATCTTTCAATATAAACTAGTTTACATGATGATTTAAAATACTAACGGAAACATTTTTTTTAATTTTTAGATAAAATAAATTTATGGCTAAGTCTAAACCGAACAAGTGGAAATAAATAGAGTCATTCCCAAGGGGATACACCATTGAAGGTACAACATAGATAATAACCAAAACGCTCCACCCCAAAAGAGCCATAAACAGGCTGGCCAAAGAACCCAGTACTGTACTAGCCCTGCTTAAAAACCAAACAAAAGGCATCAAACAACAGTCCATGACCGATTCGACCAAAAGCCTACAAAGATGCCCATAAGATCACACCACTGAGGTGTTCTTAGCGCATAGAAGGTGCGTTTAAGACCCAGATTTGAAAAAAGTAATTTAATTCCCAATTTTCAAATTCTCCAACATGATTACTTCTTAATGAAATTATATTAAAACCATTTTAATTTTGAACTAATTTAGAGAAAATTTCAAAAATAGTCAATGCTTCACTTTTGTGTTATAGAAAATAAATCCCAGTAAATCTAGAGTAATCTTCAACTAAAACATATACATATGATTTTCCATACAAACTTGCTAGTCTTGATGGTCCAAAGAGATCCATGTGGATAAGTTATAAAGGTTTTGATGTTGCAATTTTGTTAATAGATTTTAAGGAAGTTTTTTGTTTCTTTCCAATTTGGCATGTATCACAAAATCTGTCACTTTCAAACAAAAGAAGAGGTAAATTAGAAACTAACTATTGCTTTGATAATTTATATAAATGATAAATATTATAATGACCAATACTTCTATGAAATATCCAAGAATCATTTATCTTAGGAGTTAAACAATTCAATTTCTATTTACACAAGGATTTTAAATCCAAAGTATAAACATTATCACTTCATGGTTCAATAAACTTAAGCAGTTTGTCTTTAAACACAAAACATGAATTGTTAGAAAAATAAACATAATATCCATCATCACAGAGTTGAAAGATACTTATCTGGTTATGATTCAGCCCTTGTAAATATAGTACACAGTTGATTGAGACTGTTTTTTGATCTCTAATAGTTCAAAGTCAAATTACCTTTCCTTTCGCATTATCACAAAATGTTACTTGAACTCCCACTATCAGAGTTAGTGTATTGAAGTTTAATGAGTTTCCAATCATATTTATGGAGCCATCACTATCCATATACCATATATCATTTGTTTTTCTGTGACCTGTTTCTTATAAAAGTAATTTTAAAAAGAGTTTTTTGGTTACCCATATTCTTTTCGGTGCAGTAGTGTTAGAAAAGACCTGGGTATCCCGATCTTATTTGTTTTTCCATTACTCAAATTTACTTCAGATAAGATATTTAAAATAAACGAATTTTTAATTCCACCTATTTTAGGATTTCTTAGAGAATAGTTTTTTATTATATTCCCTTCTAATCTAAAAAAATGACAGGTAATAGTTTTTGAGTTGGGAACAAAATAATTATTATATAGTTTATATTTTTCACTGTTACTTCATATACCAAATATTTTCTTTCTAAAATTTTTTTTACTAATAATTTAATTTAGAATGTTTTCTCCTTTTGTAATGAAGTGGGTAACATTTTTGTAGGTTTCAACTTCATATTTTAATTTTTTAATCTTATTTTCACGATCAGAACAGTTTTTGGTAGACGAGTTAAAATTTTCAATTAACTCTTGATTTTGTTTAAGTATGGAATTTATTTCTCACAAAATAGAATTGTGAATAACTTTTTAAGATTTGTGTCTCTTTAATAAAGAGTCATATTTTCCCTCTAGAATTTTGTAGTATGTAGTCAATTTATTATTTGAATAATTAGAATCATAATCAAAATTAGATGAATAATAGGTTTTTACCTTATCTTCTTCTTCCATGAAGCACATATTTGATTTCAGATGTGATTCTTCCTTTTCTGAATCTGATTTTTTGAGATACTAGAGTCTTTAGAGACACTCCAAGTTTCCTTCATTTCTCTTTTTTTCCTTTATGTTCATAATCATCATTTTTCTGATATTCCTTTTCTGTCGTTATATTTTCACCTTTTACCTTTGGAAAATCATGTCTTTTATGAACTAATTTCTTGCATTCATAGAATTTGACTTCCCTAGAATCATTCTCATACATTTTAAAGGTTTTATAAATCCTCTTTTAATATCATAAAACATGCCTGATTTTTTGGCTAATTGATCCAATTCCATTTCAGAATCAAATGTATCTGAATTCCTTTCTTCTTTAACTTCTTTCTTTATTCTTTTTCTTTGATTCTGAGATGTTACCTTTAGATTAGTATTTTCATTTTTTACTAAGACTTTATGATATACACCATTATCTTCCATTTCATATTCATACATCATGAGGGTCCTAATCATTTCTCTCATTGTTAGATTTTTGACAGGTGATGATTTTGGAATTGAAGATGATATACCATTCCATTTAGTAGGTAGTACTCTTATTTATTTAAAATATTGATCTTCTTGTTTGATAAGGTCAACTAAGGATATAATATTATTTATAATATCTATAATCCCTCCATTGATCTGAGTGATACTTTCACCATCAAGCATTCTGAATGTATCAATTTTCAGTTTTCCAGTTTCATACCTCATTTGTCTTACATTGTATGTTCATTCATAAGAAACTGCAATGGTTTTATACATTTCATAAGAAGTAGGAAAATGTGAGACATGGTTTAATTCATCTAGTTCATGACCACAGATAATAGTGTTTATAAATTTAGAATTTGTGTTATAGTAAGCCTCTGTAAAATCAGTCCAAGTTATAGGATTTTTAGGGATAATATAAGGAGTAGTGATTTTAGAGTAGACTTTGAATACTGGGTTTTTCAAATATATAATCATCCATGATTTCTAGCATCTATAGTTTTCACCATTGAAATAAGGAGTACAAAACATTGATATTCTATCTATAGGATCAGTCAATGCCAAATTTGTATAGACATTATACTCTTATCTTGTTATAGAAATTTCCGAAACATCTCCTTTGATACTAATCTTTAGGTCGGAATATTCAAATATACATAAGAGGGGGGCAGATTGTGTCTTTTTGAAAAGCATTGAAATTCTGTGCCTTGATTTTGACTGATGATTATGCATGTAAGCAGTGTTTATCTTATGTATGCAATTATGAGTGGTGGATAAAAAACATAAACATATAACACATTGTTTATATTGGTCTGGGGCATAATGATCCCATAATCCACTCTATGAATTACTCTCCCTACGAGTTTGGTGAATTTCACTAGTCAAGTCCTCATATCATAAGGCCAATCCACAATTGAGTGTAGGGAGTTGACACCTTTACAAACAAAAGTAAAAATAGTGTCTTCTAGTTCTAAAATAGGGAACCAATAAACCAAATCTTAGATCGAGAAGTTGATACTCCACCCCAACTGAGTTTGAGAAATTGAAAATCTCAATAAAAAGATATTGATTATAAAAGGTTTTGGTTGAAATTTATATTTGAACAAATACTGATGGTAGATGAATATTCTTCATCAGAAAATAGTTTCTTTAAGATAGAATAGTTCTGAAGAGATCTGATTGGAAAGGATCTTTGAAATAAAAACAGTAAAGAATAGTGGCACCATAATTACGACAAATACAAAATTTTTAGTATGTATCTTTCCACTGTAGACTCTTTTGTAGAAAAACAGAGTCTGATTGATGGTTGTAGTAGATCTGTAAAAGATATTCACAAGAATTTTGTTTCAATAGTGAATGTGTGTCATAATATATATCTCAATACACATATATTTGAATTATATACACACATATATAGACCAAATACACCAATAGAAGAAAAAAAAGATCCTATCTTTAAATTCCATATCTACGAAAATTGCCTAATAATCATAGGAATTCAAATTCCTAAGACAATTTAGAGTAGTCATAACTTCCCTTAAAAATAGGAGTGAATTTATCGACTTATTATTATTCTTGGAATCATAACGGGCTTTGAATTGTTCAAAAACAAGCTTTACATCTGCCTGATATTCTGTAAAGACCATTTGACGAAACTCTGAAAAAATCATATATTCAAATGTGTGGCGATGAAAAGTCAAATGTAAGGTTCTTTCACAAAATGAAAGAATACCAAACACAAGGTTCACCTATATAGCGTTCATTCTCAAAACATAAGGTTGGAATCGTAAGGTTTATCACATAAGATAGTTTGGTAATCCATACGTTTTCTTCTAAAACGTAAGGTTCCATACTTACGTAAGGTTCTTTAACCATACATTTTATCTTTGTCGAACATAAGGTTTCATCCAAATGTAAGGTTATTTATCCTTACATTTCCTTCAATGTAGGGTTGATTAACAATAACTACTAATCATTCAGCATAAGGTATAATAAAAATGTAGGGTTTATTTCTTAAGTTACGTTTCTTCAACATACATTATGAAAAATGTTTCCAGAATATGGTTAGGAGCATTTCAAACACTTAGAAAAATAGTCCACACAAATAAGAAGCTTGAATATATTTCCAGAAACATGGACTATAAAGAATATTAATTTCCTGAAATACACTATAAGTAATATCATTAGTAAAATCAACATGGGTATTTGTGAGTATCAAAATCAATAAAGTTTATTGGTTATTGTTGAGACAATGTATACC
Source organism: Viscum album (assembly GCA_963277665.1). NCBI lineage: Eukaryota > Viridiplantae > Streptophyta > Magnoliopsida > Santalales > Viscaceae > Viscum > Viscum album. The sequence continues at coordinate 1,996,616,358 of OY728142.1, read as the reverse complement.
CAACACATGTGTAGTGGAATAAATATAAAATTGATCAATGCCTTACCCAACTAAGTTATTGGAAGATGTGTTGGTTACGGTAATTTTTTTCACCTACTAATTTTTATATTTTAAATAAGTAGGATGATAAAATAAATTCAAATTAACACTACTACAAAAATGGCCTATATCAGCGCTCAAAACAGGCCTTAACAGCGCTAAAAAAGCGATGTAAATCTCAGCGCTAATTTAGGGGGTCCCTTTTATCAGCGCTCCGAAAAGCGCTCATAAAGGCCCCTTTTATCAGTGCTAAAAAAGCACTGATAAAAGACCCCTTTATAAATGCTTTTTTTAGTACTGATAAAAGGTGCTATTATCAGTGCTTTTAAAAAGGGCTGATAAAGGCCAAAAAAATTTTAAAAAAAAAATTAAATAATGCGGGGAGTGCCTCTATCAGTTCTTGACACCCCCTTTATCAGTGCTAGGATGTCTCCCGCGTGCTGTCCTTCCCACGCATCCTCATACGTTCACACACCACCTTTGCTTCCACCCGAACTCGAACCCGCGACCCCCCTCCTTTCGCGGCTGCACCATTACAACTAAGCCATTTCGTTTTGTTCTCTATTTAATGATATATCTATATCTATATAGTTATATTTATTCATATATTGATATATATTCATATTAATATAAATATATTTATTTATATATTAGTATATATATTTTCATTTCTATGTTAATATATATATATAGTTATAATTTTTTATACGTATATTTATTTGTATATTAATATATTCTTATAAGATTAGTTTTAAATACATTTATGAAAAATATACTTTTTATGTGTGTTTATAAATAAATAAATAAATACATACATACATATATATATACAACACACACACACAGACACATATATATTTACAAAGAAATACATATATATGTGTATTTGAAAAGCCATAGAATGTTAAAACGACCATAACTTATAAGATCAGTTTTAAATATATTTATAAAAAAATATGTTTTTGATGTGTGTTTATAAGTAAATAAATAAATACATACATATATACATATATACAACACACACACACACACATATATATATTTACGAATAAATAAATATATATGTGTATTTGAAAATCCATAAAATGTTAAAACGACCATAACTTATAATAAAGAATCTCGTTTCCACACCACAACCAGTCAAATCAAAGAAAATGAAACAATATTCGATATGATATGTGGTAGAGGCCTAACAGACATCCAGATCAGAAGTTATACTTGTTTTAATGTTAACGAATTGGGGTATCCTGACAAAAAACTCACTTTTGGAGGCCTTCTGGGCCTTTTTAACCTCGAAAAATGTGATGGAGTCTTTTCCTAGGTTAGTATCTCGTAGAGCTCATCACAGGCTTTGATTTTATATGCTGTAGAGCTTAAACGGACACCCGGATCAAAAGTTATGGCCGTTTGAAGTTTGCGTTACATTTGTAACTTATTTTAGATCTTTTATTAATTGTTTTGATTTTTTGTGTCTTTAAATTTTTATTAAATTACTTTTAATCAATAATAATTAGAAAATTATTAATTACTAATATTTTTTTAAAATATTTTAAATCCATTTTCACTAAATTTTTTATATATTAAATGTAATAGTCTATTTATACGTATCTAAAACATATTTAAAAATATATATTATATTTATATCGATATAAATATACATATATAAGAATATATTATTTTTCATGAAAAATTATTATTTTTTAAATTTTAATTTATTAGCGCTAGGGAAAAGCGCCGATAAATCCCCCCTTTATCAGCGCTACTAAAAGAAGCGTTGATAAAGGGGTCCCCTTTAACAGCGCTAAAAAAAGGGCTGATAAAGGGCGCCTTTATCCGTGCTTTTTTTAGTGCTGATAAAAGCGTAGCTCTTCCTTTGCCCATTTTTGTAGTAGTGTAACCAATAATTATAGATATACCTTTACTAAAAATATCTAGAATAATAATAAACATACTTGAAGAAACACAATCTATATATTTTGGAAATAACGTAGTAAACATTAATATTCTAGATTTATTGAAATATAACCATATATATCTTTCTATTTTTTATGTCACACATTAATACTCAATACTTTTTATATGGGGATATTTACCTATTCCAGGAAATCATGAATTTATGGTCTAAAATAATTTCTAAACCATATGTTACAGAAACTCTACATAAAAACCAAATTTTCATGGCTCTTTTGAGTCGAAATTTGAACACAAGATTCTTTGTTATGAAACGTTTTAGGATTTATATGATGGGTTTGATTTCTTATTTTTTTGAATGAAACTGATATTATACATCATTAGTAGTACTCCTATTAGGAAAATATTAATTAATTGAATTTATTTCCATTATTAAAAAACCCCCAAGATTAAGTTGTAATATCCATATTTCAATATGAACTGGTTTACATGATGATTTGAAATACACATAGAAACTATTTTTTTTATTTTTAGATAAAATAAATTTGTCGCTAAGTTAGAACCAAAAAAGTGGAAAACAAATAGAGTCATGCCCACGTGCATACACCATTAAAGTCACAACATAGATAATAACCAAAATGCACCACCCCAAAAGAGCCATAAACAGGCTGGACAACGAACCCAGTACTGTACTAGCCCTACCCAAAAACCAAACAAAAGGCATCAAACAATATTCCATTACCGATTCGACAAAAACCCTACTAAGATTCCCATCAGATCACACCATTGAAAGAGTGTCTGACCACCGCCGCCCCGCACATGCCTGTGTCACCCACCCAGCATGCAGATCCCACAGATCGCACGAGTCATCACCATCACATCCCTACACCTCAATACACATACCTATGAAGTGAAACCGGTCACTGGGCAGCAAACATCGGTGACACTCACACCCCAACGCACCGATGAGACCCACAAGCTATCTCCCGATTCTGCCCTACTTGGCCTTTGCCGTATCAGAACCTGGGATGCTGGAAAACCCAACAAGCTGCTGAAAACCCAAAGGAGAACAACGAGATGTTGTTGTTGCTCATCTTTCCATAGGACACCACCAGTGACCTCGTAATGACCTAGGAGTAGACAATGACGAGTTTTTTTATTCATTTTTAATTTTTTTTAGAAAAAATGGTAAGGGTTATTTTTTTTCAAAATGCACCTCAAAGGCGCCATCGTAGATGCCAACTTTTCATTACGGGTGAAAGGCGCCATCGCAGATGCCGCCTTTCCAATGGCAGTGCGGATCAGTGACATGGGAAAGGCGACACCCGCGGTGCCCCCTTTCGCCCGACGACATTACGAAAGGCAGCTCCCACGGTGCCGCCTTTGCCTCCACGCCCTATAAAAGGGCAGTGCCCCCACCCCTTCTCATCACTTCCAAACACCCATTACCTCTCAGTTTCTCTCTTTTGCGGTGGAGTTTTGTGGTTTGAAATTTATGTAAAGCTTTTCGAGGTATGGTTTTTAATTTAATGTTTTTAATTTTTTAGAATTGTTTTTAGTTAAATATTTTTATAAATTTAATGTTTTTTATTTAGTTTAATTGTTTATAGTTTAATATTTTAATTCTTTATTTGTTTATTTAGTTTTAATTTTTTTTTGTTTCTTAGATTGTTTAATTAGTTATATTTTGGAATTACAATTATCATTAGTATAAATTAATTTAGGATTCTTTTAATGAAATTTTGGTAGCATAAAGATTATGTTATCTAAGCAATCAAATCCTTGTCTAGATACAAATAAGTGAATGTGGCTTTAGCACAGATGTACCTAGTGGTAAAACCCGAAAACACCGATTTGAGCTATACTCGAACGGGAACTGGTGCACGAAAACGAGCCTTGCTGCATTCTGGTTTGACACTCCCGGAGGATATGATTAAGATATGAATATTTCTTTATAAAATACTAAAATATCTCAGAAAATAAATGATAAATTGATAATTTAGTAATGATGTTGATATTTATTATTAGGAATGATTAATTAAAAATTAATTAATAAATAGAGTTAAAAATAAAACTACAGTTCAAATGATTATCAATAACACATAGTTAAAAGATAACATGGAATTAAAAAATAATATAGTTGAAAAACACATGGAGTGAAAGTGGAAATATAAATAAGATGGAGTTAAAATATAAATAATATGGAGTTAAAATATAAATAACATGGATTTAAAATATAAATAACATGGATTTAAAATATAAATAACATGGAGTTAAAATATAAATAACAGCTTGTTAAAATATAAATAACATGGAGTTAAATAATAAATAACATGGAGTTAAAATATAAATAACATTAAGTTAAAATATAAATAACAACATGCTAAAATATAAATAACATAGAGTTAAAAAATAAATAACACAATGTTTCGAGCTTCTTGCTTTTCTTGTAGTGAATTGAATATCAAAATTTCAGAAATCACGGGTTTTTTGAAAATTTGATATCCAATTCACTGAAAGAAAATATAGAAGCTCGAAACATGCCGTTATTTTTTTAACTCTTTGTTATTTATATTCTATCTCACTAATTAGAAAGTGTACTAAGAAATATGCTAGTTTAGGATATAAGATCTTTTAAAATTTAAGAATCATAAAGATTGTATAGTTTAGAAGTAATAGTTATTAATTGAACATGAGGTAAAATCCAACTTATTTTTAATAAGCAGTTTAATTACAGATTCAATGTATAAAATCAAACTTATATTGGTAACCATCATTCTGAATGTCACTTAAATTATCAAAATCTTGATCAGAAAACCTTTTTTACATAGAGCGGAATGTTTTCCTGTGTGTACTGTTATGGGGAGGTTATTCAAACTGAGTAAGGAGCTTCTTACAGAACACAACCAATAACAGTGGTTAATAAAAATTGTGTAACCCTAAGTGACCTTCAAGACAGAATTCATGGATCATTAAATCTAGGACCTGATCAAAAGATCAATTCAATGAGTTATAGACATTTGCAGTTCCCGTCAACATTGTGGCATCTAGCTTTTCCATTGGTTGATGATGCGCAATGGATCCAAACAATTAATTTTTTGTCTCAACGGTTGGATGGTACCATGATTGAGTTATATGTTAATGTTTCTACTATACAACAACAACATCCAATTGTACAAAGACGTAGACTTACAAGAGTCGTTGAATATAGTCCGCCCCATGAAGTTCAGATGATCCCAAATGATGCAGAGGACAACCTACTTGATCTCCCTGATATACATGTTAACCCGACATCTGATGAGGAGATTCATAATAACGAAACAGATGGTGATAGTAGTTCTGATGAGGAAGGAACAATGGAAGTTTCGAGAAATGCATTAGTTTTACAACATGCTCGACCTACAATAAATCATCCACTACTCTTTGTATCTTGGTCAGAAGCAATGACACGTGTGCCTAAATTTGAAGATAATGTTCTCAAACTGAAAACTGAGTTTCCCAGAGTTATACAAGATAGGTTTAGTGAGATGAAAAAAAAATCATATATTGGAAGGAATTTCCCAGGTAAAGATGCATTAAAAAGTACGCTAAAGAGATTTCACATTGAGAGGCACTATAGCTATGTAGTTTACAAATCAGTCCATAAAAAATATGGAATATGATGTGAGAAGTATGGGGATGATTGTAGATTTTGATTGAGGGTGATTCCAGATATTGCACTTGGAGGTTGGAGAATCTCGAGGATTGAGGAAGATCATACTTGTGTTCAGCCAAGCCTGACACACGATCATACTTCATTGGATGTAGAATTTGTGTCATCCATTGTTGTTGAGATGATTAGGAAACATCAAGATGTTCTAATATCCCTTGTGCAAGGGAGGATACAACATACATTTGGTTATAATATATCATATAATAAGGCATGGAAGGCGAAATAGAAGGAAATTGTGAAGGTCTATGTTGATTAGGATGACTCATATCGGGTATTGCCGTAATTTCTAGCCATACTGGTGCATCACAACCAAGTTTTCATCCATATGGATACAAATGAACATGTGTCTCATGATAACTGACTTGATCCATCTTGTGTTCAATTTCATCAGTTGTTATGGGTATTCCTTCCCTGTATCTCCACCTTTCGTTTTTGCAAATAGTTTATTCAGATTGATGGAACATTTCTTTTTGGAAAATACAAGGGCGTATTGTTGATTGCATAAACCCAAGATGGAAATTGTTCACCTCTTCCGCTTGCCTTTTCCATTGTAGATAAATAAATATATGAATCATGGAGTTGGTTTTTGGCATGTATCAACACCCATTTCCCCAACATTCGGGGTGTTTGTTTGATATCTGATCGACATCGGGCTATTAATGAGGCAATCAATGATGATCCTGATACATGGAGTTACCCAAATACACATCATTGGTTCTGCATTAGACACATTTCTAGCAACTTGCATAAAAAATTCCACAACGAACAGATGAAGATGGCAATCACCAGATTTGGTATGCATTGTATTTGTTGTTTTTTTGTATATCAACGTAAAGATAATTTCAAAATACGTGGAATATCATCTATTCTGTGTATCATATGAGTCCGATCAATGACAGTTTGAAGAACGTTTCGAACAAATCCGTCAGGTTAATGAAGAATTTTACGATTATATGATGCGAATTCCAAAAGAAAAGTGGACATTGACATTTGATGGGGGGAAGAGGTATGGACACATGACCAAGAACATTGTATAGTGAATCAATGGTGTCTTCAAAGGGATTCACAAGATACCTATAACTTCCCTAGTTTAGGAGACATTTTATCGTTGCGTGAAGTACTTTGTTGATAGACAAAAACTAGCATCGGATGGAATAAATCAGAGGCTAATGTACGAAAGACATTTTCAACTAGATATTGAAAAGAATATTGAAGAAGCTTATGGTTATCAAGTATGCCTATTTTGACGAGAATACTCTCAAATTGAAGTTGTAGAGAAGTCAAACCCCACCACAAATATCATTGGTGAAAAAATGGTGGTATTACTAGAAACGAGGCAATGTCAATGTGGAAACTTTCAGGCCTTACAGTCTCCATGCTCACATGCTATCGCATAATGTGCCTCTGTTAACATATCATGGGAAGCATATGTTGATCCAGTGTACCAGATGAACACCATTACTAACTGTTATGCTGCACCATGGACACCTATTGGCGAGTTTCGTTATTTCCCAATGCCCAAAGGTCAACCGATAGTGGTACTTGATATGAATCGGTTGCATCCCTGTGGGAGACCGAAGGCCAACAAGATGTGAAATGAGATGGACTGACCTCAAGAACAAAGACAGAGTTTGAAATGCACCATATGTCATAAAGAGGTTTATAATCGTAATTGATTCCCTAACATTGTTGGGTCGAGTTCACACTCTAAGCCACAATGATGTATTGTCATTATTGGGAGATTCTCTTATTGTAAATTTTATGTTGTTATATCTTCCTTTTACCTCGGTTTTCTAACCCCCAAAACTGAAAATAATTACAGTAAACCCAGAAATATCTTTTATATACCATAATCCTAACAATATAAACCATAATCATGAAAATCTTTTCTCAAATCATTAACCTAAACCGTAAAATGTTAAAAGAAATCCAAAAGCCTAGATCCAAAATGAAAAATGTGAAACCCTAATCTTTAAATCCTAAAATTGAAAACAAGAATCATAAACCCATATATAATGTTCTAGGGAATAGAGGAGCACCCTAGAAATTGAACCCTCCTATATTGTTAATGAACACATAGAGACAAATGAATCTTGATCTAGTAATAGAATAACACCCCAAAAAGTGAACTCCCTTACAATATCAAAATATGAGCCCTAGTACTACACCATCCTCTTATATACCCAAGGATCACATTTGAGATATACATAAAATCATTTTGAAAGGGCGTTATAACATTCAAAAATAACAAAAAAACATTTCTTGATATAAAAACATTCTTTAAAAACTAGGTCACACTTCATTTCACAATTCTGTAAAAACACCCTTCTATCTACCAAAATTAGGGGAAATCATTTTTTTATCAAAAACCATTTTCATAAAATAAATAAATCATGACAATTATTTTATAAAAAAAATTATAAAAAAAAAGTGAAATCATGATTCATCCAACATACATTAGAGACAGAACAATTTATAGGTTGTGAATGATCCATGATGTGAATCCTTGATAAAACTTAATTTGTTTATATGCAGATGACTAACACCATACTACTCAGTCAGCAGGCTACCCATTGTTCACAGGTTGTGATATAGGGTGGTCCAGATCGATTGATCAGGGTGCATCGAGCGCACCATTTTCATCACAGAGAGCCTCCTCCTGCCATTATACCATACTTGCGTCGTGCTAGATTTTATGGTATTGTAGTATCAGATTTTACATTTGTAGACCATCACCTGCTAGCTCTACTCGTGAAGAGGTGGAGACCGGAGACACACACATTTCACCTGCCTAAGGGAGAGATGACCATCACCCTCCAGGATGTGGCTGTGATTCTTGGTCTTCCTATCCAGGGGACACCCGTTATTGGATCCACTCGAGCAGCTTGGCCCGACCTTGCTTAGCACTTGTTAGGAATTGACATTTTGTCCGATCGTAGTGCTACCGATGGAGCATCAATATTGATGCCTTGGCTGGAGTCACAAATTTTACTTTTAGCTGATGATGTTGATGATCAGACGGTGATGCGCTATGCATGTGCATATATATTACGACTTATTAGAGGGACCATGTGTACGGATCATTCAGGGATGCACATGATGTATCTACCTCTGATAGAGGATTTTGATCAGTAGGGACATACAATTAGGGATCCTCCTGCTTGGAATACACATACAAAGAATTATGCAGGATATCCGATAGGCGACGCATAGGTCTTGGGGGATGCGTTATCCTTATTCAGATGTGGGAATGGGAGCACATCCCCGCATTCTGCCCTGATCTTGCTGGTCCGCCGGTCGAGATGGCGGTGCTGCATGATGCTCTACATGGACGCTGGTATGATCACTCATTTCTATCAGTTTCTGAAGCTACTAAAAGTTATTGACTTTAATTTCTCATTATTTATCACTATCGATGTTGTATTTTATAGGTCGCTTCAACGACACAATTTCAATGCGGTTCCGAGATATGATTTGGCCGTATATCGGCTCGAGTTAGACTTTATCTTACCCCATCAGGTGTGTATATACAATCTATAACTATCTAAAAAATTTAATAATAACATCATTTTTTAGTTAACAGATTTTCTAAAAAGGGTAATATGTTATTTCATATTTTATGGCTTCCATACTGGTCTGTTATGGACCAGTTGCCTCCATACTGAACGGTTGGTCTTGACAATGTTACGACTATAGTTCCACTCATTCACTTTCATATAGTTGAGTGGAACCAGCCTGACAGAGTCATGCACCCGTTTCTCTTCACTCAGCGAATTTCATTACCGCCGAGGCAGACAGATCAGCTTCATGGGATGAAGTTAACAGGGAGGCCGGATGACGACTGGCATCGAGTACATGCTATATTTCTTAACTATTGGCACTGACGCGCAGAGTTTTGTATCTAGGGAGTTCCTACGATGCAGTTTTCTCTTTCAGCGCAGCACGAGTATGAGCCATGGTATAGAATAAAGTGTATACTGTATCTTACCCGAGCCGGCACAAAGATGCATATGATTGTAAGTCAATTAAATTATATTACTATGTTTATTGAGTTATTTTCTAATTCATTTTTAATATGTTTATAGGAGAGTCACACAGAAAGACTTCTTCATATGAGTGATGAGGCTGAGGATAGAGTCTTCAACCGGGAAGCCGTTCATGCTCAAGCGTTGGAGCTGAGGTCATCTGTCCATGCATTTGCTGAGAGCCTCTTCGAGCGTTCGGCACAGAGACAACAGGTTCCTACCGCATAGGAAGATCCTACAGCAGCTACTGGTGCTGAGGATCTATGACCACGACGACGTAGACAACATCATCCTGCACATCAGGCCTCACCTGTTCCATAGGCAGAGGTTAGCCCTCTAGTTGTCCAGTCTGAGCCGATGCAGGATGTGCCTCAGCCGTCATGGGATCCATCTTTTTTACAACATATCCTCAGTTTTTTACATCGTGGGGTCCATATAGAGTGCAACCTTTGGGTTCAGAGTCATCGCAGCCTTGGGGTCAAACCCATCGTATAGTTGGGGTATAACACCACCATATGATTTGTTCCCCACTGCGATGATGTCGGGTTCTTCTACCATCGAGATGGGAGAAGGATCAAGAGGGTCATACGATGTGGAGTTTACATTTTCTCCCACTAGCACAGAGGTGGAGGATAGGACAGTCGATGTTCCAGCGCCCAAGTACCATCCCTCTCCAGGTCATCAGACTCCCCAGTTATCTCACCGCGGATGTCCTATTATTAGAACACCATGTGGGACAGGTTCTCCTCACCGTAGACATAGACATTGATTGTTTATGGTCATTTATATGTTTTATGTCTATGGAAATGAAAAATTATTTTTTATGAAATTATTTGTGTTAGACCACTATGTGGTACATGATCTCCTCATCGTAGACATATACAATGATTGTTTATGTTCATTTATATGTTTTATGTCTATAGAAATAAAAAATAATTTATAAGCTTTCAAAACCGCCTACTTGAAACTTAAATTTTTTTCATGTACGTGAATTTGAAATTCTATAAAATATAAACCATAAGAGCAATATAAACAAAAAGTTAAACATTCATTAAACATATAAGTAATTATTGAAAACACAAATCATTTCATAAAAATTGTTCATGAAAAATAATTTATAAGCTTTCAAAACCGCCTACTTGAAACTGAGAAATGTTTTAAGTACGGGACATTGAAAGACTATAAAATATAAAAATAAGACCAATCTAAACGAAACTTTAAATATTCATTAAACATATAGGAGTCAACCCGACATCAATAGGATGCACGGTGTCGCTATTATCACATACATCTATAATCTTTGATGCATGAAAACATGTTATATCTCCTTTCATGGGATAACAAAATCCAATCTTCCACCTGCCATGTCCATATCCATATCAACATCCGGCCGCTTAAGGGTTTGGTGAAAGATATGCCACATGAAATTATCATACGTTCCCATTCAGGCAAATATCAACCCCTTCAACACCACCATGCATCCAACCATTATAATTTTTTCTATAATTGTCATTCCATTTCCCTAGGCCCAGTTTATCAGATGAAAACACCAACGATTCCACATAGCTCATCGAACTCTTCATCGCCAAATCTTTATCCTTTATCATCTTCAAAAGGCCACTGTAGGACCTCCTTGATCTATCCATTCCAAACACTCACATACAAGTATACTATATATATAAAAACCCAAAATTCTTTTGGTTTTTATGTTTAGGGTATACTTGTATGTGAGTGTTTGGAATGGATTGATCAATAAGGTCCTACAGTTTCCTTTTTAAGATGATAAAAGATAAAGATTTGGGGATGAAGAGTTCAATGTGCTATGTGGAATCGTTGGTGTTTTCATCTGATCAACTGGGCCTGGGGAAATAGGGTGAAAATTGTAGAAGAAATTATAATGTTTGGATGCATGGTGGTGTTGAAGGGGTTGATATTTGCAGGAATGGGAACCTATGAGAATTTCATGTGGCGTATCTTTCACCATACCCTTATGCGGAAGGATGTTGCTATGGATATGGACATGGCGGGTGGAAGAATGTATTTCGTTGTCCCATGAAATGAGATATAACAAGTTTTCATGCATGAAATATTATATATGTATGTGATAATAGAGAAAACATGCATCCTAATAATACGGGGTTGAATCCTATATGTTTAATGAATGTTTAAAGTTTCATTTAGATTGGTCTTATGGTTTATATTTTATAGTCTTTCAAAGTCACGTACTTGAAACATTTATAAGTTTCAAGTATGCTGTTTTGAATTCTTATAAATTATTTTTCATGAAAATTTTTTATGAAATTATTTGTGTTTTCAACAAATGCTTATATGTTTAATGAATTTTTAATGTATCATTTATATTGGTCTTATGGTTTATATTTTATATTATTTCAAAGTCACGTACTTGAAACATTTTTAAGTTTCAAGTAGGTGGTTTTGAAAGCTTATAAATTATTTTTCATGAACAATTTTTATGAAATTATTTGTGTTTACAACAATTGATTATATGTTTAATGAATGTTTAAAGTATCGTTTATATTGGTCTTATGGTTTATATTTTATAGTATTTCAAAGTCACATACTTGAGACATTTCTAAGTTTCAAGAAGGCGGTTTTGAAAGATAATAAATTATTTTTCCTGAAAAATTTTTGTGAAATGATTTGTCTTTTCAATAATTGATTATATATTTAATGAATGTTTTAATTTTCGTTTATATGGGTCTTATGGTTTATATTTTATAGTATTTCAAAGTCACGTACTTGAAACATTTCTAAGTTTCAAGTAGGCAGTTTAGAAAGCTTATAAATTATTTGTCATGAACAATTTTTATGAAATTATTTGTGTTTTCAACAATTGCTTATATCTTTAATGAATTTTTAAAGTTTCGTTTAGATTGGTCTTATAGTTTATATTTTATAGTCTTTCAATGTCACGTACATGAAACATTTCTAAGTTTCAAGTAGGTGGTTTTGAAAGCTTATAAATTATTTTTCATGAACATTTTTTATGAAATGATTTCTATTTTCCACAATTGATTATATGTTTAATGAATGTTTAAAGCATCATTTATATTGGTCTTATGGTTTATATTTTATAGTATTTCATAGTCACGTACTTGAAACATTTTTAAGTTTCAAGTAGCCGGTTTTGAATGGTTATAAATTATTTTTCATGAACAATTTTTATGAAATTATTTGTGTTTACAACAATTTATTATACATTTAATGATTGTTTAAAGTATCATTTATATTGGTCTTATGGTTTATATTTTATTGTATTTCAAAGTCATGTACTTCAAACATTTCTAAGTTTCAAGTAGGTGGTTTTGAAAGCTATTATATTATTTTTCCTGAACAATTTTTATTAAATGATTTTTCTTTCCAATAATTGATTATATGTTTAATGAATGTTTAAAGTTTTGTTTATATGGGTCTTATGGTTTATATTTTATAGTATTTCAAAGTCACTTACTTGAAACATTTCTAAGTTTCAAGTAGGCGGTTTTGAAAGCTTATAAATTATTTTTCATGAACAATTTTTATGAAATGATTTGTGTTTTCAACAATTGCTTATATGTTTAATGAATGTTTAAAGTTTAATTTATGTTGGTCTTATGGTTTATATTTTATAGTCTTTCAACGTCACGTACTTGAAACATTTCTAACTTTCAAGTAGGTGGTTTTGAAAGAATATAAATTATTTTTCATGAACAATTTTTATGAGATGATTTGTGTTTACAATAGTTTCTTATATGTTTAATGAATGTTTAAAGTTTTTTTTAAATTGGTATTATGGTTTATATTTTATATCATTTCAATGTCACATACTTGAAACATTTTTAACTTTCAAGTAGGCGGTTTTGAAAGCTTATAAATTATTTTTCATGAACAATTTTTGTGAAATGATTTGTGTTTACAACAATTTCTTATATGTTTAATGAATTTTTAAGGTTTTTTTATATTGGTCTTATGGTTTTATTTTATAGTCTTTCAAAGTCACGTACTTGAAACATTTTTAACTTTCAAGTAGGCGGTTTTGAAGCAAAATTTTAAAAACTGATAATTTTTATGTTTGGTGAAAGGCGGCATCTTCCTGAACATTTTTTTATGAATTATGTATATAAATAAATATATAAACAAAAAAAAAAATAAAAAAAATTTCATCAATTTTTTTGTTAGGGGAAAGGCGGCATCGCGGGTGCCGCCTTTCAGCCCCAGTGGAAAGGCGGTATCCGTGATGCCACCCTTCACCCGAAATGCAAAGGTGGCATCCACGATGCCGCCTTTAACGTGCATTTTGAAAAAAAAGTTTCCCCTTAATATGTTTTTGAATATTATTTTTTTAAAAATGTATTAAAAAAAACTTGGACATCAACCCTAAAAAACCCCAAATAAAAGAAGAGGGGGGGGGGCATTAGAGAAGCAGGTGAGGCCATCACGGGTGCGGGAGCGAAGACTTGCAAAGTAGAATCATCAGAGGAGGTTGAGCGAAGATATATGTCGACAGAGCACCAGAGGGCTTTCCGTTCAATGAAACCATAGAGAGGTTGAAAAACCGCACCATGCATAACCTAACCCCAGATCATGCTAAGCCTAGGAGAGGGGAAGGAAGGGAGGGAGAAGAACGATGGAGGAAACCCTAATCCACCGAAGGGATTTCCCATGTGGAAAAGCCCCTTACATGATCATTTCTTCTTCTGCCATGATGATTTAAAATAACATACTAATTATTACTAAAAGATAACCTTCTACCAACCCAAGAAACCCAACAAGAATATATATCTGGAGAAAACATCAAATCTAGAGGATGGACTTTAGGAGAAATTGTCACCTTCATCCCCACAATTTGTATACATAAGATACTTTTTTAGGATGAAGGAAAAACTATAAAATATCCCCAACATAGGTCGAACCTCACAACGTTATAGTTTGTTAAAAAGGAAGTGGAAAATATTTTTGAGGATATGATCATTTACCCAATTTGAAACTTGTAATGGATCACCCCAATCCACATTGTTCCTAATAAATTGGGCCTTACCATCATAAAAAATAAGTTAAATAAGTATGTTTCTATTAAAATTCCAAACATATGTAAGAAGTTTATTGACTTTAGAAAGATGAACCATGTCACCAGAATTTTATAAATACTATATTTAAATTCACATTATTACTTTTTTGATATTTTTTCATGCTATCTTCAAGTCCCTATAGCTCCAAAATATCAAGTGAAACCACCATAAAATGACCATTTGGTATGTTTTCTTATAAAATAACGTTATTATATTTATGTAGTGTCCTATATGTATTTCAAAGTTGTATTTTGAGTATTTTATCAACTTTAATTGAACACTTACTAGAGGTATTTTTTAATCACTTTATGGTATTTGGATCATCTTTCAATCACTATCTTTCAAGTCTAAATAATGATATATAATGATTCACTGATAAAGAATTGGTTTTAAGCTCTGAAAAGTGTAATTTCATGGTATAAAAATTTATATTCCTTGGAAAAGAAGTTTTTAAGAATGAATTTTAAGTTCATAATATTAATACTGACATTATTTCATTATTATCATACCCCATATATGTTCTCTATGTTAGAACTTTCTTATGACCTGATGATTTCTACAAATGTTTCATTAACTGTTTTAGTAAAATTTCTTTACCCTTTTTAAAATTGTTATAAAAATACATTGACTTTACATTTAATGATACATGAAGATATGAATTTAATGAGATGAAAAGAATTCCCAAAACACCACTAATCATTAAACCACCAAACTGAGATATTCCCTTTGAGATGCTCTATAATGCTTCTAATTGGGTTGTTGGAGTAGTGACATCACAAGGAGTCTAAAAAATGTACCTTATCATAATTTATGATTCAAGAGTGTTGGATACATCACAATTCAACTACATAATAATAAATAAGGATTTTATTTCCATATTCTTTCCTTTATAAAAACATCGATCATATTTGTTGGGATCTAAATAAAATATTGAATCTGACTGTGTAACTTTAATATATTTAATAAATAAATTATATGAAGAACCAATGTTGGTTAGATGTATTATACTTCTATAGGAGTTTTATGTGAATATTAATAAGAAAATAGGGTAAAAAACATCATGGATAACTAATTAAGTTAGTTGTAACACACTATTAAATTCATAGAATAATTGATTAAGTGGTTCAATACCAGAAGATTAGTTGTAATTTGTTTTAAATAGTCACCATATTTTTTGAATTTAGTGTAAGGAACCCGACCCCAGTATCCGAGATCCATTATATTACTTTATTACAGTGGCATAAATATAATGGATAAAATCCCAAAGGACCGACGAGTTTAGTAGTTTTGGATAAATAGATACATACATGTACCCATTTTATATTAGGAATAAAAAATAAATCATAATACATAAAAAATGAAAATGAACTTCATCCTTGAAATCTCATACAAAGATATCTTCTTCATATCCTCGAGAAAGGAAAGGAATTAAGGGTGAACTCAAATGCTCAGAAAGATTTAATTATAATGGAAGATATCATGAATCAATAAGAACAATCATGATGAAATGGTAAATAACTAAACACATATTCTATTTAAATAAGTTGATTGCATGAATAGAGAAGTCAGAATCAATATGTCAAGACATGTAACTGAAAATTCACGCCATTTAATCAAATAACTAAGAATAAAATGAATCCAGAGATAAAATCCTTGTGAAAACATACTTGATAATAATAAATAAATTATTAATAAATAAATTATTAATTATTAGATTCTAGGATCTCAGAAATCATGGTACCTCAACTGTCAAGATCTTTCACAAGGTAGTTTAAATACTATAGGTAGAAAACTTTTTAATTTGGATAACTTATTTGTTTGATGAGACGTACTGATTCATCGAGGGGCTATATTATATTGGTTCCCACCCATCACTATAGGTGCAATAAATTACTCATATATAGATAATACATTTTATTCATGAAGAAATATTAATTATCATCAAATATCTATATTGAGAAAATTATGCATATTTATCAATATTTTCTTAGTAAATCAAATAACATTAAAAGTAAAAACCATATATAAAAATGGAATATAGTTTAGGAAACAATCATATAAATATTAAAATAATATATATATACATAATTGAAATGTAATATATATTGAAAATTTATCATAAGAATGTGATTGCTTCAAGAGAAGGTTAACAATCATAAAATAAATTGATATTGTTCAATATCTTTTACCAATTGGTAATTTTCAAGTCAACACCCCTTGGATGAAATAATTTAAATTGAAAATTAAAATACCATTAATTATGAATTAATTATTATATTAAATTCCAAAGTGGCATTATATACACCATATAAATAGAATTAGGTGCATAACTTTACAATAGGTCTCAATGAAGGGAAATTGAGATGAAGTCCCTTAACTCACATTTTCATTTAGTTAAAAGTTATTTATCCACATGTATAATGGTTTTAATCATGTTATTAATTTATAAAAAACAATAATAATTTTTATAATATCATATATGACCCTATTATAAGATTTTACCACCTATTTGTTAATAATATTTCATTATTTTCATTATTTCAGGTGTTAATTGCCTTGTTTTCTATGATGTGTTTTTAATGAAATTTATGATTATTGTATATAAGATATAAATAAATCATATCCAGAATGATAATAATGTCATATATATCATATTTAATATTTATATACATTATTTGAATCATTATTAAAAGTTGTTAATGGAAAATGAATCATATATATTCATGGAGACGATAGATTTTTCATATGCACGAGCGATGATATCATTCCCATAAAGGGTGAAAGGGAAATGAAGTGGGTGATATAATAATTTTTAAGAATAAATATAATCTCACATATATATATATATATCTCATATATTCATTAATTTTACCCTTATTTCCTTCCATTTAAATCGTATGTAAAAACCAAATCACATTGCTCCATGAGGTGGTAGTCTGCTGTAAACACGAATAACATATCGTATTTAAAACCAAATTGGAAATAAAATGGTATGTATGATATTAAAAATAAATAGTTATAATAATATCATAAATATCATATAAATTTTTTCAATCCATCATTTTATCCATCCTTGGAAGGTAGCGACAGAAAGCAATTACATCGGTTCGCGAGGTGGTCGTCCGATGTACACATGATCAACGATTTATTTTACCATTTGATGGAAGTGGAGATGGGTAAATATTATTCAATAAACACAGTAACATCTTAGTATATGAGATATAATTTTGATATTATATTGGGATTTTTATAAAAAATTTAATGTGGAAAAGGATGAAGGAAAATGAAATAGCTTTGCTAAGATAATTACCTTCTATAAGAGAAACCTCCTTTAGATATCCTATTAAGGGCCTAAGGGATGGTCATTTCAGAGGAAAAAAAGATCTAGAATGTGACTAAGGATGTTTGGGATAGATTTTTTTAGGGTTTGGTCGATCCAAATTTCTTAGGATGTGTGAATAAGTAAAGAGTGGTAGTTCCCTTTTATATGTGTGGAAAGGGAACCCTCATGGATATTTTCCAAAAGAATCCAAAATGATGAATTTATTCACATTAAAAAAGATTCCAAATGGCCATATATTAGAACTTGGAAAGTATAAGGTGGAAATATTTCATGAAAATAATATTTTACAAGTAGGTAGGTCATTATTATTCCTCATCGTCTTAGTTTAACTCGAAATAAACTCATTTTTACCGTAACCATGGTAAATAATTTTAACTGTTTTCACTGTTGATTTTGTCAAAAATAAAGTTGAACTTATTAGATAATAAAAATTATTCTGATTAAAAATATTTATTTTATATTAAAAACATTCATTCACATATGTGGAAAAATTAAATTTAAAATTGATCTCATAGAAGCAATGAGAAAACAGGTTTTTAATAGGAAAATGTTCAAAAGTTGACCAAGATTTTATTCCAAAATTCAATATTAAAATTATTCAAATTTTCCAAATTGGATTAATTGATATATAATATAACTAATTTTACTTCAAAACTAATTGAAAATATAATTTAACTTTATAAATAATTTAATCTGAAATGTAGTTTTAAATTTAGATTCACTATTTTTCATTATTCATTAAAAATGAATCATTTGAGAAAAATAGAAAAAATTTAACATAAGAAATTTATTATATTATAATCCCATAAATAAATTATAATTTATTAAATAATTATTCTAAAAGTGGTAATTTTTTTAAAATTATATGTGCAAAGCATGATTAAACTGTCTTTTTGAAAAATACTATTTTTTAGAAAACTTTTATATTTATTTTAAATGATTTTTATTTCATTTTTGAATAATATATAACCCTAATTTTAATCATTTATTTATTACTATTCACACCGTAAAATCTATTAGCTAGGTGAGAACTATCATATTAAATATTAATATTTTAATAATATCCCAAATTTCATTTAAACTTGGTGTTGCGTATAACATAAGTTAAACTTAGTGTTGTATATAACACAAGCTAAACTCAATATTACGTGTAATGAAATATATTGAAGAGATTGAATTTATTTAAAAATAAATATTTTATAATATATTTAGGTGTTATACTTTTTTAATCTTTGTGTTGCGTGTCATATAACCTATCGAATAAAATGTACTTATTTGAGAATTTTAGGGTGTTACATTATCCACACATTATATATATTACGTAACTGTAATTTAAAATTGATCTCAGTAATAAACGCTTTGAAAATTTGAAATTAGTTTCTTGAAAACCCCACATCATAATAAGGGTTAATAAAATATCCTCTTAATAATAGATGATGGAAAGTAAAAATATCTTATAGAATAACACATACTATGTTTCCAAATGGGAGAAAATAGGTAGGAAGTGAAAAATTAGAATAAAAGATAGAGAAAAACACCCAAATAATGATGGATAGTGATAGAGAAAATTTCCAGGAAGAAGTTAATGACCACTAATCCATAAAAAAAAAGGTGTGAAAAGAGTTTTGATATTATAAAAAATGATGATAATATGACAGAATTCATTGTTTCATGATCATTTTCCTAAAGTTGGGGGATTATTTTACTAAGAATATATAGAAATATAATTACTTCATATATTTTTATTTCATCAGCACAATTTCATCATTTTGTTGATCTTTGATCAATTTTCACATCATCTCTAACACTATGAAATGAATATCCAAGAATCATTATTTTTTTCTTAAATCACTAAATTTTAATTTCAACAGATCATATGATCCATAAAATATTATCAAGATATTCCTATTATCTTTATAAAATCCAAAAATGTTAGAAATATTTATCCAATAACACCCAAAGTTAAAATTATTCCCTTGTATAAACAGTAGACCTTAAGTCTCATCCATAATATATCTAACCAAATTTAGAAGGAAGGTCACTAAATAAATATTATATTCCCCAAAAAATATAAATTAGATATTAATGTAACATTACAAATATTTCAATACCTATATCACCATAAATACTTAATTAAAACATGCATGCTTCATAAAATAAAATCTCAAGTTTTTTAAATATGTTTCATAGATCCAAACATGTAGTAAAATCCATCAAAGATAACATAAACAAAAAAATAAATAACCTATTTCATGGTCACCGATATTCATCAATACTCTAACATAAACATATCATTTTCATTATTATCTAAACATAGAGAAAATATTTAGTGTTATCCCTCCTTAATTATTTTTTTTTGTAAAAAATTTAACTTCCAATGAATCAATTTTCTTTGTACCATTTAACACATGATTTCAAATCCTATAAGAAATAGTAACACAATACAATAATTATATGTTTAATTATTGTTATAAAAATAATATAATAAATAAAATTATTTTATAACATATTTATTGGATCCAAATACACAATCAAACAAATAATTCCACTTTGGTTGTATTAATAGCATGTGATTGACCTTGATACCATAGCTTCTTCTTGGGTATATTCCCTTGAAGCTTGGGGTATTAATTTTATTAGCACCCCATATTTTTATAATCAAATCATTTCACATTGAAAATTTATTTCTTTTAATTATAATGTTGAGAATGGTGGAATTTATCTCCATAATTATAGACAACTTCCATTACCTTCATGAAAGTTCTAGGTTTTTTATTTCCACAATTATCACATGTGGGAAAATAATTCTTTCCCTTATTCCCTTTATCAATTTCTCTTATGTTGTCCTATTATTCTCTTACTTCCCTTATAATCCATAATTCTTGGAGAATTATTTATCTCTCTTGATAGCACATACAAATATTTCATCATTTTAATAATAATTTTGAGAGACCCGCACACTTCAGAGACTTGGCTTAATCCCTTAAAATAAATGGTCAATATTATACATTTTATTGCATATGCAATCCATTTCATACCTACCAAACCTTATAAAGTTTCATCATACTCCAAAACAATTTCTTATTCCATTTTTAATTAAGATAAGGGAATTTCTCTTCATCTTAGTTTGTTTCTCATGAGGGAAATATTTATCAACGAATATCCCCATAAAATCTTTCCATTCCATGAGTTCTATTTCCTATTCCTTCCTAGTATTCTGGATCAATGAGAACCATTGATCAATATCACCTTTGAGAAAGTACATTTAAATTGGAACCTTTTCCTTTCATCACATACTAAGGAATTAAATATCGTCTCACAAGACTTAATCCATCTCTCAGCTACCAATAGATTAGTTGTCCCACCAAATGATAGTTGATTTTATTGCATAAAGTGATCCAACATAAGGGAATCTCAGTATGTAATAGTTTTTTCTATATGGGTAATGTTATTTTTCCAAAATTGAATAGGTTACCCTAATATAGCTCAGATTTTCATAGTTACATTACTCACTATATTAGCTTCCTCGGTAAGGAAACATCTACACATGCCACAAATAT
This sequence comes from Viscum album, assembly GCA_963277665.1. Classification (NCBI taxonomy): domain Eukaryota; kingdom Viridiplantae; phylum Streptophyta; class Magnoliopsida; order Santalales; family Viscaceae; genus Viscum; species Viscum album. The sequence goes on along the minus strand of OY728142.1, from coordinate 1,996,594,699 downwards.
TGATATCTTTCTTCCTTATATTTTTCATTTCTAAATATTGGAATATACTAGATTAAATCATCAAAGTATTAAATTTAAATAACAATTTAAAATTATAAATATATGGTAACACTTAGAAAAAAATAAAATATATCCACTTTTAATCTTAGAATCATAAACATTGTTTCTTTTGGGATATTTTTATTTTCAAATTCTTCATAATGGATTGTAAAGAAAATGTGAATTATCTTAAGCATATCCCCCAGGAGTGTCAAACCAGATGTTCCATATGACCCCTTTTCATGCACTTGGTGATGATTGGGTCATGACCAATGAATTATTTTTAGATTTATTACTCCTAGGTACTTATATACCAGTACCACATCTACATATAGTATCCATAAAAGGATAAATTTCTACAAAAAATAATCTCTACCTTATTAAAAAGTTTGGATGTTATTATAAACATATCCTCAATGTATATCATTGATATATGATCCCAAATATTTGGTTTCCTAAATATAGTTACCAAAGTTTCTATTAAACATTTTTATACCAACTGTAATGACCTTGAACCCAATAGCCCAGATAAAGTGTTTTACATTATTAAAATTTTGTAAATAAAAAGGGTCAAATCCCAAAAGACTGATCACCTTATCAGTTTTGGTGAACTATATATATAAAAGACACCATTTTTACTTTTTGAATATAAAATAAAATAGAATTCATAACAAAATTAAATGAACTACATCATTTAAAACTCATTCAAAGATCTATTCTCCATATCCTAAGGAAAAGAAAAAAAATAAAGGTTATATAAGATCCTTAGTAAAGATTATGTATAATTGAATCTATCATGATTAAATTAGAATAATCAGTACTCCAAGGTAAACATCTAAACAAGCATTCCTTTTAAATAATTTGATTTCATGAATAGATATTGAATAATCAATATAAAATGGTAAATAGATGAAAACACATTTCATTTAATAAATAAACTAAGAATGAAATGAATCAATAGATAATATCATTATAAAAATATCATGGATAATAATAACTGAATAATTAATGAAGGAAATTATTAAAAATTGGATTCCATGGTCTCAGGATTCATGATACCTATAATGTCAAGACCTTTCCCAAGAGATTTTATAAGTAGAAACTTGTATAATTTGTCCAAATTATATGTCTCATGAGACATACCAATTTATCGATTGGATAAATATTTTTCTGGTCACCACCTGTCCCTACCGGTCTAAATCATTCCACATATATCATAAAATATATTTAATTTATGAATCAATATTCCTTATCAAAAAATATAAATATTGAATAATGGATATCGATTTATAAATATTTATCTATTTAATCAAATAAATTTAATAGTAAACATCATATACAAAAATAGAAGGAAATTTATGAAATAATAATATCTATAATAAAAAATATGAATATTTAATATAAATTTAAATTCTAATAAAAAATGATCACAAAAAAGTGATTTTTTCGAGAGAAGGTTAACAATCAAAAAATAAAGTGTGATTGTTCAATAACTTTTACCACTTAGTAATTTTCAAGTCAAATCCAATTGGATGGAATAATTCAAATTGAAACTTAATATGCCATTATGTATGAATGTATCATGATGTTACATGTCAAATGGTAAGTACATACAATATTTAAAAGGAATTAGGTTCATAACATTACAATATTCCACAATGAAGGGAAATTGAGATGAAGTCCCTTACCTAATTCTTTCCTTTAGTTTAACATGAATTTACATCAAGCGTAATGGTCCCAATCATGTAATTCATTTATTCCAGTACCATAATAATATTTATAATACCATATATGAACTAGTTATAACATTTTTCAACTTATATGTTAATAATATTCCATTATTTTCATTGTTTCAAGTGTAAATTGACTTGTTTTCTATGGCATGTTTTGTAATGAAATTTATGTTTGTTGTACAAAATATATAAATGAAACATATCCAAAATTATAATAATGTCATAAATATAATATTTTATTAGTATAAACATTATTAAAAGTTGGGCATGGAAAAAGAATAGTATCGCTTCATAGAGACGATCGACTATACATACACACGATCGACGATATCATTCCCATAACGGGTGAAAGGGTAAAAAAGTGAGTGATAGAATAATTTTAAAGGATAAATATAATATCAAATATATAAGATATATTAAATACTTTTATCCTGATTAAATTCCATGTAATGTGTATGTGAAAAACAAATCACATCCCTTTGTGTGGTTGTAGTCTGACGTACACAGGAGCAACATTATAATTTTTAAAATAGAATGGAAGGTAAAAAGGTATATAAGATATTAAAATTACATAATTATAATAATTTATTAAATATAATATAAATTTTATAAACCCTTCATTCTATCCATCCTTAAAATCTAGTGATGAAAAATGAACTACATCAGTTCATGAGGTCGTAGTCCTCCGTAAACAAGATCAGTGATTTTGTTTCCAATTTGATGGAAGTGAAGATGGATAAATATTATGATGTAAAAAAATTATTATATGGGAGATAATGGTGTTATTATATTTAATATATTAATACGTAATTTAATTTGAAAAAATATGAAAGAAAATGAAAGAGATTTGATATGATAATTACCTTCTCTAAGAGAAACCTCCATTGGATCTCCTCTAAATCGGCCTAGGGTTGTTCTTTTGGAAGGAAAGGAAGATCTACATTTTTTATTTTTATTTTGGGGATATAATTGGGAAGGTTTTGGTCAAGAAAAACGGATTTTTATTTGTGACTAAGTGAAGGGAGGGAGTTTTTTTATATGGAAGGGAAGGGGACCCTCTTGGAAATTACA